>JADBJO010001307.1:154906-159906 GCA_016801955.1 Conus betulinus | reverse complement strand
AAGGCTGAACTCAGAGTTCCACTTTCTTTGCCATCTGGGAGTTGTAGACTTACAGTCTTGGTATGGGTGCGTGGCATGTGTTAGCAGGAAGGGGAGTGGACGTGGTGGGGAAAGGAAACAAGGGCAGAATAATCCAAGGAGAGGGGGCATCTGTTCCATTCTACTCCTAGACAAGGAAGTGGCTGATGATGAAAGTGAAGCTGAACCTCCATTCTATGAGTCGTTCTTAAAGTTGTTTGTTTCGTCAGGCGCCAACCAATGTGTTTCCCCCTTTTACTAACCAGGCAGGCGATGATGTGCTTTAAATGATAACCTTAGTCTGAACAAACTCCAAAAAGACAAACATTTCGTTAATTCGTATATGCTCTTAATTTTGTGTTGTTTTTGTCGAAGATTCTCACATGCGAAGTAGGGAGTGAGAAAAGGATTATCGAGTTTAGAAATGTGTCCTAGTACTTGTATGTGTTTTTTTTTTTATTTATTAAACTGAATCGAACATGTAGGTAAACAGCCTCCCCTCCCCCCTCCTCAGAACGCCAGTTGCATCACCACGGCCATACTGCATTCGTGTATGTAGTCCAGATATGTCCAGATCAAAACACATGAAAGACTTGAAACCAGGGTCTCTGTAAATCGAACTAGCTTCACGAACTAGCTTCATTGTTTTAGGTCCAGTCAACGAAACGTCTTAACACAGACGAAAAGCCATTCTGCAGTTCTAGCCTTCCCAACCAAATGCAACGTATGCCTGAAGTTTGTCGAAATCCTCCACCCACACTCCCCTCCAAAAATGTGCTTCTGGTCGAGTCATTTTTTACATGTCAAAGTTAATGAAAAAAAATTTGGGAATGGAGGGAAACCTATCATTCCCATACCAATTCTGGTTGACTGCCCACCCCCTCCCACCACAGCAGTCTGGTCCCCACAGACAGCCAAGACAGAAACGACTACCAGAAACCAAAGGCCGTACAAAGCAGGACCGACTGAAGGGAACAAAAAAACGGGAGAGAATTAGTCACAGTTTCAAACTTGTAAAATGCTTGCTTACAATGTAACTTTTGTTTCATTTTAACTCAACAGGCCAGCATCATTCAGTCCACGAGTCCACGATTTCGCAAAATGCCCAGTTCAAACTTAGTGCCTACATTTTCCATTCCAGAATTCACTTCCATGGTCTGAGAGTATAGACACACCATCCTAAACTAAATCAGTCATCCATTAAGTTGACAGCCTGTGGCACAAAATGAAACACGTCAGATGCGGTTCTAAGATCTTCCGCAGTCATTACAATGAACAGTACTCGTGGAGAATCTCCTGGAACAGTTTCTGTCACAGTGCCTTCACTCACTCTCCCCATCTGTGGAACTGATGGAAGTTTACGAAAATGGAGTTATCCTTCACAGCCATGATTTGGACAGCAGAATCTGGACTCTGAGTTTCATGGACCTTTTCATTCATAATGATTTTCTGACATGAGGGGGGGAAGCGTGACAGAAACACCCTCAAATTAGTACATACGCCTGAGCAGTGGGACTGCTGCCAAACATTATCCACAGTTGTCTTGAATGTCAAGTGTTTTTTTTCTGATATGACTCATGTGCCCAAGTAAAGGAAAAGAAAACAAATTCAGGTTGAACTTCGACAGGACAACCATCTATTTGTATAAATCACGTTTTACAGTGTTTCGACAATAGAGAATTCACATTCACTCCAAGACCACACTCTTTCAAGTGGGTAATGGGATCTTTTTTGTGTGCAGGAGGATGGGATATGTATAGAGATTGTTGCCTAGGCACAGTTCTTACCAGGTTCTCCAGAGTAACGTTACCCATGTCCCCGTTGGATGGTTCTGTAAGTTGGCAGGAGCATCACTAAACAACTGTTTTATAAGGAATAAAGCCTGTAACTCCTCTAAGGTGATATCAGACTAGACAGTTCACAACAGAAGCTGATCCAAATCAGATTTCGAAAAGGATAAGGAAACTACGCACACCTGTTTCGTTCCTAATTGTGAGCCAATAACAGTCAGTCAAGACTTAATCTTCATGAGTAAATCAGGCGTTCGAATGATACGATTTTTTGCCTCCATCTAAAAGACCAGCATAAGCCTGAGTATACTTTCCACTTTGCATAATTCCCATGGAGATCTACAATGTTTCCTGCCTCCAGTATTGTCTTTTGGCCAGACATTTAGAGAAAGCCACCAATGTCATGCTATTTTGAAAAGACAGAATTTCAAATCTAAATCTCAGCCACTAATCGACTTTCGTCTGGAGCCATAGAACATTCCGTCAATAGAGTTTATCTTCCTCAAAATGCTCTTTAGATTCAATTATCTTGTTTCTTGATCACCAGATTCACATAATACATTTGAATTCTGCTAGCTCACATACCAAAAGGCATATACCTTTTCTCCTTCCTTTCTAGAATTCAACAGAGGGCTGACAAGAATTATTTGCTCCCAACAAAAAACTAGTTATAATTCGCAACAATGCCATCTGTGCAAGCTGTACTATTAGGTAAGTATCAGCTATTTTTGGAATCTTCTACTCAAAATTCCTGCACGCAACAAATTTGAAGCTGGAGAACTTTTTTTTTCAAAATTTAAAAAAACAAATATTTTACATTAATGTACAATTTACAACCCTTGAAATCATGACAAACTGCAAGATCTTCGCTGACATTCCCTTTTGGCATAACCCGGGCTTGTCACACGAAGAATGTAGTGTAAATAAGAGAGTTAAAGTAATAGAAAAGTCAGTCTCTACTCATTTATGATACGCTTGGCTAAACGGGGGAAACATGATATCAATACACAATATCGTGCGCATGTTACATTAGAACTTATTGCATAATAAATTCATCAGCTTAGCAAAGATGCCAGTAACAAAACCATTTCAATGAGGAAAAAAAAAGAAAGCAAAGGAACATGAAACTAAAGTATACAAGCTCAAACAAAATACCAAGCACCAGCCAGCTTTC
The DNA here is from genome assembly GCA_016801955.1 of Conus betulinus. Lineage (NCBI taxonomy): Eukaryota > Metazoa > Mollusca > Gastropoda > Neogastropoda > Conidae > Conus > Conus betulinus. Next base: position 156,924 of record JADBJO010001307.1, on the reverse strand, counting down.
TTCCAAGGATAATAGGGAAGATTCCAGACAAGGCCCCACTTTTGTCGCACCCCCTGGCTGTCATTACAGCTACATAAATGTTTGCGTTCACGTCTAAATGTATGTTAGATTCACAGTGAAGATTGCCGTTTCACAAGCATAGTAAGAGGGATACACAATCTGGACCGAAGCCAGACAGCAGTTAACGATGACTGGTTTGATCAGCAGGCGCCATTTCTTAACCTCCCCCCTCTCATCTCATCTCATCTCTCATACTCTGTCTTCATTCACGACTTCCATGTATAGGTTAAAAATATTCAGATTGCTTTGGAGGGATGACACAGATTTACACAACGCATAGAGCCGGAATAGCTCAGTTGGTAGAGCGCCTGACTCGTAATCTTGGTGATCCTGGGGTTGCGGGTTCGAATCTGCTGGGGCGTTTCGGTACAGGGGGATTTTTCCTTCGGAGTTAACATTGGTTCTGACTCCATTTCCCATACAGTCCTTCGAATGAGACTATAAACCTAGGTTTCCGTGTGTGAACGCACGCATAATATCTTGCACACACGTAAATCCCATCACCAAGTTTCGGAAGAGAAGGCCAGTTTGGCCGTTGGTATGGATGACACGTTACACATAGCATGCACCTGCGTGAGAAATGGAAAGAAAGAATGAAGGAAGTAAGGAAACTGAGTGAACGATATGGAACGATATTGACTGGATGACACGGGAAACGACTGAATGAAGCGCCAGCTGGCAGCTCTTCAGTCGGCACTACCCAGCTAGGCAGCCCCGTTGTGTAAACGAGTGTTGATTGTAAAGCGCTTAGAGCTTGGGCTCTAGCCGAGAATAGGCGCTATATAAGTATCATCATTATTATTATTATTATACGGCAGGAGGGCTTGAGAACAGTTTAGATTTCTTGGATATACTATTGCGACTAAATAGAAGAATGACGCCTGATGTTTCTTAAAGACAACACAAGTGAGTTGTAGGTGTACACTGCATGCTGTCCGTGAGTGGTTTATTTGTCATAGACAAATTGTATCAGAATAAAGCTGTTTCATTGTTGGTCCACTCTTGGCCACTGCAGGAGGTTGATTCACAAAGGAAGAAATAAACCGCAGCAGTGACGCACAGTTTAGCATACTAGCGTGTTTGAAGGCATAACAAAATTCCACCCAGTTCTTATATCTCATGTTAATGATGTAAGAAAGCAAGCAAGCAAGCAAGAGAGAGAGAGAGAGAGAGAGAGAGAGAGAGAGAGAGAGAGAGAGAGAAAAGAGAGAGAGAGAGAGGACGATGACGACAACAATGACGACGACGACGACGAGAAAGAATAAGAACAGTAAGAAGAAGAAGAAGAAGAAGAAGAAGATGATGATGATGATGATGATGATGATGATGATGACGATAATGATGATGATGATGATGACGTCGATGATGTCGATGCCGAAGTTAGATATTAAGAAAGAAGAAGAAGAAGAAGAAGAAGAAGAAGAAAGAAGAAAAGGACTGCTCTGAAGAGAGAGAGAGAGAGAGAGAGAGGAGAGAGGGAGAGAGAGAGAGAGAGAGAGAGAGAGAGAGAGAGAGAGATGACTTTAATGTGAGCCTATTCACATGAGTACGCAACAAGAAATAAATCAGTTTTATATAATTAGAACAAAAATTTACCATGACTGCAACCAAACATTCTTCTATGACAGTATGTACATTCAGAATTCTATCTTAATTATACATTAATACTTCATGGTACGTTCTTCCTTATGAACGTTATGTAAGTATATATATTATATTTTTAAAACTCATGATATGAATGCTCTTGATACTAGCATACAAAACACATGTTTTCTATTTCATTTCCCTCATCGTATTATCGTTCACATACACAGTGAAGACCTTTCTTCCCTGCGTCGTATAATTCTCCGGAAAGCCGTACTATTTTAAGCATCTTTTGTTTGTTTCATTTACGCATGCGCAAAATTGGCCTATCGCCTCTACAGTGCAAAGATAAACTTCGAATCTTGGGCCTATAT
>JADBJO010001307.1:144906-149906 GCA_016801955.1 Conus betulinus | reverse complement strand
TAGACCTATCCTTGAGTGAGACTTACATCAGTTTATGAATGATTTTACCCATCCGGTCCACGTCTTCTTTCCACCCGTGTTTCCCCAGCTGCCCTACCCCAGTTTTTACTCTCAGACCTTGATCACAGAGAGAAGCAGAACCAGCCATGAAGCCACAAATTCAGCTTTTTTTTTTTTTTTAGAGTCAGTCAGTGCAGACAGGATAAATGCAATATAAATAGATAGATATTCTACAAAGATGTGTGGAAACTACAGCGCTTAAAATCGTGACAGACTGGAAACTTTTCTGTGAGATCCCAGTGAATATACACCGACAGTATTGTCAAACAACAGACTGAATTGAAAATAAGAGAGGGCTCAACCTAGTATCACCTATATTACACTTTGCAAAGCATGAAAGAAACATCATATCAATATCCTGCTTACGTCACACAATGATTATTGTGTTGTGTAGTGTTTACACTGCTTTATCAACTCAACAAAACGTCAGTGATGATGTGCTTTTAAAATACAAATTAAGAAAAAATTAATATGAAACTACACAGTATGCAAACTCACACAAAATCCAAAGCACCAGCCATCTTTTTTTTTGTTTTTGTTTTTGGTAGGCTAACTGGAGGGATTCCAGACAAGGATCCACTTGTCACATCCCCCGGTTATCATTGCAGCTGCATAAACATTTGCGTTTATGTCTAGGGTACGCTAGATTCACGGTGAACATTACCTTTCCACAGGTGTTGCAAGAGGGACGGTGAGTCTGGACCCAAGCCAGGCGGCAATTAAGGATGCCCGTTTTCATCAGCAGGCGCCATTTCTTTCCCCACGCCACCAACGCCCCGTCTGTCCTACTCTCCTTTCATTCTAGACTCAGCAGTTTAGCGCAGAGGGTGTACAGAGTGCTTCAAAAAGATGACACAACTTTAGAAATAAAGGGGAAATTACAGCAAACATAGCTCTAGTTGCAAAGTGAGATGACTGCAGGCGGAAATCTAAACAAATCTTAAATAAACGTTAGCGAACCGCCCAAAAAAAAAACGTGGCCAAACAAATCACAAGACAAAAGACGACGCGTTTCGACCCCTTAGGTTTTCTTCGGGCAAGACAGAAAACAATGATTACAACGAAGATGAACGAGCAATCACTTATCTTTAATCACTTCAATGCCTATCTTGCGCTAAAGTGATTGAAGATAAGTGATTGTTCGTTGGGAGGAGGAGAGAATGCGGTGCAATCGTGTTTAACAGTTTGTAACGCATTAAGCCGTAACATTTCATTTTCACGAATGTTGAACTTACACGGCCTTTTATGCCTCTAGTGCTGGGGAGGATGGCTGGGGCGGGGGGGGGGTGGGGGGATGAAGATATAACATTTTTGAACAGCTTTTTAAAATTAAGTTGGGCGCGTCAACTTCTGATCTTGCGACACTGAGCCTTGATACGAGAACATTTTTTAAATAAAACTCGTGAAGGAAGACAGCCTGGACACAAGCCGGAGAACAGCACAGCATAAGATACAAATGTTGTTTTTTTTTAAAATCTTTTTCATTTCCTTCAAAGTTCATCATAAGTACGACCATTTTTCAATCTATCGTACAGTTATGTAAGGTTTCTTTATGCACAAACATTTACATATAGAAAACCGTAAAGCAGAAAACCATTCAACAATTCCAATCATTTAAACACCAGAACAACAACAACAACAACAACACAACACACACACACACACACACACACACACACACACACACACACACACACACACACACACCCAGATGTTGATCAACATGGGCAGGACTCTAAATCAGATGTAGCAGCAACCCATCAAGAATGCAATATTTATAGAGAAGTGTCTCTTCTGTTTTGATTTTTTACAACTATTACTTAAACTTGCGTGTGATATCTGTTGCAGATTAACATGCCCCAATTGGGTCATTTGTGATTAAATGGATTGAACGAATGAGAGAACATCTCTTGGCTCTTTCACGCCTTAAGAAACAGTTCAATTAATTACACGTCGAAAGAAAGGGCCGCTTGTGTCCAGAACAGTTGAAGGGTTGGGGTAAAATTAGATGAATATATTTTGCACCAGTTTTTTTAATTAAATGCATTTCACGCTGAATTTGAACACATCTAAAACCACCATATGATTTCGACTGGGCATCCCTGAAACTGCTCTGCAGACTCACTCGTATGCCATATAAGAGTTAGGTTGACTGCAAACCGCATTGCACGTGCAACATGCCTTACTGAACACATGGCAACCACATTCTCCTGATGAAGCCTGTGGGCGAAAAGCTCGAGTTTTGCTGTTTGATGTTATCCTTGTGAGGAGAAAATGCAGAACTTGTTTTTACCTTGTATATTTTTAGTCTGCCTGTTCTCACTGTTTGGTTGTGGTGCGGTGCGGCAACGGAAAATTCTACTTGTGACAAAAAAAAAAAATGTGTGTGTGTGTGTGTGTGTGTGTGTGTGTATGTGTGTGTGTGTATATATATATATATATATATATATTGTTGAATGTGTGTGTGTGTGTGTGTGTATATGTGTGTGTGTATTGTTGTATAGAATGTTTGAGTGTTTGCCAGTAAAATAAACTCTCCCTAGAGGAAGACCCAACTGCCGAAATATCGGGAAACTACAGCGTACTTGTTTTGTGTTCTTCCCAAATTGTCCTGATATATATATATATATATATATATATATATATATATATATATATATATTGAATATAAACAAAGCTGCTCTTATGTCTTAGATTGTAGAAATAGGGGGGGTGATAAGCCTTCATATCTGCAGTGTAGTGGTAGATGAGTGGGTGAATGGGGAATAATAAATGCTTCTCAAAATGAACCTTCAGCAAGCTTATAGTCTCCGAAGTGGGAGACAATCTCCAATGGGGAGGAAGCTCACTAACATATAACTCCTGGTCAGATACCGGTATTTCGAAACCTGACTGTTTCTCCTCAGTGACCGCAGAAAGTAGTAATTTGACTCCTCGGCCTTTTCGGTTTTAAGAAGAATGCTATTCCAGAAAAAAACACTCAAGCACATACTGTCAGGCAGAATCATCTTCCACTGCAGATATGAAGGCTTATCACCCCCCCTATTTCTACAATCTAAGCCATAAAAGCAAGCTTTGTTTATAATTCAATATTTCTTGCAGTCATTGCAACACCAAGCTGCTCTGTAAGTTGCTTGAATGGTGCTCGGTACTCGGGAATACTTATCCTTGGAATTTATTAGTTTATTTTATATATATATATGTGTGTGTGTGTGTGTGTGTGTGTGTGTGCGCGTGTGTGTGTGTGTGTGTGTGTGTGTGTGTGTGTGTGTGTGTGTGTGTGTGTGTGTGTGTGTGTGTGTTTGTATCACATCATATTATATCATATTATATAGAAATACACATTAATGTTTTGCTTCTTATAGCTACTTAGCATGGAGAGAGGAAGAGAGGTATTGAGATTGATAGGGCTGAATAACAATGACTTATGGCTAGCTACCTTTCTTGTCATTCCAAAAAGCATCGGGACACTCTTGTTTGGAGAGCACATTATGACCAGAGAGACCGGAAATCTTTTCGTTCTGTGTTTGTCTTCTGACCTATCTCGGCTGGCTTGAAGGCTCGACAAACAAGCAAAAGCTATGGAAATTGGAGTATAGACGTCGTGTGTTAAAAAACATTTCTCTCTATGGTAGTGGGATGTTTATAACAATAACGTCTTCACTTCCGCATAGTTACTTGACATCGTCACCTTTTTGTGTCAGAAAAACTCGCGTCTCTAGGCCCGTTGTTGCCATTGAGGAGGCTATAGATGGATTGAGGTCTCCCCACGTCTGTCACCTCTACTGTGCGTGATGGTTTGCCCCATAGGTTCCCCCATGGATCCCATTTTTCAAGCCTCCAGACCCGCTGGGGCCACAGATGGTTTCCTGTCCCTAAAATTCCAAGCAACCTGAGGCTGGGGATGATTTGTCAGACTTTCTGGCAGCAGCGCTTTTTGTGGCTGCTGGCCAAGCTGAGAAAAAGCAGGTATGATGCTTCCGCCTGGGGCGATCAACTCGTCTAGCAACGGCTTGCAAAAAACCATGACATGTCTGTCTGACAACAGACGTACACTGTCAACACTTCTGTCAGCACTGCATAAAAGAGGACTTACCTGAAAAAAAAGTTCGTTTTTTTAACTCTGTCCTGTGTATTGACGTTCCAGCTGCCAGACCAAGCAGCCCTTTTGTGGAGTAGGGGTGCTGCCACCATAGTTTACACACGGGGCTGATCTTTCACGTAGTCTTTTTTGTTAATCAACTAGCAACAGACACCGCAAACATCATGCGCAGAGCACAGATGTAAACATGCTTAACTTCTAAAACCTAAAACACTGCAACATATATGGAACGTGCATATCCACCTACAAATTCAGATATCGTATTTTGGTGACTCTAGCAACACGGAGATAGATGAGTGAAACAGGTGTTCTTCAGGGGAAGTAGGAGGGGGGGGGGGGGGGGGGGGGGATACTCTTTCGGATCTTCATGGACTGAGCCTCGAAGATCATTTACATCTCCTGCGACGTGAGCTCGGATTTGTCTTTAGCCTTTGAATAAACCCTAAGCACTGGACACCTAATGACCCTCTTTGCTGTATTTAACCCACTGCATGGTGACCCATTAATTGGTCTATCCATCAGTAAGGTAAGAGTCAGTGGCTATAGTCTAATCATCCTTTCCCGTGCACTCAGCAAGTTATTCCTCAGTCTCTCTTAAGACTTGGACCTCCTGCCAAGCGTTGACATCTTCTTTATATGAGTCCTCTATATCTGAGTCTGAATGACTGTCAGGATTGCAGTTGAAGTTTACTTTTGGGGGGTGACAGGATGTGTGTGTGTGTGTGTGTGTGTGTGTGTGTGTGTGTGTGTGTGTGTGTGTGTGTGTGTGTTGCACTCCTGCCTTATCTTTAAATCAAGAACAACATCAACAGCATTATCTACCATCACTACTGCTATC
>JADBJO010001307.1:137406-139906 GCA_016801955.1 Conus betulinus | reverse complement strand
AAGACTCTTTTCCTTCCTCCTCTCTCTATCTCTGTCTCTCTCTGTCTCTCTCTGTCTGTCTCTCTCTCTTTCTCTCTCTCTCTCTGTCTCTCCCTCTTTCTTCTCTCTCTCTGTCTCTGTCTCTGTTTTTGTCTCTGTCTTTGTGTCTCTGTGAATGTGGATGAAGATGTAATCGTGTAGGTTTGTGGCTATTTAATTTGCAGCATACGTGCTTTAAATTTACATTAGTAATTGCATATTTGTGTCAGTAGATCACTTTTTACATGCTTTACGTAAAGTTTCTAAACGGAGTGACTGAGGACGGAAAATAGAGCAAAACCCAGAAAGAGAGGGGGTTAGTTACCGCCAAGGACACAAACAAAGTACAGAGCAAGACGCATGCGTTTCGACCTCATGGGTCTTCTTCAGGCGAAAACAAATTACATTTAGGACAGCGAAGATGAAGAAAGAAAAAAAGAGACACTGCTTTACATTGTAAATATTGCATTGAAGAGAAAAACCTTCTTGGGGGAAGGTGGAAAGGGTGTCCCAAAAGAAAATGGACACGTGGGAAGATGCATACCTATGCCAAGATGCAAACTGTACTCCAGCTCTGCACCCAGTCTTTACAAGCTTGTATATATGGACACATCCAGTAAACCTGACACTTGTTCACCACTGGCCGCCTTGCAGAAAAAAAGAAAAAAAGAGAAAACATTCTGGATCTTCCTTTGAATCTGGAACTGCATTAGAATTAAATGACTTCATTCTTGACCAACATTACCTCATCTCACGAAGTTCAAAATCAAATCGGTTCTGTGCTTTTTGTGTGAAGGGCAAAGGGTAACTGTTCAAGGTTACATTCCCACAGCCTAATGGCTACATGGCAGAGACTGGTTTTTAAAATCCCACAGTGCCTATGGCACGGAAGTATGCGAGATGGAGACCAACCCTTTTCTTCTAGTGCCTTCAGTTTCCCTGGACTGAATCAGGTAGCTCTTTACTGACTGGATGTTGTGAGAGGGTTTTCTGGCTGTAACATCTGCCTTTGTGTGTAGTTCGAACTCTGGCGGCCAAACGTTCCTCAACCCAAATCATCAAATCACTTCCTCGTCCTCCCCCTCCCCTATTGGGAAGTTTGTGATAAACAAACAAAGCAGTTAGTGTGACTGAAACGTGGCATCTGCGTAGACTTAACGAATAAGAGAAGAAAAGAAAGTCCAACATTGTGAAGAGGGGGCAATGGACTAGATGTAGCAGGTGTCTGAATATTGACGTATCTTTAAGTGCCTGTGTAGCGTACTTTCACATCAGTACATTATTTGAATTTGTGAATCGGTTTGATGGATGGATGGATGGATGGATGGATGGATGGACGGACGGACGGACGGACGGACGGATGGATGGGTGGGTGGATGGATGGATGGATGGATAGGTGGATGGATGGTTGGACGGATGGATGGATGGGTAGATGGATGGATGGGTAGATGGATGGGGGGGATGGTAGATGGATGGATGGATGGATGGATGATTGCATGTAGGCCTATGTATATACGTATGTATGTATGTATGTATGCACGCATACATGTATGTATGTATGCATATATGAATAAATGACTGTGTTAGTGTTGATTTTCCAATTAAATGTATGCACACAACGTGTAATTTTAGACGAGAGAGAGAGAGAGAGAGAGAGAGAGAGAGAGAGAGAGAGAGAGAGAGAGAGAGAGAGAGATTTATGTATGATGCGAAAGGCTTTCGTTCCTGGTGAAGTGGGGTGGTATATGCAAACAAAGCATGAACACAAGAAAGGTCCATGTATTACAATGACAAGGAGAACTATATCAGTGACGAACAATAGAAACTGTTCATTCAAAACAAACAAAAAAAACCTACATGATATCAATCAGATACGTCAAATCGACCGCATGTTAACGCCTTAGATAACAAGGTGGCAAGGAAGAGAGAGAGAGAGAGAGAGAGAGAGAGAGAGAGAGAGAGAGAGAGAGAGAGAGAGAGAGAGAGAGAGAGAGAGAGAGAGAGAGAGAGAGAGAAGCAGCAGTAATTACCGCAGTAATAGTTAAATTAAGTATCTAATGTCAGAAATTACAGGAATTATACATAATGATGACGAACGAATAGTACTTTCTCTTCACAACCACCTAACATGGGACTATAAAGTAATAAACCTGTAGCCCGCTGATAAACTGACTTTTCTTAAAATCTGTTCTGGGGATTTGTCAGAGAGTGCAGATAAAAAATAACATGCTATTAAAAAGAATGAAAGTATTATCTTCACTTCAAATGCTTGATGTGTATTGATATTACTTTGTTTTCAAAAGAAGTTTGATCCAGTCAATCAGAGACGAAACTGTGAATAATGGAAACTACAGCGATAGCATGTGCTGGGAATATTGTAGTTTCATACTTTGCTTTACCATTTTGGGAATAATCCAGTAAGAGTGAGAGAGAGAGAGAGAGAGAGAGAGAGAGAGAGAGAGAGAGAGAGAGAGAGAGAGAG
>JADBJO010001307.1:129906-132406 GCA_016801955.1 Conus betulinus | reverse complement strand
GCAAGTAAAGGAAGACATCAACAGCAATATACGTCGCCCATAAATCAACACAAACACCCTGATTACAAAAGCAACAACAACGAAAAAGATGTCTCCCCCTTCCACTTCTCTTTTCCTGCATTTGTGATTCCATGTCACCCACACCGCATCTCATTATTTGCATTCCCGAGGGGGGGGGGGGGGGGGGGGGGGGGGGGGGGGGGGGAGCTTGATGTCTATAGTATTTCAGTCTACTTTTTGTTTTCGTTCCTCAAGTTTCTTGAACAGATTTTCTGCACTCTGGGAACTAGGAAGGCCTGTTTTAATTTGATGAAAGACACAGCGCCAACATTTACGCTGGGAATGCGATTTGATGGCAACATGACAAGTGAAAGTGATGCGAGACTGAGTGTAAAAAAGGAGAGAGGTAGGAAGCATATTTATATGAGAAAAAAAAGGTACACGCGATATAGTGTATTGATAGATAAGTAGACAGACAGACAGACGGACAGACAGATAGATAGACAGTGCGTGGAAAGATTCATAGTCAGATAGGTAGACAGATAGGTGGAGAGATAGATAGATTGATAGATAGACCAATAGATAGATGTATGATAGATAAATGAACAGATGGACAGATAAATAGATTAACAGATTCGTAGATAAAGAGACAGATAGATAGATAGACAGACAAACCGATAGACAGGCAGATAGATAGACCGATAGATATTTAGATAGTTGCTTCATTAGATAGATAGATAAATAGATAGATAGGCAGATAGATAGATAGATAATAAACAAAGAGAGAGAGAGAGAGAGAGAGAGAGAGAGAGAGAGAGAGAGAGAGAGAGAGATGAACAATCTCCTCTCTCAAAGACTCAATGAGGCAAAAATTCAGACTTTAAAATGTATGTTTGGCACATGAACGGTGAGTATGGTGTTTTCACCTGGCTTTCTGTCACAAAAAGTAATGTCCTTCAGAGCACAGATATTATGGATATCATGAATGTAATAGTCTTGTGTTTCCATTCATTCATGGGCTTTTACATAATTTGCGCTCTTGCTGGACGCCTGACAGCAAATGGCGTGCAGCCTTGACTAAAGTGTTAGAACAGGTGAGTAGGGTAGGAAAGAAATGCGAATGTTGCATTGTGCATGAATACAATTGTTAGAAAGCATTGGAGAAAGACAGAGAAAATGAGACAATGCAGAGACTGTGGGAGGAACAGCTTGAACACGGCAACAGTTGTAACAGCAGCAGACGACGTTACCATCGTTTTTTGCTCTGCATCAGCAACATCAGCAGCACCTGCAGCATTAGCACCAACACCGGCAGTGGTTGTAAAAGCAGGAGAAGTAGCAGTGCATTGAAGGATAACAGTAACAACAGAAGAACACCAGAAATAAAAGAGCAGCGGTAATTGCCGCAACTTTGCAATGACAGCAGCAACCACTACAATGGTAGTAATAGTAGCAGCAGCAGCAACAGGTATCACTGCTGTTTCAATATAGCGGTTTTTAATCGTATTTTTTGTAATAGTAAAAATCACGATAATAGTGTTTTGGGAGGTGTGGAGGTAAGAAAACATTCAAACATAAATCAAGAGCTGAGGGGTGGCAGAAACTCTTACACTGCTTCCCCTGTCTCCCCTTACCCTAAACAAACAACTCACCAAGAACCAACTTCCCTTTAGGACTCACGTGTTCTCTGTACATTATTTGCAAGGAACCCAACGTTCTGACTGCACCTAGAGTTCAGAAGACAATCTGCTAGCATTTCGTTTTCAATGCTTGTAGACAGTCTCAGAGGTCTGTCTGTCTTCCCGACACTTCTTCCCATTCGCTGGCTTTGGCATCAATGTCAGATAGGTTCCTAAATCTCTGTAGACGTGGAAACTCACGCCTGAGGTTTGTAGGAGTCCAAAAATAGAACATGTTTGTGGATGCGGGCTGATTTTCAGAGGATGGGTGGAAAACGAATATAAATACACAGACACAATGTTTATTGCCCCATCTTTCTGACAGTTGGTGTTAGATCATCTGCTCCAAAGCCGTACTGAATTCGCAGTGGATTCCCGGCATCAGTTCAACTTGTAATGAATATATAGAGTTTTGCTATCAGAATGGTGAGTATTGAGCTCATTTTACTGGGTATCTTATTAGGCTGTGATGAATACTGAATGTACGTGGATAGTTTCAGACTGTTTTCCAAAGTGTGTACTAAACAGACACAAACACACACTCTCTCTCTCTCTCTCTCTCTCTCTCTCTCTCTCTCTCTCTCTCTCTCTCTCTCTCTCTCTCTCTTCTCTCTCGACCCATACACAAACAAAGAAGCAAACAAAGAAACTCTCAGAACGCAAACAGACAGACAGACAGACAGAAAGACAGACAGACAGAGAGGGTGAGAGGGTTAGAGGATGGTGTGGTAGCAACGGAACAAACAACAGAAAAAGAACATACTTGCAGAAGCAAAAACGAGGATCATACATCTTAGACCTGTCAACGACTACCCAGCAAC
>JADBJO010001307.1:109906-114906 GCA_016801955.1 Conus betulinus | reverse complement strand
TTGACAAGCTTCCCTGTAAGCTGTTTTTTATACTGGGTGTGTGGATGGTGTTTTTTTTTTTTTGCTCGTCTGCTTGTGTGTGTTTTTGTTCCAGTACGCCAGGTCAGGTAGGGCAAGCGATTCCTCAGACGCAGATTTTGTCGCTGAAAGACTAATAGAAGCAGTAATAATGAAAGACAAAGTGTGTTAGGGATGGGGGTTGGAGATGATGAGAGAGATGGGTCACAAAGAAGGAAGAAGAGGAGACTATAGAGCCCCGGTATACATTGGAATTATGTTACCGGCGATTTAATGAAGCGATAGAGATGTGCTCTGTCTGCGTTCACCCGCATGTAACGAATTTCTTACGTTCAGTTTTGCTTTTGGGAAGTCTGTAATGTGGCCGGTACGTTGACGGAATTCGGTAACTTTTTTGTATGTTTATAATAAATATTACTGATCAACACTTCTTTGGGTGAAGGACCCTCTGGATCTTGTGGAATCGGCTTTGTAAGCAATGTCTTGTTGCTCTCTCTCTCTCTCTCTCTTGACAACATTTGCGTCTGTTGAACTAAGCATAGAAGCAGACCTTTTTAGACAGAGAAGAAAATTATTGACAGACCGACTCTTAGACACAATCATAGCAGAGAAATAAATAAACACACACACACACACACACACACACACACACACACACACACACACACACATGTTCGCATGCACGTACGCACCCCCCCCCCCCCCCCCCCCCCCACACACACACACACACCGCAAGAAGATGGTTAAGATTTCCAGCTGTGTTAAACAAATGTTAATAAATAAGAACAAACATTTGTGTTGCTTCGAAATTAGCAAAATGAGTGTAAATAATAAGCTTAAAGACCGATTAAATGACTCAAAATCTTTTTTTCTGTTTCTTGTTTCGAAGCCTTAATAGGAAAGAAGTTTTAGTATTTACCAAATGTCTTTGCTGCAATGGCACGATCACTTTGTCAGCGTCTTTAATAAAGGTGAAGAATCCACTTCACAAATAATGCCTAAATGTGAACACTATTCTCATACAATGATGATGGTGTTGATTGTGACACCTTATTTAATGATCCTATATCTAAAGAAGAAACTAAAACAAACGTTATAATTTATAACTATAACTCAGTCAATGTGCAGGCCCAGATAAAACCGTAGCAAATATCTTAAAATACGCTTGTTCTAAAATGATTGACTTTCTTGTTGTTTTGTTCTACAATCTTTTCGAAAGCTGATTGTCTCCCTTGCAGTGATCAAAAATCTGTGTCATCGCACAAGTACACAAAATGATGATCGCCCTTCCCAATAATATTATCAAAGCTTTTACACAAATATTAAATAAAAGATTTAAATCAATTGGCAGACAAAAAGAAGAAAAAATTAGTGAAGGAACAAGCGGACTTTAGAGCGGGGGTATGGCATTGTTGACCACAGTTTTTACGTTATTTGCTTGGACACAGAAATATTTGCTGAAGAACAAGAAACTCTGCCTGGCCTTTGTTAACTATAAACATAGCTCCTGACTTAGTCAACCGAAGCATATTGTGAAACAATTTACGAAGGAATGGTGTGAATAGCAAACTTTAACAAGCTCTTAGGGGAGTATGCGTATGCGATTCAGTGCTTGCTTGTGCACACGATAAAGAGTGCATAGAGTCACAATTTCCGCTGCCTTCGTGGGTAAATGAAGGCAGTCTACTGAGCTCAAATATGTTTCCTGTTTACAAAATGAAATAACAATAGAACTAGCAAGAAAAAAGGAAACATGATATCCAAATATTCCTGATGCGATTACAAATATTGTTCCTGTTGTTTTCCTGATGACGACGATCTCTTGTCTGACAAAGCTTTTGGTAAAGCCAAATTGATGTTTTGAAGCAGGATTCCGATCGTTCGGGCTTGACTGTCAATCTCCGTTTATCACTCCGCTCTCCCTTCCTCCTCCCCCCCCCCCCCCCCCCCCCCACACACACACACACACACTTTCTGTCTGTCTGTCTGTCTGTCTCTCTGTCTCTCTCTCCTGTCTCTCTCTCTGTCTCTCTCTGTCTCTCTCTCTGTCTCTCTCTCTCTCTCTCTCTCTCTCTCTCTCTCTCTCTCTCTCTCTCTCTCTCTCTCTCTCTCTCTCTCTCTCTCTCTCTCCCTCTCTGTCGCGTCCTGCCTCTTTCTCTGCTCTCCCTCTTGCTTCTTATCATATTTCAACTCTGTCCCCTCACATCCCACTGACTTACAAATGCGCTTACACCCCCCACCCCCCCACCCCACCCCCCTGATTTTCTATGTATTTTTCTGTCTCTTTGTCTGTCTGCCTGTTTGTTCATCTCTGAAATGGGATTAGAAGAGAACCCACAATCAAGGTTTGACAACTGTCTCCCTTGTCAAAACCTCGTCTCTCTCCCTGTCTACCGCCAGTGCGCACATTTGATTGTCTATAGCACCGGGTACCTGTGCACACAGGTCAGCAATGATTACCTTATGTTCTCTTGGCACTCCGCGTGATCTGAACATTACTATGCTGCTGTAGAACACAACTGCTTTTCATGCTGGGTGTTAGGGTGCCTAGCATTTCTTCTTCTTTTTTTCTTAATCTCTGCTTATCCCTCCGTCCTCCACCCCCTCCCCGCTCTCTCTCTTTCCCTCCTCCTCTCTCTCTCTCTCTCTCTCCCTCTCTCTCTCTCTCTCTCTCTCCTCTCTCTCTCTCTCTCTCTCTCTCTCTCTCTCTCTCTCTCTCATCGTGTCACTTCCACTACTCTCCCTCTAGCTTTTGAGTATACTTTAACTCTCCCCCTCCCCACTTCCCCACCAACTGAAAGATGGCTTTACCACTTAAATCGTAATGTATTTGTCTGCCTGTCTGTATATCTGTCAGTCTATCTGTCTTCTGTCTGTCTGTCTCTCTTTTCTTTCTCTCTCTCTCTCTTAAAGACAAAACATCGCTCTCCATCAATACGTAGCCGTGTGCTCAGCGAACTCTCCATCACTTGAACGTTCCATTTGTGTCTTAATAAGGGTGCAGATGTGAGGATGTGCTTTATCTGTGGGATGTTCGGGTCCCGACTGTACGTACCCAGGGTTGAACTTGCTATGGGCCCAGGTAGGACCTACAGAGCCGAGAGTGCTGCACACAATTCCCTGACTTCCACTGCTGAAGTCGGAGTCTCTCTCGCGTGGTGACACCAGGAGAGATGATCAAAGGCAGCATAGAGTACATCCCTGTCATGTAGTCTCTACTCAGAGTGGAAACCCATTTCATCATCTTTATTGTCCTCATTCTCCAGTGGTCACCATCACCATACCGCCAGCACCAACAAAAATGGAAATTTTGTAGCCATTGACGCCTTACTCTCATCGTGACCTCAGAATTCATTTTCTTTTCACGTCTATGCCCGAGTGAGGTCATGTCGGGGTCGTCGGGGTCAGGAAGGTCATGGGGACGGTGGTTGGAGGGGAGTGGTAAATCTCTCCAGAGAGATCTAGTCGCAGAGTGAGACGACTGCAGGCGGAAATCCCAACAAATCTTACAGAAATTTAGCGAACCGCCCAATGAAAAAACAAACAAACAAACAAACAAAACGTGGACACACGAATCACAAGACAAAACACGATGCGTTTCGAACTCTTAGGTCTTCTTCAGGCAAGGTACAAAACAATTATTACAACGAACATGAACGAGCGTTCTATCTTCAAAGCCTATCTTGCGCTGAAGAGATTGAGGATAAGTGATTGCTCGTTCATTTTCGTCGTAATAATTGATTTGCATATTGCCTGAAGAAGACCTAAGAGGTCGGAACGCGTTGTCTTGTGATACGTTTGTCCACGTTTTTGGGCGGTTCGCTAACATTTATAAAAGATCTCTCCAGAGAGGTTCACTAATTCATGCTGACTGTGTGACTAAGCAATCATCATCATCAGTAGAGGGCTTAGAAAATGGAATTTGCGTATGTTGGATGAGAAATTAAACCAACAAGAGAAACAACAAACAAAGACACAAAGAAAAGGAAAAAAAAAACATACAGTTAATCGGGACAAATGGTGGAGGGAGAAAGACGGATACAGATGACGCTAGCCACATCATCAGAACTAGGAAGAATTTGGGTCTGATCACTCACTGTGTTAAAAGAAAGGGAAGAGAGAGAGAGAGAGAGAGAGAGAGAGAGAGAGAGAGAGAGATAGAGAGAGAGAGAACGAGAGAGAGTGAGAGAGAGAGAGAGAGAGAGAACGAACGAAAGAAAGACAGAAAGAAACACACGAACAACGAAAAAAAGCTATAGAGAAAAACTGGAAGGAAGGAAGAAGGAAGAAGACAGAAAGAAAGAAAGAAAGACGAAAGAAAGAAAGCAAGAAAGTAGAAAGAAAGGAGATAAAAGAACTGTTTAAATAAAGGATAACTAAATGTAATTAATTCTATACACACCACTTCTAGCTTGTAAAATCTGTGTAAAAAAAAAAAAAGATGCAAAGCATATAAACGCACTCCCATTTGTCTTGAATACAAGTACTTTCTGAGATATTCCGTAAAGAAGAAAAACACGTTTTGGGGCCGTTATAGCCGTTAGTTACGGCCATTCTGGTAAAATAAAAAACATCGGGCATCATCCGTGACTCATAATGAACATACGTACAAATTTTTCAGAACGATCGACCTAGCAGTTTTGTCTGGAGCTAGTGGAACACATTTTGACCACGGACAGACAGACAGACAGACAGTCAGACAGACAGACAGATAGACACCAGACAGCATTTCTTCGTTCCCATTGTAAAGTACTCCCTGTTCTATAAGAACAGGAGTACAAAAATGAAGGGAAAAAAATAAGAAAAAGAAAAGAAGGGGGTCAGACACCACCTAGAAGAGACACGTCATCAAGACTGGCTTGATCACTCTGTGTTCCCTCAAGTGTACTAAAGATGGGGAAAAGGGATGGACCAACGACAGAAAACAATGCACAAATGAAAGGAGGGACAAATCAGGATGACACATTGAAAACGACACATCA
>JADBJO010001307.1:102406-104906 GCA_016801955.1 Conus betulinus | reverse complement strand
CTCTCTCTCTCTCTCTCTCTCTCTCTCTCTCTCTCTCTCTCTCTGATGTGAAGACAGGCTGTGAGTAATTTGTTGTTGATACGTAGCTATGTCTATGGGTTTGGACTGAGCGGCAAAGGGGAATAAGCTATCCACCTTGACTGTAAGGATATTACTATCAGATTTCTTTTTTTTTTTTTTTTTTTTTTTTTTTTTTTTTTTTTGGGGGGGGAGGGTCACTGTGGAAACAACGAACAGTTCTTATGATTGTTTACAAAATGCACGTGACTGTGTCTCTCGTGCATGTTGACGCCGGGAATGTATTGTCAAACTGGGAATAATGTGCACCCCTGTCATGCGCTCTGGGACCGGAAATGGAAGTCCATTCCATGGCATCAGCTTCATCGTCCTCATCTTCATCGATCAGGAAAGGGAAGGCTTCAAGTTCTATGACCCTTTATGCTCTGCCCTCAGGGTGACCTTACCTTTGATTTCCCTTCCACGTCTGTACCGTTGGTCGATTTGTATCGATGTCACCGGCACTGGTGAGTACATGGGCACTGTCGTTTGGACGGAAGTGGTGGGACCCTCTGGTTCCGAGACTAAGCAATCATTGTCGACAAAAGAGGGCTTAGCATGTGGTGTCATGCGAATGTGGGATTGGAACAGGCACCGAGGTGACTCGGCAGCAGAGACATGTCTCTTCCAGTGGGCTGCCCAGTGATGACTGAACATTCACTCTCCCAGTAGACTGCCGTTGCCGGGATTGCGACGGAAGTAGCCAGGGTGTATGACAGTGTGGACGTTGAAATGGCATGATTGGTGTAGACGTAATTCTGCTGAAGCGGTACAGATGAAGAGACAGAAAAAAGAAAATAACGTACAGTTCTCTAAGGATGAACGTGACAGTAATCAAGTGAAAGATGGTTTATTCAGCGCATTTGATACATAAACGATTAATGTTAATGATTGTGTTCATATACTTTTATATGGTTGTAAGGAGCTGCTGCCTGTATAATCAAAAAAATAGAAAAATGTGAAAAGAATGCATCGAATGATTTAATCATTAATTAACTACAAACAATAAAAAGCACCGCAGACATTTATGTAAACGGAAAGAGAGAAACAACGGCAGCTTAAAAACAAAAAACAAAAACAAATAGTCAAGAAACACTGAGATTCAAAACTGAGAAAAATCAAAGATTCAAGTCTGTTATGGTAATCAATCAGATCAATGAATAGAAAGACATATATAATTTCTGATGACAGTAGCATGGAGCAATGGTTTAAGGTCATTGCAGCACTTTTTAGGGATAAAAACGTCATTAACTGTGATGTGTTGGTTGAAGATGTTGGAGATTTCCGAAAACTGTAATTCAGTGTTTCATTCTGCAGACAAGAAGTGATTGTTAACATAAACACTATAAGATCAAGAATGATTAAGGCCTACACAGACTTTCGAGTGAAATGCTGGAAATGGAAATATAACAATCAACAATTTTCTTGTGCAATGATTTAACAGATTCTCTTACAATACAGTTTTTGATGCAGGTTTTGCAAAATCGAACATTATCATTTTCATAACAAAAGAGATCCCCATATCCCAGATTAATCATTGTGTGGTCGCATGTACGTGTCGCTTGTAAAATCTACACTCATGTTTCGTTGTGGAGAACGAGATGGGGAGAACGCGAAGAAGAAAAGAGAAAAAGAAACTGGATTTTAAATAATTAGTAAGATTACAGCATTACAAGCCACGGTTTTACACCTTGTGCATTAATCTAGCACATTTGGGTCACCATGCCTGTACACATAATGTGTTAACTGTGAGACTGTGAGTTTTGCATCGAAGAATAAACCGAAGGATACGTTCTCTCGCTATGAAACAGACATTACTTGGTCTGCTGCCATCAAACGTTGGGTCGACAAACCTGAGCAGTGCGTCCTCCCAGGACCAAATGGAAAATACTAGCTTTGGTGGCACCTTGACGTCTTGCGTGTTGAAGTCTGAAAAGTACGTCGTCTCCGTCAAATTGACCAACATGTGTTTTAGTGCCATCGCACCCTGGGTCTGAAGAGTATGTCCTGCTAGAACAAAATGGCCATATGTTGTTTTTGGTGCTGTTACATACAACATTGGCAGGCCTGAAGAATACGTTGTCCTCGGACAAAACGGCCATCACTTAGTTTGGTGCCATCAAATACAGGATCGAGTAAACCTGAAGACCACGTGCTCCTAGGACAAAACGGCCATCACTTAGTTTGGTGCCATCAAATACAGGATCGAGTAAACCTGAAGACCACGTGCTCCTAGGACAAAACGGCCATCACTTAGTTTGGTGCCATCAAATACAGGATCGATTAAACCTGAAGACCACGTGCTCCAATGACAAAACGGCCATCACTTAGTTTGGTGCCATCACATACAGGATCGATTAAACCTGAAGACCACGTGGTCCTATGACAAAACGGCCATTACTTAGTTTGGTGCCATCACATACAGGATCGATTAAACCTGAAG
>JADBJO010001307.1:89906-92406 GCA_016801955.1 Conus betulinus | reverse complement strand
CGATTACAAGTCATTACAGCTTGCACTTCTTGTCGCCAGTAAGGAAAGTTTGCCTTCTTCTCTTATGTGGGGTACGTGGCTTGAATCTTGCAGTGAAGCCTTTTATGATGGTCATATCACGGAAGATGCCTTCTGGCATGCCTCACACAGGTGGGTCCTGTCTGATCGATGTTACATATAGCCCTGCCGGCCCGACATGGGTGCGTGGCATGAAGTTAGATACACTGACTGGTGAGCACACGCGTTTGCATGTATGTAGGCGTGAACACGTGTTTGTGTGTGCATGCCTGCGTCTGTGTGTGTGCGTGCGTGCGTGCGTGCGTGAGTGCGTGCGTGCGTGCGTGCGTGCGTGTGTGTGTGTGTTTGTGTGTGTGTGTGTGTGTGTGTGTGTGTGTGTGTGTGTGTGTGTGTGTGTGTGTGTGTGTGTAGTGATCATGTGTGTGTGTGTGTGTGTGTGTGTGTGTGTGTGTGTGTGTGTGTGTTAATGTGTGCGCACGCGCGCGCGTGTGTGTGTGTGCGCGCGCGCGCAAGCATGTGCATATGGGCATGCGTGTCCGTGCGCGAATGTTCGTGCAAACGCTCGAAAACATGCAATTGTGTATATGTTTTCCACAGTGCTTGTGTTATTCCTTTCTTAGGGCTGTCAGCACTCTTTCCTCTACTCTTCTGGCACACGGAATTCCTGATTCGCCTTCATTCATCAGCACCCACTTGACCTTTAGCCCTGGCAAAGAAACACCTGGTAGATATTCATTCATGGCTCAGGTCCAAGTGCGTCTTGATCCCAGCATTCAATGCTCCTCTCTCTCTCTCTCGTCTCTCTCTCTCTCTCTCTCTCTCTCTCTCTCTCTCTCTCTCTCTCTGTGTGTGTGTGTGTGAGTATGTGGGAGTATGTGTTTGTGTGTGTGTGTGTGTGTGGTGTGTGTGTCCCCCCCCTCCACACACCCCTTTTTTTCAAATCTTTGCCAAGTCGCTTACATAATGACGGAAACAGTGTTAGCCTGCACCCCCCCCCCCCCCCCCCCCCCCCCCCTACTATATTGTTAAGCATTGTATTGTTTGGTCAATCAGTGGGAGATTGCATCTCTTATGAGATGCAAGTAAATGTTGTTCTGCACAATTCTTAAGCGCTTGCAGTACTCAGGTTATTGAACAGCAGCGCTGACCACTCAGACTGTTTCACATCTTTTGATCTCCCTTGCATCCTTGAATGGATCTTCAAGCATAGGCTCAAAGATTGTCCCCTACATTTGATACTTTTTACATAATGATTACAGTTCTTCAACAACAAATTTCCTTTCCACACTTTCTTTTTGTATCACTTCAACTCTTCCCTGGCTGCTTTGGAGTACTGTTGTATTCTTTTTTTTTAAACCTTGGTGGCGAGAACAGCACAGAATTCAAACAGAAAAGCAAGTACCACATGGATCTGGCTGTTCCATTTTTTTGACAATATAAAGATATATCAGAAATACGAGTTTCTTACAAATCGCTAAGGAAATGAGACAATTGAAAACTGTGGGTATTCTTTGTTATTACACATAAATTGGAAGCGTGGTGGACTATTATCTGAATGAGGATCAGAAGGAAAGAAAGAATAGGCCTTATTGGGTAACAACTTGGGGGAGGGGGGGGGGGGGTAGTAACAATTGTTTTCTTTTGTTTCAGCCTCCTTTGGTTTTTTTGTTCGAAATTTTTCGTTTTGTTTTGGTAAAGATACGTTGGAAAATGGGGGAAGAAGAAAAGGGGACGGAGAGAAAGAAGATAATTGGTACAAATAGCATAATAGAGAGATTGGAGGAAGTGGTGGGACTGGGGCATGGAGGGGGTGGGGAGGAGGGGAGGTTAAGCAGGTGGCAAGGATGAGGTAGGGAGAAGGGACGGACGGAAAGTAGGAAAAGAGGAAGGTTTCGGGAGGATCCGAGGGAACAGTTACCAAAAATGAAGAAGGAAGCTACCGCCAGGCAGGACGCATGGCCGGAGCCAGTGGCTCTGAGGGCCCAGCTCTACGGGGACCTGGCGGACCTTCGGAGGACAGCCAACTTCGTGCGGGCAACTGGCATCACCATCTGACTGTTCGAATAGAAGAAGAAGGTAAAGAAGGAAGCTGTTCAGCTGCAAAACGTATTGGCGCCATTTCATCACCTTTCAGTGCCAGTGCAGGCTCCGTCAACACCATGTTGTGTTCGTGTAAATGGGATCCCAAGCTACAGGGTTGTTTGGTCGCAGACCGCGGAGGAAAGAAATCTGGCAGAAACGTTGAGAGGACGTTACGACGAAGCTCATTCATAAACATTGTTACGCGTCAAGGAATATTTACAAACCGCTACGTGTGTTCAGTGAAGTCTGTGTATCTACCTGTCTGGCTCTGTCTGTGCCTTGCCATTTTATTTCTTTGTTGCTTGCCTCGCTGCACCTGTTTCTCTCTCTCTCTCTCTCTCTCTCTCTCTCTCTCTCTCTCTCTCTCTCTCTCTCTCTCTCTCTCTCTCTCTCTCTCTCT
>JADBJO010001307.1:67406-74906 GCA_016801955.1 Conus betulinus | reverse complement strand
ACTAACCAAGCAACCATCAAAGTAACTGACTGACTAATTGACCGACTGACTGACTGACTGACTGACTGATTGATTGATTTACAAACTAACTGGGGTGTGCCTCTGTCTGTCTTTATCTCTCTGCATGTCTGTCTGTCTGTCTCTGTGTCTCTGTCTGTCTGTATCTCTCTCTCTTTCTCTCTCTCTCTCTCTCTCTCTCTCTCTCTCTCTCTCTCTCTCTCTCTCTCTCCCTCCCTCCCTCCCTTTCTCCCTCTCTCTCATTCTCCCTCTCCAGACACGGCTCAACAGCCCAGACGTTCACAATTAGTCCTTGTGGCAGGAAGACTGGAGCCACTCATTGCACGTGTCTGCTGTGAATAGCAGTGTTCTAAATCAGTCTGAGTTCTTCCACCATGGCAACAAGCTCTGTGCACAGCAGGGCCACTGCTGAAGCACAAATAGAGAGAGAGAGAGAGAGAGAGAGAGAGAGAGGAGAGAGAGGTGGGGGGGGGGGGGGGGTGAGGAGGGAGAGAAGATACAGAGAGACAGACGGATGTACAGACAGACAGACAGACGGACGGACAGATTGACGACACAGAGAGAGAGAGAGAGAGAGAGAGAGATGAGAGAGAGAGAGAGAGAGAGAGAGAGAGAGAACAAAATAACCGACAGCACGGGCAGTATTGATCACATTTTGATGAACGTGTGAAACAGTCGAAAGAAATGGGATGAATCAAAATCAGACTTTCATTTCACCTTGGCTGGCCTTGTGGTGAGCTGGAAGCTGAGTCATCCGGGAATTTGTATTTGTGAGTAAATCCGTTTAACGGAAATGGGATAGCTCAGAGATGCTCGAGGCAGCAAAGTTGACAACGAGCACCCTGGCAGCAAACACACGAAACTTACAGGAGATGAGACCAAAAAGGAAACCTCTCTGATTATCAGGTGCTTCAGGACTAATAGCCAAAAAGTCATGGTGGTGAAAAAGTGTCAGACATTTTTTTTTCAAAGCAGCGATGATTGAAAAGATTTCGAAAAGTAGAAACAGAGTCTAAAATGATAAATTGATATGAATTTATGTTTGGAAATGCTGATGTCTATCTCTAACAGATCGAAACTGAACTACAACATATCTGTAGAAAATAAAACCTGTCCAAAATGTTGTATGAATAGAATAGACACGTGAATGATGAGAATGACTTGAAAAGCCGTCTACTACATCTTAATGAAACGCCTGATGCAAAACTGATATGGTTCCAGATAAGAACGATACACAGATATTTTGGGACTGATGTCGTAACTGAAGCAAATGAGTTTACTGAACAGGGTTCGATTCACTGTCTGTAAAATGCTTAAATATAGCATTTAACATATGTTTTGGCAATGTACTGACGATTTTGGACAACACACTGACTGATTACATGACGGACAATATCTGCATGTATATGAAATGCGGATAACTGAACCTCTTGTCATACTGGAATTTGATAAAAATGTACAAATCGATCCCATTTTCTCTGTCATATATATATATATATATATATATATATATATATATATATATATATATATATATATATATATATACAGTGTAGATTAGAAGGAAAAAAAAAACCTCATGTACTACATAAGCTGACATACTGAAACAGAACCGAAGAGCACACAGTTCGAAAAGTTTTGTGCATGGAGATTTTATATCCAAACGGCTTCCGTATCAGACATGTTTTGCAGGCACAAATTTCAGTACATGTTGATTTGTACCTTATATTACTTTTTTGTTGTGCTCATGCCCGTGTTTTGGAAATCTACGCTATATATCACTACACAGGTCCGATGAAAAGGCCGAAACATTTGGTCACCTTCACAAATTTCAAGCCATCCACAGCCAAGTTCTAAATATTTGGCCCCGCATGAAAATGTCAGACACATCCTTCACATTTTATATGAGAAACACACGACAGATAGCTACCTATACTAATTACTAGTCACAGATTACCTCCTACTAATTACTAACACAAACAGTCACGAACGTCCCCCTAGTAGTTCACACATGCTTCGAAATTTGTTCTGTTCCACAGGCATGCCCATGAAGGACAAGACCAAGAACTGGAATGGCTCAACTCTATCTCGTTGCGCATTGTCAGCAAAGAGCTCGAGAGCTGAGAAGGTCCCTCACCACAGGGGGTTCACCACGGCACCCGTTCACCGCCTGTCTGGCACGGAATACCACTTCAGCTAGTATTCGTCAATCTTCCAAAGGAACCCCACAATTACTAATAACATTGGATACTTGTCAAACAAATCCGTTAGAGAAATCTACTTACTGTGCTTTACGTGAAAATGCTATGGTTAGCTCACCGTCAAAATATTCGTGCATGTATGCTTCACTTGTGTAGGGAGAGTAAACACGATATACATACAATCTAAACCGTACCTACATATACTCAAGCAACAAATTATCTTAATATTATCTACTAACTATTGATTAATAATGACACCAAGGAGGTGAGGCGCATTTATGCTGCTTCCGTGATACAAAAAAACCAACGTATTGTCAGTAGGGGACTTACTATGGCGTGCCCTGACTACAATGGAAGTTAACAGACAGCAGAGAACGCCACAGAAGTGATTCGACGGCAGTGCATGCCGTGTCTTCTCCAGTGGGACTGCTTCATTCAGACTTGATAGTAGTGCTTACCGTGGACTGTATGTGCTGGTACTACAGTGCCACAACTAATGAGTGTGGTTGTGTACAGGCAAGCAGGAAATGAAGGCACGGCAGTAATGCCACTGGGACGGGATGGAGGAGTTCGGATAGGGGGTCCACTCAGGGTGACAGGGCAAAAACGAACATTAAAAAAATAGCAAAAATAGCTAGATATCCAAATAAACATATAAAATGATGTAGAGTTCAACAAATAGTAAATAAATAAACAGCAACAACAACAGAAACCACAACGATGACAATGTAGACGACGACGACGACGACGACAACAACAACAACAAAAAAAACAACTACAGCAGCAGCAGTAGCAGCAAGAACAACAACAGGAACAACAGCAATAAACACTACTACTACTACTTCTACTACTGCTGCTACTGCTACTGCTGCTGCTGCTGCTGCTGTTAACAAGAACAAGAACAACAACGACAATAACAATGATAATCAAAAGAAGATAAACAAGAAGTAGAGGAGGAGGAGGAGCAAGAGGAGGAGGAGGAGGAGAAAAAAGAAGAAGAAGAAGAAGAAAGAGAAAAAAGAAAAAGAAGGTTAATATCATTCTGAAATAATTCATCATCAAAAATACGAGAATAATATAATGCGCACTTCACACACACACACACACACACACACACACACACACACACACACACACACACACACACGCACGCACACACACACACACACACACACACACACACACACACACACACACACACACACACACATACACACACACGCGCTCGCGCGCGCAAACGCACGCACGCACATTCGTACGCACGCACGCACGCACATACGCGCGCGCGCACGCACACACACACACACACACACACACACACACACACACACACACACACACACACACACACAGTGCCATTTCTAAATTTCAGTTCCATGCCTTTGTTTTTGTTTATATTTTTTGCTGAAATGCCCTGTAGGCAGACAAAATGAGCTTGTCAGCAGGCCTAGCAATAGAAAACAGAGACAAACAAACAAACAACCACAACCCCCAGAGCTGTACTATCTGCCATGAATGTCTGGCTGATGCGTAATTCAAAATGGAAGAATGTGAAATGAATCAGATGGAATTTAAAAAAAAAAAAAAAAAAAAAGCGTCTCCCTTTCAGCGTAACGAGTGTGGCGTGGAGGGCTGCTTGGGAAGGCATTTCTCAGCTGTTGAATTTCCTGATTACCACACTGCAGCTGTCCTCTCCAACACCCACGCCATGAAAACGTCTGCTTCCAGTCTCATGTAATGTAATGAGAATGAGAGAGAGAGAGAGAGAGAGAGAGAGAGAGAGAGAGAGAGAGAGAGAGAGAGGCATACATACGGGCTAACACACACACACACACACACGCACAACACACCACACACACACACACACACACACGCGCGCGCGCGCGCGCGCGCGCACATACACACACACACACACACACAGCGATTAAGAGAGAGAGGGGGAGAGAGAGAGAGAGAGAGAGAGAGAGAAGTCATATGGAATACTTGTATAGGGAAAGGAGAGCGAGAAAAAGAACACCGTGGACATATCAGTTTAGCACATTTTAATTCATTTGTCATGCTTTTTTTTTTTTTTTTAATGGAAAATCCATCGATGTAATGAACGACAGAGAGAAGACACAAAGACGAAAAGCAAAAACGGAGAGGAAGAAGGATGAATGCATGGCAACAAGAAAAAAAAGGCACACTGGACATGACAAAAAACGGGGAGTTGTAAATCGGCTTCAAACTGGAAGAAAGGGCAATCTAACAAAGGAACGAACAAACAAACAAACACAGAAAGAATATTCAAAATTAAAAATGTAAGAATTAAAGACTAAAAGGAAATAAAATGGGACAGAGAAAAGAATTGATGCAAACAAGTCCCTTTCATTTGAAATTCACATGGAAGTAAGGCGGAAACGAAGCTATTCAACATTTTTTTTATAATATGTAATATATGGTTATTGACTTTGGCCTGTATATATACTGACAAAAACGCTCGTTTGCTTGGACTCTGTCTGTCTGTCTGTCTGTCTTCTCTCTCTCTCTCTCTCTCTCTCTCTCTCTCTCTCTCTCTCTCTCTCTCTCTCTCTCTCTCTCTCTCTCTCTAGAAAATAACAACATTATGACGCTTAAGAAAAGAACACTCCCTATTTGGAACATCATATCAATAGATGGAAAGAGAGATACATACATACATACATACACACATACATACATATATACACATACATAGAGGATTCAGTGAGCGACGTTCATTGAGTAGGAAGTGGATCGCGCGTTCTCTGCACAGGTTGGTGTTCTGAACTTTGTTGCTCGCTAATGCAGTTTTCTTGTTACCGCTAAGACTTCGAATTCGGGTTCCTTTTTGTCTACTGAAAAAAAAAAAAGATGGAGAGTTTTTCAACGGTTAATCCGATATTTCTCAAATCAAAAGACATCCTCAATTACGAGAACCGTCCTCCCACTCTGGAAATATATTTTGCGGGGAAACAAGCTGCTGGTCAAGGACCCATTTTGGGCCCTCAGAACATACATGGCTTATGGCGAATTGATTCTGCCACAAAGAAGGCACGCGCGACCATCTTAGTCATGGGGATCAGCACGAGCGGTACTCTTCTTCAAGTGTTGAACACAAAAGCTTTTCTTCTCCACAGTGAATCAGGTGAGGGGAAACCTACATCCAGACTGCGGATTGATAATGTTCCAACATCTGTCTCAAAATCTGAAATTGAACATACCGTAATAAAGCTTGGATGTGATTGAAGATCTGGCATGAGCATGGAAAGAACCAGGGGTGCGGACCACAAGTTGATTCGTTTCTTGACGGGTCGATGATTTGTTTTCATCACGGTCCCTCCTCCTCTTGATGAATTTGTCAAAATCAATAAATTTTCTGTGAAACTTTTTCCACAAAGAACCCAAACAGGTAAAGAAAATTGTAGTGTGTTCCCGTTGTCTGAAAGCAAATCAGCATGCATCTCAATGCTCAGGAGAAATCATCTGTATACACTGCGGTAAACCGGGACACAACAGAGGGGAGGTCATGTGTGATCTCGCAGACAAACAAACCAGAGACACACACCCTCTGCCCAAATCTACAAAACCATCAAACAACGAGGCCAAAGATGACAGCTACTTAACAGAATTCAGTTCTACGTTGTTGGCAGGAACGACAGAAGCCGCCCCCTTACGCGTCAGTCTACCTGTCTCTCCACCCTTGACCACTCCCCCTGTCACAGGTCGAGCACCCCCCACCAAACGGCGCCTTGCCGGACAGCACGTCAGTCTACCTGTCTCACCACCCTTGACCACTCCCCCTGTCACAGGTCGAGCACCCCCCACTAAACGGCGCCTTGCCGGACAGCACACCAGTCCAGAGCAGGGAGCGGAAAACAGCGAGGGCCACACGAGGAATCCGATGACCCCGCGGATCCTGTTGAGGGTGTGTCACCAGCTCCCGTTCGCTAACAGCGACGCAGTGGCAGTAGCTACTGTTATCAACATCTTGACTTAATAGAAAACGGACCAGACAATGGACAACTGACTGTGATTTTTAAAGTTCAATAATTCTGTAGCCAGAAGTTGTATTTTAAAGGGTTGTGTGAATGAACGACTTGTGAGTTGCTTCAGCGCGGTGACAGCCCTGATATGACCCTTTGCGGTCGGCTGGGCTAAAAGCAACATTACCTTACCTTACTTAAAGCTTTGACTTTATAAAGTTCTCCTCCTGGTTTTCAAATCGCTGAATAATCTGGCTCCCTTCTACCTCCCTGACCTCCTCCATCACTATGTTCCGTCTCGCAACTTACGCTCATCCACCGAATCTTGTCTGCTTCGGTTTCCCTCTGCTCGCCTGAAAACTTCAGGCCAACGATCTTTCTCTTACCAGGCACCTGCTCTGTGGAACGGTCTCCCTTCTTCTCTGCGTAACACGGACTCTTTAGAGACTTGTACAACCTCACTACAAACACATTTTGTTCCCTCGGACTGATTAACGATATCCACTTATCACCGTGTGTGTGTTTGCTGGTGTTGACGCGCTCGTGTGTCTGTTTGCATGTATGAGTTTTGTGTATGTGTGTGTGTGTGTGTGTGTGTGTGTGTGTGTGTGTGTGTGTGTGTGTGTGTGCGTGTGCCTGTGGTGTGTGCGCGCGCGCGTGCATGCGGCATGTGTGTGTGTGATAGTGTGTGTGTGTGTGTGTGTGTGTGTGTGTGTGTGTGTGTGTGTGTGTGTGTGTGTGCTTTCAATTAGAATTAGCATTTTATCATGTTTTTTTTTAAAGTAATATGCGCTTTGGGCGCTTGCGAGGTAAAGCGCTCTACAAATATCCTTTTACCTTACATTACATTGCATTACAGCTTATTGGAATATAAAAAAACTCACAATTATTACGATATCAATGGAGAAACTATGTATTGATTCTTTTAATGTTAGAGGTCTAAAAATGTAATAAAAAGAGTGTGTGTGTGTGTGTGTGTGTGTGTGTGTGTGTGTGTCTCTCTTACTTTAGGAAACTTTAAATCATATGTATGCAGGAAGCTCATGTAACGGACACAGGTGTAGAGGCATGCGAAAAGTCGTGGGTCGGGAACATTTCCTGTACTCCAGGAACAAACAGGAGTAATGGCAAGTTTATTTCGTCGTGCCTAAAACTTTTAAAGGAGTGGTTAAACCTATACTGGAACAAGACGGTGTCTTACTGGTCTCTGTTGTGAATGAAGCGTACAATCTCTCAAAAGCAAATGGTTATGCACCCAAAAGTGCAAAAGAGAACTTTCGAAGTCTAATTATACTTTA
>JADBJO010001307.1:59906-62406 GCA_016801955.1 Conus betulinus | reverse complement strand
TCAGGGCAAAACTTGAGACTTTTTTTTTTCCGCCTGACATACTTCTTACTTCTCTCCAAAACCCCTTACTATCTTTACCGAAAGAAGCCAGTCTGTAAGCTTTTTCACGTTTAAAACAGCCCCTTTTTTTAATAAAAGACTTGTAATATTTTCGATGCTGAACAAAATCTTTACGTTTGTCAGATTTAACTTTTTACAACTACGAAAGATTGTTAACGACTGCCTCACTTTGCTCTTTAACTGTGCACAAATCCCTGTCGTACCAGTCTGTATTCGTGGCTCATACTAACACATATAGTTTTCTTCATACAATCACTACTACTGACCAAAGCATTATTAGAAAACAAGTTTACAGCTTGATTTACACATCTGTATCAATTAGCATCAACGCCATGGAATACAATCTATTGAACTCCTCGCTGTTTAAAGCCTCTACAAAATGTGGTTCTAAGCTTGTATTCCAAATGCGTTTTTCAATCCATTTCTTTTCTTTTCTTCTAAGATGATCGACATCAACATCCATGTTCAGTGTAATACAAACAGGGAAATGTGCGGAGTCCACAGAGGACAAGACACGCAGTGACGTAATAGAACCCTGCAGACAGAGATCACCAGATGCTATAAAATAGTCAATGGTGCTGCCCCCTGAACTGGAAACAAAAGTCAGGGAATCATCGAAACCAAACTGAATTAGACCGTTCATGACAACACAATCAAACGTTGAACAGAAATTAATCAACTCTTTTCCAAAATGTGTTACTACCGTATCTTCAGACTTCCTACGGAACACGTAATCCTCATCACTATCATACAACGAGTCCCATACCTTATTTTCCGATAACACATCCTTTAACAAAGCATTCTCGCACCCAGTCCTCGCATTCATATCTCCACACACTATGACATAGAAATCCTCAAAACGTTCATGGAGATCAATTAAGCACTGTTCAATGATTTCAACACCAAAACCATATTGTGACAGTCTCCAGTAAATACTGTCATAAGGGTGTATATAAATACTGATAAGAAACACTGTTTTTCAGTTCCAAATAATTCACGATCCATTTCAAAAATGATAACATTATTCAAGTACGTATTGATCCTCTCAGTAAACCCGACCAGACTTTTCCTTACACACATCATTACTCCCCCTGAGAACCGCCCTTGTTGCGATAACTTCACAGCTTTGGAGACAAAACATCGTAATCACTGAAAGAGGTGTACGAAATACTGTCTAAATAAACAAACGTTTCATTTAAACAAAATATATCGAAATCTAATAACATTGACACAACATCAGGAATGTCCAGTTTATTCATCCAACCTTCACAGTTCCATGTGCCGATATTAACACTGGTCGGGCCTCGGCCACCCCGTCAACTCTTGGCATTATTACCACCTCTTCCCTGAACCCTTCCACCACCCCTACGCCCAGTACCACCCCCTCCTCTAGCCCCATCACTTTCTATCCGTACATTTCCCTCGCTAGTTCTCCTATCCGTACCGCCACCCCACCATCCACCCCTGCTTGGTGAACCACCCACCCGACCACCCATAGCCCCTTTTGCTTGTTTCAATTTCTCATGTTTCATCCAGTGGTGTAGAGTCGTATGTGCGCTTTCTTTTTGGCCTGCCACCCCTCTACTGTGAGAAGCCGAGCTCGCGCGCTGTCTTGTCATCACGGGACTTGAAGAGAGAGAGAGAGAGAGAGAGAGAGAGAGAGAGAGGGCAAAGGATTTGACATTTCATCCTTTTTGTCTGCTTTGTTTTTCTTAAATGAAAGCACTTACTTATTTGTGATAATAAACATATATATATATATATATATATATATATATATATCCTGACGAGAGCGCTGGCTCGAAACAGATCTGTTGATTTTTAAAACTTCCTTTTATCATACTATTTTTAAAAAATATATATATATATATATATATATATATATATATATATATATATATATATATATATATATATATATATATATATATATATATATATATAAAAAAAACGGGAAAACTAATCATTTATTGGAAGAAAGAATGAAGCGAACAACGAGCGAACAAAACAAGAAAGAAAGAATGGGCGAATGAATAAGAGAAACGTGGAGCAAAAGAAACAAAGAGTTAAATGAATACATTTGAAATTCGCAGGGACCGAACGCGAACCTGAAGCTATTCAGATAACCCACATT
Organism: Conus betulinus; assembly: GCA_016801955.1. Taxonomy (NCBI): domain Eukaryota; kingdom Metazoa; phylum Mollusca; class Gastropoda; order Neogastropoda; family Conidae; genus Conus; species Conus betulinus. The sequence goes on along the minus strand of JADBJO010001307.1, from coordinate 60,212 downwards.
GTTTTCTTTTCGTCTTTTTTTAAATTCTGTTTTAGTATATTACTTTTTTTTTCGGGGAAGGGGGGGGGGGGGGGGGGGGGGGACATCGACCTCGCCGAAGAAACATGGGCGTGCGCTGCAAAAAGTGTTCAAATCATCAGAGACTTGTTTTCTTCTCCTTCTTCTTCTTCTTCTTCTTCTTCTTCTTCTTCTCTTTTTTACAAACAAATCATTTGGACACAATGCTAGTGAGGAACTCTCTGTATCGGAGAATTCATTCCATGTGTGTGTATGTATAAATGTATGAATGTATGTATGTATGTGTGC
>JADBJO010001307.1:42406-49906 GCA_016801955.1 Conus betulinus | reverse complement strand
CTTCTTCTTATTCTTATTCTCCTCCTTCTTCTTGTCGTCGTTGCTGCTGCGGCAGCTGCTGCTATTGTTACTCAATATTCGCGAACAATATTCGTCTTAATTCTTCTTGAGGGATCGATCGAAGATACGATCAAGTTTGACCAGGCAGCGAGTGCTGCAGGAGAAAAGCCCCTAAGCCCCTAAGCTTTTCCAAAGGCTTCCTGAAGCTCGTTACATCAGTGATCACGTGTACATATTTCCTGTCAGAGACCTTGGTTGGTCTTGTCTTTGCTCTGAAAGTCTTGAGTTCCTGCAATGATGGAGGCAGAAGAAAGAAGAATGGTGTGGGGAGAAAGGGCGGTCAAGGGGTTCGGCTCAAATTTCAACAGGAAGCCCAAAAGTAAAATGCAGATCTTGCAGGCTATTTCCTGAGCGCTGTTTGTTTGTGGATCAAAACTGGTTGTTGTTGCCGTTGTTGTTGTTGTTGTTGTTGTTTTGTTTTGTTTTGTTTTGTTTTTGTAGTTGTTGAACTGCTTTCTTGCTAATGTTGCTTTGCTGTTGTTTGTTGTAGATGCTGCTGCTGCTGCTGCTGTTGATTACGGTGCATAAGAAACGTAAACGAGCGGAAGACGACAGCAGCTATGTAGTATATAGTTGCTGTTTTCTTCCGCTCGTTTACATTTTTTTTTATCTATTCATTTATTTCATGTTGGTTCTCTCATCCTTTTGTTCGGGATTTGTTTTTGCTGTTGCATATGCCTAAAGCCAAAGGCAAATGCACACGCATGAAAAAAAAAAAAAAAAAATTAAAAAGTCTTCAAAGTTACTGTCTTCACCAGTGAACATTGAAAAAAAAATCAAAGTCACTGCCTGAGCAAGCAGTTTAAACTAAAACAACAATAAAAAAAAAAAAATTAAAAAGTCTTACGCCTGACTGAATAGCTTTGTGTGTGTGTGTGTGTGTGTGTGTGTGGTGTGACAGAAACAGAGAGAGAGAGAGAGAGAGAGAGAGAGAGAGAGAGAGAGAGAGAGAGAGAGAGAGAGAGAGAGAGAGAGAGAGAGAGAGAGAGTACGTTCTTACTTACAGGAGCAGAAATTGCACATGTTGATTAAAGACCACTGGAAACCTTAAAGCTTACAGGAACAGGAAGTATGGAATCCCAAGAATCTGACACAATCCAGAGAGCGCAGGTTTACCTACATTCCGATGTCTGTTCTGCTGCTGCCACGTTAGTGGTGGTGTTTATTTATTTTCTGTTCATTCGTTAGCCCACTGTTCGTGAAGAGGCAGGAAACTCTGAAAGATCTGACAAACAGAACCCCCATATTGGAGTCCATGGGATACGGTCTTCATATGAGACACCTTTCTGTCAAAGACCCAACTATCACCACTGCGGTATACTGAGTTTCTTCATAAGAAGTGAGCTCAGGTTGTTGTTTTGCTGATATTGTTGCTGATTCTTTCGACTGACTGAAGTTAAAGGTCCCGAAAGGAAATTATCAGAAAACTAATAACAAACTTTGGTTAGAGGCGTTCTAGTACTGAAGGAAGTTGGACCTCTCATTAAGTGTTGTCTGAGGCTTGCTAAGGCTGGTCATTGGAGATATCAGTAATTGATCACCCTCAGTCGAAGAAAGCTTGTCCTGAAACTACTACTTTTTTTTCACCTACGATAACGCGAGTGGAGAAGAAGAGGAACGTGGTGAGGAAGCAGAGGAGAGGGTCATATTCCTGCGATTTCAGACCCCTCTTTCTCCAACGTTCTTCTTCCTCCTCCACATGTGTTTGTCGTGTGCATTTAATTCAATCATTACACAAAACAGCTCTGGCCAGCGTAGACCCCACACCCACTGTCTTCTTGGACAAAATGATCCTTCCCCTGAAGATTCGAATTTTGAAGCCGAGTTTGCGAAAATGTGTCAAGAGTTCTTTTCGATAACATATACGCCTTAATATGTTCTTTTGACGATTGTTGAATACCTTCGAATTGTTGTTTTACTGATTCACCTTAGTCTTCGCTGAAAACGAAATGTGATCATGATTAAAAAAGCAGAGAATATTGAAATTAAGACCACCTAAATCCAGTTTTATTCGGGTATTAGCAAACTCGTCATCTTAGAACCCGGGAAAAGGGACACTATTTATTACCTGAGCGTCTTTTCGGGACACGTTTTCGGTCACTAGGTCTGTTAAAGGTTGACTTATCGCGAATCTGTCTGAGTTCCTTCGTTATCCACACTCACCTTCATCTTTTCCGCTTGCAGTGACAGAACACTTTAGTCATTTTCTGTCTTCGATAGAAATAATGTAGATCCTGTTTAAATGCCAGTGAGTTGCGCTTTTACAAGATTATCAAAAACTGTTGTACGACAACTCGGAAAGGGAGGACGTCGTCTCTGGAGGACAGCGACTGCTATGAAGACAGTTAAGACTAAAGCATTGAGGTCGAATTCATGAACATCTACTTTGATGTAGTATCTGTTGCAGATGGCTGATTATCGTCAGTAATATTCCACCTCAGTCTTTGACGGAAAAATGTGTCAAAGAGAATATATTTTTTTTTGTGGATAGCATCTACTTCGAAGACTTTCTTTGTCGTCAAAAGCTCAATATTAAGGATGTTTTTGTTTGTTTGTTTGTTTGTTTGTTCGTTGATTTTTTCTGTCTTACCTTTACAAGCCCTCGCCATTAAACAGCCTACCGGCGGAGACGCTACACAACTGCCGAATCACTTCTGTGGTTTTTCAGTGATGCCTTTAATGATCGAAAATACGCTTGGCACCATCTATCAAAAACAAAACAAACAAACAAACAAAGAAGAAGAAAATCCGCTTAGTCATGAATCAGGCGTTAATTCGTGTTGGGGGTGGCGGTCGGTTTGGGGATGGGGAGGCTAAAATGTCTATCAATGATTGCTATGAGCACATTGTTACCCGATGACCTTTCAGGCAAACTGGTCACGGGCATTGACGTAGACAGAATACTAAAACCCAGTAATTACGAGAGCAAAGCATGAGGAGCCCCCTAGAAATTCTGAGATTTCTTTCTTCCGTTGATCAACTAGGATAAGGCTAATGACGATGATGTTTTCACTTTCCACTGTGATCAGACTGCATACGAGTGCTGCTGTCTACGTTTCCTTTCACACACACACACACACACACACACACACACACACACACACACACACACACACACACACACACACACACACACACACATATGCGCCCACGCACACACATGGGGGCCCATGCCCACATATCATACACACACGTGTACATCCACTACACACACAAAAATGGTAGGTAGGTATTTAAGGTCTGACCAGCACATTGGGCTAATGCGTAGGTCAGACATCCACTGAGTCGTAGCCACGAGACCCTCTTCTTCAATTGTCACATCTTTGTTGTTAATTCATTTATCCATCAGCTTCAAATCATGCGTAGTGTGGTCTCAAAACTTAGCGGATGCGGTGTAGCGAATATGGACTAGTCCGCACGCAGTGACGCCTCGTTGATGAAACTGAAACTGAAACTTTTCACAATATACCCCAAAGTGGACCAGGCCCGAAACGCACAAGCACAGTGTTGGACAAGAAGTTGGAGCAACACTAGCAACACTGTCAGAAGCGTACCCCCAAAGTTGATGAAACTAAACACTGTCTTCCAGTCTGAGTCCATAAGTCACTCAAGTCAGGGTAGAACCGAGAAGGGACGGAAAGTTCCACAAATAAATTCCTGACGTAGGACTCGAACCGGCAGCAACCCGACCTGTAAGCCCTTGGCGCTAACCAGTGCACCAAGGGGCTGGTTATACCGTCTGGTCAGCGGAAATCCAGTGTGTTCCTGTGCTACTTCTAAAGGATTTCCACTATGTTCCAGGAATATTTCACTTTAATCTTACACAGAATGAAGATGTGAGCATAAAACGCGAACGTCGATATCAAACGAGAAGTTCCCTAACCCCTGGATTTCCAGAACTGGTGTTTGAGTAATGGGACGGCAAATACATTTCCTGTGAACGTTTTTTTGCATTGTTGCGCAGTTTTCTTTTTTTTTTTTTAATTTTATCTTTTTTTTTTTTTTTATATATATTTTTTTTTTTGAGTATCGCAGAATCTAGCATTCTCACCAGAGATAGAGAGACGGGCGGCAGAGGAGGATTTTTATCAGCAGCATAGCTATCTTCGTCGATTGAAGAAAAGACACAGATGGTGCAAATCCATTTCCTGTGTGTAGCTTTCTTTTCTTCCCTTATGTCTGGCCCTCTTTCCGATTTCTTTCTATTTTTTATTTGTTTCGTTTTTTTTTTTTTTTTTTTTTTTATTCTGATTGGCTATATATTTCTTTCTGCATGCATATTTCTTCCTTTCTTCCTTTTCTTTCTCTTAATCTGATTGGTCATATTTTCTTTCTTCCTACCTGCACATTCTTCTTTTTCTTTTTTTCTTCTTTTTTTTTTTTCTTTCTTCATTTCCGTGGCTGCATTGGCGTTCGCAGTAAAATCCAAGAAGAAGTCTCTGGAAGCAGAAAGTCTACTTCAACAGTTTTGCAAGATGCAAGTTGTCTAGAGCTGTGTATGCTAAACGTATTATTGATTTTGTTTTAGTAGTGTGTGTGTGTGTGTGTGTGTGTGTGTGTGTGTGTGTGTGTGTGTGTGTGTGAGTGTGTGTGTGTGTGTGTGTGTGTGTGTGTGTGCGCGCGCGCGCGCACTCTTGTACCTATTAAGAATCAAATATAACATACAACAGCAGAAAAACTATTCGGAAATGTCGAACACGCAAAGACCGTCACTATCTTGCTATCTTTATTTTAAATATATCGATCCATGTTATGAAGTGTTCTTTATATTTCAAGTGTGGAAAAGTCAAAGAAAGGAAGTGAATGGCTGAATTGTGGATACTCTAAATTACGTACAGTTTGTAAAATCAGCCATAAAGGATAACAACATAGTTTGTCCGCTGACTGGGATTAATGTTTTAATCTGCTCGCAGTTTAACATATTTCTATTTTAAGGGCAGCGGAATTAGTAGCGAACTTCATAAATGCGACTGTCAGCAACAACATGAGTTTGAGCCACCTCTGTGACCTCGCTTCATGAAGCAAGTTCTGTCTTCCTCCAAATGCTAAAAACCCACTTTGGAATCACACAAACAGCGCCATAGTCACTGTCTGTTAAAGAAAAAAAACACCCCCTGCAAAATGTGTTTTGCACTTCCAAGTATTCTGAAGAAAGAGACCATGGATGATTGGTTTGTTATCATTCCGCAATTAAATGCGGAGAAATGTATGTATCCCTATCACATATCGCAACAAAGGAGTCACTGTTGGATTAGAAGTAAAAGATTTTATTCTCAAATTGCGTCATGTACATTTTCTGTTTCTAGTTTTCCCCTTTACGACGATCGAACGAGTAAGAACGGTCAAATCAAGACGGAACTCATTTCAGCTCGCCTCTTCTTTGGGTCACACTCAGGGAATCCATAAGCTGAGGCCGTTACTGACATATGCAGACAGACAAACAGGATATTCCTTGGAGTCTTTTAAAAAGTGGTTAACTTATTGATTTATTCATTTACTTTTGTATTTGTTTACCTATTTATTTTATTTATTTTCTGAAGGTCTGTTATGTGTTTTTCCTATCACATATGCATCATAAATACATCGTATGTGGTTCCAAGTCCACACGGTTTTAAAATCAGCAAAATGGCACCATTTGGGGGAACCCAGCTCCCACAAGAGAAGGGTTGTGAGTGAGGTTTTAGGATTAATCTATGATTTTTTTTGTGTTTAAAAGTTGGTTGCCATTTTTTTCTTCATGTGTGCATGATAATGTTTGTTAACTAGCTCCAATCAGAAAGATTAAAATGGGTTTCAAATTGGACTAAGTGTGGGAAGCCCCGTTGGTGCAAATATAAGGTAACCGTTGAGTTAGCTGATGTCAGGTACGGCTGGCTAAAGTATGTTATAGACTGTGAGTTATGTCACCGGTAGAAATCCTCAAAACTATGCACAATAATTGATAGGGGGGGTTAGGGTGAAGTGGGTGAGTACGTATGGATGGTAATCGGGTCGTTAGTTAGGTCTAAAGTTTGGTGTCATTCTGGTCTTCTTTTGAGAGCATGCCACGCCTCAAAACACTTACATTCCATGGTTTTGTTTAGCGCTTTGGTGTCAAGCCATATTTCTGGATTGAGACCTCATAGCAGGGCGAGTTGCTTTCTCTGGACATACACAACTGACAAATCCACCCGAGAAGACGTTTGCACGGGGAGTTGGTTGTTTGTCTAACGTTCTCTCTCTCTCTCTCTCTCTCTCTCTCTCTCTCTCTCTCTCTCTCTCTCTCTCTCTCTCTCTCTCTCTCTCTCTCTCTCTCTCTCTCTCTCAGTATCTGTCTCTGTCTAAGTCTGTCTGTCTGTCTGTCTGTCTCTCGTTTTACCCTTCCCGTCTGTCTCGGTTTCTATCCGTCTCTCTCTCTCTCTCTCTCTCTCTCTCTCTCTCTCTCTCTCTCTCTCTCTCTCTCTCTCTCTCTCTCTCTCTCTCTCTCTCTCTCTCTCTCGTCTCTCGTTTACCCTCCCTTCCCCCTCTCTCTATCTCTTCTCCTCTCTCTAGTTAACCGAATGATTTTTTTTTAACCTTTCATTTGGGGGGCGAGTGGGGACGAGAGAGAGGGATGGCTTCCTTTCTATTTCTTTGCACTGTGGATGAACTGATGAATGGATTCAAAGACAGAGAAAGTGGTAGAGAACGAAACCAACCAACGAATCTTGTTTACTGAGGGGAAAAACGGAGTAAGCACCAGTTAGTAAAAAAAAAAAAAAAAAAAAAAAAAAAAAAAGAGAGAGAGAGAGAGAGAGAGAGAGAGAGAGAGAGAGAGAGAGAGAGAGAGAGAGAGAGAGGCACTTAAAAGAAAGACAAAGCGAACAATTCGAGTATAGTATACTCGCCTTTTTTTTAGTTATTTTTCTTTTCTTTCCTTATTTACTTAGTTCTTTCTGTCTAAATGTACCTATTTATTCATTTATTTACTCATTTGCTTATTTATTTTCTGCTTCATTTCACAGTACATGGCATGGAAATGCATTTTGACTATTTGATGGGTGATTCCGAAGACGCCGCCTGAAAGTGAATGAACATCAGTTTCAATGAAACTGAACTTTTCTTTAGGGCCTTAGAGAGTCGTACCTATAAAATAAGTTACGCCGCCAAGCTTCATCATTTGTTCTTCTTTCTTCTTTAAGCATGGTCGTCTGAAATCCGCTGCAGAACTGGAATATGCTTTTGGTCCTGTCCATCCATTATGCTATGAGTCTGTCTGTTAACTTGTATGTGTGCCTGAAAAAAAAAACCTGCTAATGTAGATTCCAACTACTCCTTAGCAAACCCTGATTGTAGGAACGGTATACGCTGAGAACAGAGAGTTTTCAGCGGTTAATCACTCAAACGTGGGATAGGATCGCTGTGAGGGATAACTTAGCTGGTAGTTTGGAATGCCAGTTAAGAGCATAGTCACTTGGCAGA
>JADBJO010001307.1:22406-27406 GCA_016801955.1 Conus betulinus | reverse complement strand
TACGAACTGCTTTCAGTTTTGGCCGGTTGTTTTGGAGGAGGGGAGTGGGGGATTGGGGGGATGGGAGGGGGGGGGACGGGGGGGGGGGATGGTATGTAGTCAGAGGGGAAATTCAAGAAAAATTCAACCGGACCAGACACCCCTCTCTCAGGTGAACTGTTTTCTTTTCGCTGTGCCGGGTGTAAAAATGGCCCAAACGTTTTCGTCCCCTCCCCGCCCTCTTTTTTTTTTTTGTTTTTTTTATTTTTCCGTTTTCCCTCTCCCCCCTTGGCTTTTCCCCCTCCCTTCCTCCCTCTCCCTCCCCCTCTCTCTGTCTTCGTCTCTCCGCTTTCTCTCTCTCTTCAACACTTGTGTGCGCTCCCCCCCCCATCCCCCCCCCCCCCCCCCCCCCCCCCCCCCCCCCCCCCCCCCCCTCCCCCTCCGATGTAGACTCATAAGATTGACTGGAATGTATCATTCTACATATGTATACACAAACGTTTAAATTTTTTGACATACCCGGGACAGGTGATACATACCAAAGTGATAGACCTTTGATGTCACCAACGTGATATTATATATATTTACCTTCATTTTTTTTCTGGGTCAAGTCCTATCGAAAGAAAGAAATAATGTAGATATTATAGACTAGCGAATGTGTTTATGAGATGTTTTAACAAAAAATTTCTTCCGTCAGTTCCCCTTTCTTATGTTTACACCCACGTTGTGCCGCTCGCGCGCGCGCACGGGCAGATGTGCCCGCGTGCGTGCGCGCACTGACTCTCTCTCTCTCTCTCTCTCTCTCACAATCTCTCTCTCCAACTCTCTTCTAAATTTCTCTCTCTCTCTCTCTCTCCGTGATCACCAAAGTTAATTCTCATCTATATATATCGTGCCTTTTTTGTTCTTGAAGTCCTGGGAATGGAAGAGGGTGACTGGGCCGTGATTTAGATATTAGACTGGGAATGTTTTTATAGATTGTTTAAACAAGAAATTGGTCTGATTTATTTTTAGCGAATATTTTTTATGAGATGTTTAAACGCGCATTTTTTGTTTGCACGGGCAGATGTGCCCGGACACACGTGCGTGCGCTTCTCTGCACGCACGGGCAGATTTTGTGTCCCTCGTTGTACACGCTCTCTCACTCTCCCCTCTCTCACCAAATCTATCTCTCTCTCTCGGGCCATCTCTGTCTCTCCACTCTCTCCCCCTCTCTCATCTCTCTCTGTTCTCCCCCTCCTTATTCTCATCTAATTTTCGTGCCTTTTGTTCAAAAACTACTTGAATGAGGACTGGGATGGAGGGTGAGGGTGAGCTGGGGCCTGCATTTAGACCAGGATAGGTACGGAGAGGTTTTGGTTTGTTTGTTTTTAAGGGGATGAGGGAACTGGCTGCTTGATGGACTCAAACGAAAGTTTTTTGTGTTTCACGTTGTACACGCGAGCACCACCCTTTGACGGACTTTATATCCCTTTTTTGTGAATGTGCGATCCGGATGAGATCAATGAACAGCACTCAAGTCGGTACTTTGCGTGCTGAGCACGTGTTTTATTTTGTGCGTTTTTTTGCGAATATTGTTTCTATTTGTGGCATTTCTGTTCGATTGTGTATGGGCTGGGGTATTGTAATGGTTGCTATTTGTATGTTGTTTGTGTTGTCAAGTGTGTGTGTGTGAGAAGGATGTGTGTGAATGGGGGGACAAGGGAATGGGAGATTGTCAGGACAAGTTCTTTCCTTTCCAAAGTGTTGTGTTTGTTTGTTTGTTTTTTTGGGGGGGGAGGGGTGGCTGTGCTGTGTGTGCAAAACGATGTCTCTGTTCAAATAATGAACAGTTGCTGCTGAGGGACAGGGCTGTAAAACTGGTTGTACTGGCTACATGGTATAGTGTTATATGTTCTCATAGCCAAATGGACGGTACTAAATCACATATGGGGAATTACGCGAGCCATAATTACGATGATTGTTCAAATGCATGGTGTTGTAAAGTACATTCCTTTTTGCCTGCCCATTGTGACATGGAACTGGATTCCTGTGTGTTGCTTTTTCCCCCTCCTGTGCATTTTGATGGTCTTTTATGTAATGTTTTGACTACAAGGAAAACACCACGCATTCAGTAGGCAACAAGGTAAACATGTTAACAATTTCATCATTAAACTGACAAGGTCTAGGGAATCATCAGAAAAGAAGAGACATATTCCATTATTTAAGAAAAAAAAACCTGTATATATTGCCTACAAGATACTCATTTTGAAAATGATACAGAAAAGTGTATAAGAGCGGAATGGGAGGTATGATTTGCTTTTTCTCCTCATACAGATCTAGTGCTCGAGGAGTAGCAATACTATTTACTAATAATTTTCGAATTCAAAATAAACAAGTGGAAACGGACATGCAGGGTAACTTTATCATCATATCATTTACAACAAATGCAAAGGAATTGTTGGTGGTAAGTGTATATGGACCAAACAAAGACGACCCAGCATTCTATGAGGAACTCACAAATATGAAAAAAAGTACAAAAATAATAACGTTATTGTGGTGGGGGATTTTAATATGGTAGTGGAACAGGAAATTGATTATACGATTATATTAAGCTAAAATGGATGCAAATAAGAATAGTGCCGCGAATAATTGCAACGAATGTAGCTCTGAAGGAAATGGGAATAGTAGAAAGTTATAACTGTAGTTCCTGTGAAGAGGAAAAAGACAGCATTGAGCATATGTTCTGGAGATGCATACATGTCAATGAATTCTGGAAATCATTGCACACGTAATTAATAAAACGAAAGTTTTTGATAGCGAATAATCTGTCTCTGACTGAAAGCACAATAGTATTTGGAGCAGATGACAATTCCACAACCGATACAACACATTCGATCTTATAATTCTGATAGCCAAACACTACATTTTTTAGCTGTGAAATAGACAAACGTAAGCCTTCATTAATAGTATGTCTAAAAATACTAAAGAGAAGACATAATCTTGAAAAATACATAGCAACTGTACAATTGACATCTCCTAAATTGTAACACTAACGGGATCAATTATGAAGCATTATTTGAAAAATTGATAATCAAAATCATAAGATACCTGGATTTAATATGTGCATGTGTATGTGTATCATTAAATCAAAAGAAGAGAGAAAGTGGTGTGGGGGGGGGGGGGAGGGGGTGTAAGTGGAGTGAGCGGGTGTTGTTCGTTTGCCATTATTTGATTGTAGTTTTGTAAGAACTCAGAGGATTGTGCTTAGTGATTTTTGTTTGTGTATGTGTTTGTATATCCAACAGTAAAACAACAACAACAACAAAACTCTCCTCGGCATACATTGAAATCTCACTCAAATCCATTCAAACCGAAAAAAAAGATAAGTCATTTCTAATATGTTTCACGGATTATTTACTACAATATTGTCAAACATGTGTAATTTATGATTAATAACAACAAATATGTGGTGATTTGCATCCGGAAATATACAGCAAAGGGAAAAATCATGTTGCTGAAAGAAATGGAGAAGAGAGAAAGAAAGAACTGTGGAATGGGAGACAGAATGAGGAGAGAAAAGAAAAATGTATTTAAAAAAAAAAAGCATCGATAATATATCGAAATACAATGCCCCTTCTTTTCTTGAACATAAAGGAATTAAGATGCATGAAGTACATTCATCAATACCAGGAACATTAACGTGAACAATGCCTATTTCAGCGGAAAAAAAAATGATGTCGGGGGGGGGGGGGGGGGGGGGAGGAGAGAGGGGGGAGAGAGGGGGGGGAGAGGGGGGGGGGAGAGGGGGGGGGGGGGGGAGGGAGGGGGGGGGGAGGAGAGAGAGAGAGAGAGAGGAGAGAGAGAGACGAGGAGAGAGAGAGAGCGAGATTCAGTTTGGGGAAAGAGGAAAACTTTAGAACTTAAATTATTTGTAATTGAAGTCCTGCAACCTTTGTTAGTGTTACGTGTTTTTAAATTACCATTATTACTAACAGCAATGTGATCATTAACAGACCGACGCTAAATATTTACATTAAACTACCAGAATAATGAAATCTGATTTTAAAAAGCTCCACTCAGTAAGAGGGTACGTCAGTTTTGAACACTGTGATTCACAAGAAACTGAAATGGATCCATGGAACATGCAGGAGCATTGCTTGAGTTAATTCTGAACGTAAGTACTAGTCTAATGCATTTTACTTTCCGAACTGTTATATTTAGTATTACATTCAGTGCTATTCAGCCCACACAAAGAGATGTGTTTCAACAGGATGATTGAACGATAAAAATATGTACATCATGAGACACTATGGGAATGTCCAGTTCAGAAGACATATATTTCAATTCTCATGACTGTTTGAAAACAGCTAGGCTACGAACCATAATTATTCTTATCAGGTTTACATAGTTAATTGATCAGTTTCACGCACAGACACACTCACAGACACACACGCGCGCGCGCGCGCACACACACCCACACACACACACACACACACACACACACACCACACACACACATACACACGCGCGCGCGAGCAAATACACACACACACACACACACACACACACACACACACACACACAACACACACACACACACACACACACACACCAGATATTTAGCTTTTCAGAAGATTGTTCTTTAATAAAATGTTGTTTTTGTACTATCGTTCACATTGCTTAAGTTAATTGACTGATGGCATTAAGACGTTAACTGCTGTTGTAGTAGTGTACAAAACACTGAAGATGATAGATACAGTTTCTTTAATTTGGAAAGTTTCTGATGTCAAAAGTTAATCCAGCAAATTGGGATCCACATTAAAGAAAACTACCTAAGCCATTGTAGAAATAATCAAACGCATTTAGTTTTCAAGATGATGCATGTTAACAAATGTGTTCCCAACAGTTATGGTACGGTACACAAAAAGCCTCATTAATATTTGCAAAGCTGGTACAACCAACGCACACACCTCCATTTAGTTACTTTTTTTTGCAGAATCCTTTGCGGTAGGACTGTTATACACGTAGGTAGATCACTC
>JADBJO010001307.1:0-19147 GCA_016801955.1 Conus betulinus | reverse complement strand
CTGTCGGTCTCTCTCTCTCTCTCTCTCCTCCTCTTCTCTCCACGCACACACACACACACCACACACACAACAACCACACACGCACGCACACGCACGCACGCACGCACGCACGCACGCACGCACACAACACATGTATTTCCAACGAGAAGACATTTTCGAAGGCAATGAGTCGGCTTATGGAAAAAGTATCTCATATGCATATAAAGTGCAGCAGTTTTGTTTTTAACGGGACCCCGATCTCTCAGGCACAAAGCATGCTTACAATTATTTTCTGGCGTAAATGTTTATAAATTGTGCTGTGCATATGTGTATGTGCGAGGGGATTAAGGATGGAGGCGGAGGGTGGACAGAGAAGAGGAAATAAGGATGTGTGCTTGCGTGTGTGAGTGTATACGTGCGCGCGTGTATGTGTGTGTGTGCGTGCACGTATGTGTATGTATGTGTGTATCAGAACGTGTGGTGTGGTATCTTAGAAAATAGCAACGAATGTCCTCTTCACAGAAATGTTGACACATTACAAGAAATAATAAGAATTATAAGAAAAAAAAAAAGTAGGCCTACGTATTTCAGCTATCGGCTATCTATTTACTGCAATGATGTGTATCGAAATGTAGTTGCCATAAACTTGAAATGAACTGGGTAGACACAGAGGGATTTTAAAGGAAAAATTCCGTGCAAGTCCTATGATATGAATACACCAGATGATTAGTTTCACTGTGTTTCTGAATGTCCAAAATGTGTGACAATCAAAACAAGTCTTTACCCCATCTTTCTTTGAGTATCGATGTTTTCATTGTGCAATATTGTTGGATGCCATGAATTTTTTAATCCTCCTTGCCCTGAACACAGAAGTGGTTACAGCTATTGGATTTTTCGTAAACTTTGGTGTTTGTTGTGTGTGTGTGAGTGAGGTGTGAAGGTGTGTTGTGTGGTCTGTGTCGTGCGCGCGCAACGCGAGCGCGCGCGTGCTCGCTCGCATATGTGTTAGAGTGCCTGCAGCACACTGCGAAGGACCTTTGTAAATTAGGTAAGAAAGGTGTGTGTGGTGTGTCTGTCGTGTTACGTGTTGTGTGTGTGTGTTGGTTTACATGTGTGCGCTGAGGAGACAGATTGAATTTTTTTCGCTGACTTAGGTGAGATGATTGTTCTAGCTTTCTTGACCTTCAGAAGGGGTACCGGATTGAGATTATCCGATCTTGATGAAAGTAGCTAAGAAGAGGTGTAAGTGAGGAAAAAAATAGTCTTGTTACTGTGGCTCACCATGGTCTTGCGTTGGTTTACCGCGACGCAACGCGCTTTTCAAACCCGAGTGCATATTTCAACCTAGGGGAAATGATTTTATATCCTCCTTTTTTGCCCCCTCACGGAATGGCTGGCTGGGAGGCGAGAGAAGGGGGGGGGCCGAGCACCCGCCAGACGCACGAGAAGAATGTGCTGTGTGGATGCTGGGTGGAGAGTGGAGTAAGAAAGAGAGAGAGAGGTAGAAACGGAAGATGAGAGGGGAGCGAGGGCGCGTGAGGCGAGGGAGGGGAGGTGTTGTGTGGGATGTGAGTTGTGTGCAAACTGAAGTAGGTGTGATCAGTTGGTGGAGATTACTGGAGAGGAGAGGAGAGAGAGAGATGGTGTGAGGGAGGGAGAGATGGAGACGGATGGAGGAGGGAGGGAGGACAGAGATGAGACAGGGGAGAGAGAGGCTGGAAGAGAGAGTTTTTAGTGAGAGGAGAGAGAGGATGTGAGAGACAGGAGAAGAGAACGTTAGAGTAGTGCGGAGAGAGGACGTGTGAAGAGAGAGGAGCCGGAGAGGAGAGAGGAGAGGATGATGAGAGGAGAGAGAGATGACATCAGGTATAAACGGCCACCACAGACCAGACAGGAAGGGATATGGCACACAGACAGAGTCAGCGGATAAATAGTTTATTTGGACTGAAAATACATCAGATAGAATTTCTTCCAAGCAGAAAACAGTTGATTCCAAGTTTTTTTGTTCCCTCATATGACCAGATCTCTGGGGTTGCAACAAACCGTAATTAATTCTCAGATCAGAAACTCGTAATAAAAAAAATCAGAAAAAAAAAACAAAAAAATCAAAAGTGTCTGATGCGGAAACTCGTGTGTCTGTTGCATATATTGGCAGCTCGTGGAAAGGGGAGGAGGACCTGAGATTCGGGAGGGGATGGGGGGATGGTGATGGATGAGTATATAGCGACGGGAGAAGGGAAGAGAGGTTTGTGAGTGAGGTGGGAAAAGGAGAAAAAAAAAAAAAAAAAAATGCCGTAAACTGAAGGGTGAAAAACGTGTGGTCGTTAAGGAAGCTTTGTTTTTTGTTTGTTGTTTGTTTGTTTTTTTTGCTGTCCCCACCTCTGCGCCACCCTCAGAGGCAGTGCACCCACGCCGATCCATTCCGACACCCATCGACAGAGCAAAAGCACGCGTCCACACCCAACACTTCGGTGGTCTTTCAGTGTGGCGCCTGTTTGATCTACATACGCAAGTGACACCACCTAATAATTGCCCCCTACTGACGACAATAATTGCTTGTCGCGGAGCCGGCGTGAGTGAGCTCTTCCTCCGGAGGGGCGCCACCCACGTCCGTCCAACGACAGCCCCCATGGACTCGCCGATACCGGTGACCCCGACGGAACCAAACCAAGGGCCACAGACGTGGAGAGGCCAATCGAAATGTGAGGTCACCATGAGAGCAGGGCATGAAGGGCCACAGAATTTGAGACAATTTTTTTTTATGTGCTGATCGTGAGAATGAGGATGATTAAGACTGATGAGTGTACGGATTTCCATTCCAGGGCTGTACTCTACGGCTACCTTCCTAAATAATATCTCCCCCCCCGCGCGTCAACTCCCCCCGCCCCCCCCCCCCCACCGGCTCCCCCGGCAACCAAGGCCACCCCCCCGCCCCCCCCCACCGAGATACCCCCCAACCGGCGCCCTGCAGTGTTGGTCAGGAAAGGAAATTGAGCAACCAACTCTCAGAAATCGCCCCCCCATCCAGTACAGTTCCCTGTAAGTGGATAACGCAACTCGACTGTGGGGGTCCCAGTCATCCAAACGTGTGTTCGCCAGCAAAAAACTCAACTCTGGGGTAGGCGGGTGTGGTAGGAAAGGTAGGGGAGTAGGTCGGGGGCGAGAAAAGAGGGAAAAAAAACCATCATGGACTTCTGATGGGATTTCTGTCGAACCCTGACCTCCCAGCCGGGGTGCTGGACGAGCGCTAACCGATCTTGCGCCATGGCGGACTGTGAGTCGTAAGTCAGTAGCTTTTGTATCTGTAATTTTTGAATATTGGCTCATGGGCCAAGTCACTTACACAATTAAGCAAACAACAGCAGCAAAGTCAGCGCAAAAAAAAGGTCAATTCTAAAGGCCTCTTTCATTTCTAGAGAGTGTTGGTCACCAGATCCACACTACTGTATTCCACCGGCTTAAAGTGGGGGACTATGTCAGATGAAGGACAAACATCTTCACAAGGAAAACAACCATCCACCAACGACCTCCCTTCCAGCACACCACCCCCTTGAACCCCCCCCCATCCCGGTCACGTCTTCCGCACCCACGGTGACACCACGAATTTCACAGTTTACCCGCCGACCTTGTCACACGATACTTTCGCTGAAAACGCGCATTCAACAATCAAAGGTCTTTGTCCACCCAGTAATATTTACAGGAGAAGAACGCATTTTTTTTTTTTTTTTCAAGTTTTGAAAGATCTTCCAGTCACAGAACAATATTGTTTAGGGTAAACACGCGGTCTCTACAGAGGGCGGGAAATAATCGTCGGTGACCTATGACAAGTCTTGGAGCGTTTGCGTCGGCGAGGGCATGTCACACGATAAGCCAACGGTGCCCTGTGAGAGTTTGGAGCATTGGCAGGAGCCTTGCCTGACTGCTCGACTGGTACACGCAATCCACTGTACGTGACCTTCAGCTGCATTGTTGGGGGTTCCCATTCTTATCGGGTACTCTTATACTTCTCCCTGCAGGGCAGGGGGATCCCACACGTGATGTTTGATTTTTAAAAAAAATGCTAAAAAATTGTCTGCGGTTTTGATTCTCAGGAGAAGCATTCTGACGACGTGCCTACGGTATAGAGTTGTTGATAGGCTCAAGGCATCAAATAATGATGATGATTGATGATGATGATGATGATGTGATGATGATATCAATAATAATAGTGATAACAATAATAAAGAAAAAAAAAAAAAACAAAAAAAAAAAAAAAAAAAAAAAAAAAAAAAAAAAAAAAAAAAAAAAAAAAAAAAAAAAAAAAAAAAAAAAAAAAAAAAAAAAAAAAAAAAAAAAACAATAACAACAATAATAATGATAATGATAAGAAGGACATTTAAAAAAAAAAAAAAAAAAAAAAAAATAGAAAAAAAAAAAAAAAACAAAAAAAAACAAAAAAAAAAAAAAAAAAAAAAAAAAAAAAAAAAACAAAAAACACAAACAATAATAATGATAATGATAAGAAGGACATAAATAGCGCTTTCCAAACAATATCAAAGCGCTTGTAGATCTAAAGGCACATGTGTACAACCTCCCCGCCCCTCCTCTTCTCTCTCTCTCTCTCTCTCTCTCTCTCTCTCTCTCTCTCTCTCTCTCTCTCTCGCACACCACACACACACACACACCCACACACCACACCACACACACCACACACACCACACACACACACACACACGCACGCACGCACCGCACACACGCACGCATGCATGCACGGGCGCGCACGCATGCATACACACACACGCACGGCGCGCGCGCGCGCGCCACACACACACACACCACACAACCTATACATACATACTACATACATACATACATACACTCATGCGTGCGTGTTTTAACCCCCATGCCCCGCGCACGTTTCTGTTCTTTCTCATTCCCCAGGACAGGTTGGTGCATAGCCCCATGATCAAGTACATGCCACACACACACACACACACACACACACACACACACACACACACACACTCACACTCACACCACACCACCACCAACCAAATTCATTACACACATACACACATAATCGACACCACCACCACAACAACGTCAATTCACACACACACACACACAACCACACACACACACACACAAACACACACACACACACACACACACACAGAGACGAGAGAGACAGGGACGAGCTGGGTTGAGGAGAGAGGGAGAGAGGCGCCGGGAGAGAGGAGAGAGAGGAGAGAGAGGAGTGAGAGAGAGGGAGGGAGAGAGAGAGGAGCGGGAGAGAGAGAGCGCGTGAGAGGAGAGGGATGAGAGGGAGAGGAGAGTGGGGTGCGAGGAGAGAGAGAGTGGGAGCGTAAACATGAGGGCATCATGGAAAACACTACTAAGAAAAAGAAATCTTTATATATGTAGTTTAGTTTTAAGCGAAGACAGTAACAGATTGCAGCTGATGGAGATGGGCGAAACTTCCAGTCTGGGCAGCAGCAGTAAAGCTCTTCACCCATGCCGTTCTGCAATGGACTGGCAGGCAGTACAGAGGATCTTGTCATCAACAGAAGAGGGAGGAAACTTTGGTGGAAGATGGATGTTCTGAAGTTCATAAAAGGTATTGGCGTGCGGTTTGAAATAAAGGCTTGGAAGCAAAAGACGAGTAGCCTCATGCTTTACTCTGTGTGCAACTTGAAGCTGGTGGACCTCTTTAAAAAGAGGTGTACTGAAACGTTCGCACATCAAATTCTGTGAAAACAGCTTTGAAGCCTGTTCCGTACCACAAACCATAATCAGCGGAAAGGGCAAGGTGCATTGTGTACTGGTCGCTTCTTTCAGCATGGAATGTTTCACGGCTCCCGCATAACGGTCAAAGTCTGGGTCGGCTGGCTCTGTATCAGACGGAGAAGACGGGCACGTCCATCGTTGACTGACGTGTTCCAGATAGTGAGGGTGCTGTTCGATTGATAAAAGCGAATGAACTGTCGCGGCAGGCCTGGCCAAGACCGTGATCAGTAGGGTCGCATCACGCGCCATGGTCTGTGAGGTGTCTGTCACCATTTGCCTTCTCTGCCAGGACATTTCTTCTCGCTGGCCCTCTGGGGGTTCTTTTGTGGGCCGGGGTACGTAATGGTGGGAGATGGCTATGGGAGGAAAGTAAGAGGGTGTGAGAGGAGAGAGAGATGGGATCCCGAGAGAGAGAGAGAGAGAGCCAGAGAGAGAGAGAGAGAGTGAGGAGGCGAGCGAGAGCGAGCGTGAGAGAGAGAGATCCCGCATTTCCCCTCTTTCGTCCCGATGAGACGGGAGAGAGAGGAGTCTCCAAGGAGGAGAGAACAAGAGAACTCTTTGAACCAATGCAACACAACAAAACTCCTTCAAGAGAATAGAGGGAAGGTTGGGTACACAAAAAATCATGGTTGGGAAACAAGACCATGCATAGTGTTATAAAAGAAAGAGTCTAAAGAGCACGCACCAACACGAAGGGAGCAGGGGAAGGCTAATGTTGAGAGGAGGGGGTGTGTTGCCGTTGCAGGGAGGCAGAGAAATGACAGAGCAGAAGAAAGAATTACAGACTCAACAACGAAACAAATGAGCCAGGCAAAGGTTGCTTACGTATATACATACTTAACATAGAACCATGCCTCGTGATTGACAGTGAGAATGGACACCACCAGTAAGCAGCTGCTGGATTCACTTTACGACTTGTTCATCAGGCCAGCCATCAGATCGTAATCACCAGCTAATACGTGTGTCTGCTCAAGCATGCTTAAATTTCTCAAATCAGATCACATATCTCTGACTGTTTTTAAATCACTTTCCTAACACAAGCAGTTGTGCCCAAGCCAGGAAAGCCTGGCTGTTCATTGTGACCACTTTGAAGACCGCAGTCGTTTTCAGTTACCTGGTGTGTTGTTTTCTATTGCTCATTTGTTTTCAAGTAAGCCTGTTGGTACTTGTTATATTTTTATACCTGTACATGCACATGGTGTGATATATTGTAAGGAAGCATTACTATGTGAAAGCTCAAAAGCAGGGCTATGTGAGATCATGCAGCTTTAAGGATCGGACAAGACCATGGAAACTGGTCTGAAAACAGATCTTCTGTTATCATAAGAGGGCTGTCAGAAATGCTATGGCGTTTGAATTGTGTCTGATAGTTTGACTACGTTTGTTTTCAAACATTATTCCTGTTTCAATCCAAAACGAATCATTCTTATCTCCAGGTAATGAACAACCGTTTTATTCCCTGGATAGGAGAACAAACAATAATAAACAAACAAACATTGTCGACATAACCTGTGGCAAACCTGCTACATAAAACTGTTGTAAACTATTACAAAACGAGGACCAAAAGCACGTCACAAACGTTTGTTTTGTTTGTTTGCAGACTTCAGTGACATTTGAAAAAAAAAAAAATTCTTGCAAACGTCCACCAGCAGTGGGAAAGGACGCTCTCTTCGGTCTATTACTTACTCATTATTTTTGAAGTCATCTTCAGATGACGGGACGGCCATTACTTGGCTTTCCCCAACCATGCGTTGAGGGAGGGAAAACACCCGTCTAGAGATTTCCTCCAGAGATACCCCAGAAAGTACTCATATCTGACACGTGAATCAATACGCAGAAGATTTTCTGTCGTCGTGTTTCACAGACTGACTTAAAGTTACGGGTGGTGGTTGTTCTTGAGACCTTTTTTTTTTTCTTTAATCTTTCTTATCCTTCCCCAGTTCACTAATGGACGTCCTCAAGAGAATGACCATGAGCACACGGTAGAAGGTTGGACGTACTATTGATCAGCAAGGGAGTTGAGGGAAAGGGTGCGGGGGGTGGCGGTGGGGTGGGGGGTGGGGGGTGGGGGTGGGGGTGGGTGGGGGCTGGATGAAGAGGGAGGTGAGGGGAGATATAGAGTTTAAAACTCTCTGAAGTTTCAAACTTGTGCATTGAAGCAGTGCTAAGGTGTGCTGGATTGGTGTGAAACGCGGATAGGGTTTCAAAGGACGCAAAAAGCCCCCAGCCATTTAGGTGGTGACACAAAATGGATGCAAAAGAGCGACAGACTGGGCGGGCTGTTAAGCCATCACTGTCTGTGTGTCTGTCTCTGCAAATAATCTCTCTCTCTCTCCTCTCTCTCTCATGCCCTCTGAGGTGGTAATATTTAATGATCATGAAAAGAGCAATCCATTGAGCTGGCTATTAAAGCATCGCCCCAGTGTTCTCTCTGCTTTTCCTCAATAATGTTTTCCGATATACTTGAATGACTTATTTTGTTTGTCGATAGCTGACATAGCTCTGTTGTCGGAAACCCCAGGTTGGCCTTCAGACCCAGCTGAAATTTCATGTGTAATGCAGCAGCATATAAACTCTAAACTTAAGATACACATTCAAGTGACGGCGATGTGTGTTGTATTCAGAGAAGCGAGAGGCAGAGTATTATTTGCGGCAAGAGAGGGGTGTTCTTTCAATGGGGAAGAAAATTTATGTTGTAAACTGTTATAAACAAATAGCTTTTTTTCTTTTCGACTTAGATTTATGGCTTGTAGCAAAAGATCTTACAAGCAGAGCAAGAGTTGTTTTTTTTTTAAATTTGCAACGATTGTACAAACTACGTAACGGTTCGCTTGAAGTATTATTAAACATTCTTTTTAACTTAATTGTAATCAATTGTTTACTGGTAACAAGAATGTGGAAGATTCGGGTGCTGTCGCTGCTACTCATACTAAAAAGTTTCATTTGTGTGCTCTAAGGACGTTTTAGGGTTACACATACAATATAATGCTGAAAAAATTAGGTAGTGGAGGAACCGAGTGCAGATCAACAATTCTTCTATCGACTTGCCAAAGATTTCAAATTAAAAAATAATTGTATATTATAAACATGAAAAAACCCTTCTCTAGATGCACGACGGAATCATCGCAATCTCTCCCAAAGGCAGAAACAGATCATTCCCAAGTATACTATATGTATCGCCTGTTCGTAAACCTTTCGTCCGTTGGATCGGATTCATCATGCAGACACGTCTGACAGTGTATATACTCTTGGCGTGAAATAAAGACACCCCACAGTCCATAATTCTGTGGTGTTTCACCACCAAGGGTTCGAAAAAAAGAAAGCAGCCAGCAGCACCCCCAAAGCAGCCCGCGAAAGGTAGTGGAATAAACAACCAAAACGAAAGTGTGGAGAGGAAAAAAAAAGTTACTGAAAAACTAAAAACATATGCAAAAACAGTATAAAATGTCGGGGGATAATCTTTGAGCCTATGCTTGAGGATCCATTTAAGGATGCAAGGGAGATCAAAAGATACGGAATAGTCTTGAGTGGTTCAGCTCTGCTGTTCAATAACCCAAGTATTGTCAGTGGGCTAAGAATTGTGCAGAAACAACCTTTACTGGATCTCCTAAGAGATGCAATCGCCCACTGATTGACCAAACAATGTAATGCTGAACAATTAAGTATATATATATATATTATACTATATATATATATATATATAATATAATATATATATATGAAAACAATCAATAGTTTTAGTTTTTACTTAGATACTGGACACTATCCGACTTAAACAAAAGATACGTGTGCAATGTTTTAGATACTGGCTAGAGACATCACGAATGAATGATAACAGGTTACCTTGAAAGCTTATAAAATGTGTTTTATTATTATATAGATTATATTATTATATTATTATTATTGGATTCACGTGGCAAAATTACACGAGCATCAGGTGTTCGTAAGATACTATTTCTAAATGGCTTAGGATTTGTATTGCTGAAACCAGGGTTGGAAAATGTGAAATATTGTTGGCAAAGTTTTGTCAAACATTCATTAGTAATAGAAGTCAAAAACTGGCAGAACATAGTTAGGATAGTAAGTAGATTTTCATGGTACAGAATGTTTAAATCATCCAATAATTGTGAAAGATATCTCTAACTTGATATTGACAGACATCTAAAACATTACATAACGGAGTTCAGATTCGGTGTGTCAGATATAGCAGTGCATTGTCAACGGTATTATGTAGTTGACAGCAGTTTGATGTGCCAACTATGTGAAAAGGCAAAGGATGACAAAATATTTTTTTGTTCTTCTGCCGTGCTTTTAGTGACCTATGCAAATCCATGTCGGTGTGGTGTGACTCTTCTATTGGTATGTTACTATCCAAACTGCTATGAGAAAAATTGTGCATACACATGTATTTGTATAGAGACTCTTAAGAGATGAGCTGTTGTGTTTAGTTAGTAAGTGTATTGATACACCAATGTTACATGAATACTGCTATCCTAGTATGAAGTTAGTGGCTGAGCCAGGAGGTTGTACTTCATGTATTCGTGAAATACATTATATTCATGCGCCCACACTCATACACTTTCTCTTATTTGTGTGTGTGTGTGTGTGTGTGTGTGTGTGTGTGGTGTGTGTGTGTGTGTGTGTGTGTGTGTGGTGTGTGTGGTTGTTGTTGTTGTTGTGTGTTGTTGTTGTGTTGCTTTGAACGAACTGCAAAATCGGTTCATACCGTTGGAATCTTATGAATATTCAGACGCATTTAGTCGATTAAACTTTTTTTTTTTTTTCATTTTAACACAGACAGATTGTGGAAGTCATGTGGGTTTTTCTGCCCCGACCGAGTTGGGAAGACGGGACCACACAGTCGAGTTTCATCACTTAATGGATGCGTTTCTGAGAGTGTTGCTCAAATTTCCTGACCAACACTGCAGGTGCCTGTATCTCTCGGGCCTGGTTGACGCCGGGATATATTATGAAAGGAAGCGTAGAGTACAGCCCTGTCATGTAGTCTCAGACCGAAATGGAAATCCGTAGCATCATCTTATCATCCTCATTCTCATCGATCAGCATTAAAAAAAAAAAAAAAAGTCTCAAATTCTGTGGCCCTTCATGCCCTGCTCTCATGGTGACCTCAGTTTCGATGTCCTCTCCACGTCTGTGGCCTTGGTTTGGTTCCGTCGTCGGGTCACCGGTATCGGCGAGTCCATGGGGGCTGTCGTTGGACGGACGTGGTGGCGCCCTCCGGAGGGAGAGCTCACTCACGCCGGCTCCGCGACTAAGCAATTATTGTCGTCAGTAGGGGGCTTAGTAGGTGGTGTCCTGCGTATGTTAGATCAGAACAGGCGCCACTGAACACCACTGAAGTGACTCGGCAGCAGTGCAGTGTCTCTCCTCCGGTGGGTTGCCTCTTGACGACTTGACATTGACTGCTCCCTGTGGATTGCCGGTGCCGGGGGCGCGGCGGGGGCCGACCGGGCTGTGGCTGTGGACGGGGAACTTCACATTTATTCCGAGTGGATTCATATTGCGTTACTAATGATTCCAGAGGAAGTATGTTGTTGTTGTTGTTGTTGCTGCTACTGCTGCTGCTGCTGCTGCTGCTGCTGTGTTGCTGCTGTTGCTGCTGCTGCTTTTGTTCTGAGCAACCAGGTTATTCACGTATGGTTTTTTGACACATTTGTCACTTCTCAGCAAAATTCCAGTCCGATTACTTTATAGTGCCATCAGTTGTGTCTTGCGAAATAGAATGCCATTTGTAGTTGTAGCCAGAATTTCGTTTTAATTATCATTAGTTTGAGTCTTACGTTGTTATATTACCTATTACTGCCGCAAAAATATTCTGTACGTTATTGTTCTTTCGAAATGCAGCGTAACATTACATACAGATAGACGTTAAACATCACTTCCACCCCACCCCCCACCCCCCCACCCCGTTCCTCACCGTTTTGCCTGTGCTCATCACCATCCCACCCACCTCCATCATTTCCCCGAATCCCTCCCACAGCTCTCCACCTCTCTCCGACCTCTTTGAATCGGTAGTCCCCTGCAGGCCACGGTCTCTTTCCGATCCGGCGGGAAGTGGTTGATCTACCTGTTTTGGTTTCCAACTGATCACGTGCCTACACACGTTAACAACGCATACGCAGTCTGCAGCACGCCCGAGGGAATTCGGTTAGCGAAGGCAAGCGGGGGGACAATTGACGCATGTCAATGGATACTGGGGCGTTGCTGGATCCGTAACGCCTTTGTCAACGTCATGAGGCGCAAAGGAAATGAAGAGGGATGCAACGGCTGCCGCCGAATGGACAGGATAGAGACGACGGATTCTACGGCATATGCTGCTGTGAGTCCGTTCCTCTCTGGTAGTACTCTACTTTTCTCTGCGTCACATGTTTGCCTGGCACCATTTTTATGGTGTAGTTCCCCTTGCCTGGAAATTCTTCAAGAAAACTGGGTTATCCTCACTGCGAAAGAAGGAGGAGAGGGAGGGGGGGGCTGTAAGGGTCTGTAACTGATGCTTGGGTGGTTACGTATCACTTTGTTTTTCATGTGTCTACGAGTGTTGTTGTTTTGGGGCTAACCTCGCTCTAACTTTAAAAAAAAGAAGGTAGATCAGCTCACCTAGGAGAAGGCAGGGAGATGGGCAGGGGAAGGAATCCGGAGTCGAAAAACGTTCTTTTTCAGGCGCCTTTAGAGCCCAAAGTTTGTTGATAGAAGCTGTTAGGGAGTAAGGGATGAAGCTGATCCTTTTCTCCATTTTCTAAACGAAGTGTAGAGTCCGCCACCCCCCACCGCCCAAAAAGTTTTCGAACAGGAACGAGAACAGTGAAGCCTGGGAACACACAAGAGGTTGGGGAAGGGTGGGAAAATGCCAACAAACTGACCCCATTTCCTGCGCAGTATATAGCCAAAGTTAACAATCCATCTTTGAGGAAGATCGTCGCCTGAACAGTGGAGACTGTCGGGAATGGCATGGACATGAAGAGCGGAGCGATCAAGATGTCCTGGTCTTTCTTCCACTTTTTCTTTTTGCTTTGTTCTAAGTTTGTTTTTTTTGTTTTTTTTTTTTTTTTGGTTGTTGTTTGTTTGTTTTTACATGGCCTCTTCTTCAGCTTGCTCTAATGTATTTATGTCAGATGTCGTGGCTATTGAATAGATAAGTAGTGTTTGTGTGTGTGTGTGTGTGTGTGGGGGGGGGGGGGGGGGGAAACAAATATCAGCTGACAATTCTTATACCATCGTTTACAACAACTGACTTGGCAGAGTTTACAGAAAACGCATTTTTAACTGTGAGGAGAGAGAGAGAGAGAGAGAGAGAGAGAGACGAGAGAGAGAGGGAGCATAGAGAGAGAGAGAGAGGAGATAGAGTTGTGGTGTGTGTGTTGTGCGTGTGTGCGTGTGTGTGTGTTGTGTGTGTGTGTGTGTGTGTGTGTGTGTGTGTGATTGAGAGAGAGAGGAGGAAGTAGGGATAGAGATAGAGGGAGAGAGCGTGTAGTGTGTGTGTTTGTGTGTTGTGTTTGTGTGGTGAAAGGCGTGTTTGACGTGAATTGAAACGTCCCCGGTTTTTGCAAAGGTGCGCAAAAATAGATGGATTTGATTAATAAAACGATTCCAATATAACAGAAACTGGCTTGGATAAGACACGCGTGTTTTCGTCATTCCCAGGTGACTGCATCTCTATGTAATAATTTTCGGGGTGAATGCTCTCAGAAACTACTACCAATGTTCTAATGTGTGACTGGTTTCTGCAGCAATAAAAACAAAAGGAAGAAAGAAGAAGAGAGAGAACCGAGATGTAACAAAAAAAATTCCATTGAGTATTGCAGGGTCATCCTCGTGAGTCATGGACTATGACTGCGATCCAGGATAATGCGAAATAGATAGTGATGTCAGCTGCTCGGAGCTGTCTCAGTGTCCCTGAAGTCGGCACTGAGGGTGGAACACGTGAGTTTGCTGGCATTGTTGCTGCTGATTTTATGGTCAACAATTCACTTCTTGTGAAGAAGAAGGCAGCGTGGTCTCTGCATGTGCTATGTTTTAATTCATCTTCGCTCCAGACTATATTTATAGAAGACTGCTGTGCAATGTTAAACAGGATGGATCCTTGAATATTTTCCAATGTTCTGCAGGCATGCTCACTTGCATGTTGTGCAACAAAGTTTAGAGTGGAAGAAAGAGAAGTGTAGATGGTTCACTGCTACGTGAAAAGAATCATCCTTTCAGAGAGGAGAGAGGAGGAGGAGCGATGAGGAGCGAGGAGAGGGGGGGGAGAGGCGGGGGGTGAATGAGAGAAGAGGGAGAGGAGAGACGAGGCGAGATTTTTTGAGAGAGAGAGAGACGCCGCAAGACGAGTAGAGGGACGAGCGGAGGAGAGCGGGAGGAGGGAGAGAAGGAGGAGGGAGAGAGAGAAGAGGGAGGAGGGGAGAGATTTTTGTGTGTTTTTTGGGGGTGGTTTTGGGGTATATTTTTGTTGGGTATTCTGTTTTGTTTTTTTTTGTTTTGTGTTTGTTTTTAACGAGGGGGTTTTTTTGGAGGCGAGAGGGGGGAGAGGGAGAGAGAGGGAGAGGAGGAGAGGATGAGAGGCCTTGGAAGGAGAGGAAGAGCGGAGAGGAGGAGGAGGGAGAGAGAGCGAGGGAAGAGAGGGAGAGGGGAGGAGGAGGGAGGAGAGAGGGGACGGGGAGGGAGAGGAGGCAGAGGGAGGAGGAGAGGAGGAGAGAGGAGGAGAGGAGACGGAGAGGTGAGGGGGGGAGAGGCGACAGGACAGACAGACAGACAAGACAGCAGACAGAGAGATAGAGGACGTAGGAGGAAGGAGGGAGGAGGGGGGGAGGGAGGGGAATGATGGAGTGGAGAGAAGATCGAGGACGAGAGGGATGGTCATTTGAGGGGAGGGGGGAGAGAGCGTTAGCGAGGGAGGAGAGAGGAGGAGAAGATAGAGTTTGAGAGCTAGAGAGGGAGAGAGAGAGGACAGAGACAGAGACGGACCAGACAGAAAAGACAGAGACAGACAGCAGCAGGAGGCGACAAGTCCAGAACGAGAGGGGGAGGGGGAGAGGAGAGAGGAGGAGAGAGAGAGGAGACGGAGGGGAGAGGGGAGAGAGAGGAGGGCGGGAGGGGAGGAGAGGGGAAAGATACGACGGCCCCACCCGTTGCGTCTGAGCCAAATGCACCGACAACCCCGCACAGATTTAGCTCTCCCGTCTGCTATCAATCATAATGTCTAAAAAAGGAAAAATCATCAACCAGGCAGGCCCCCCCATCATTATATTCAAAAGCCATCACGCAACAAGAGTAACCTCCATGTCTCTAGTTGTGATGATTACTCACAATGCCATTTTATGAAATACAGAGAGTTTTTTACCACAACACCCCCCCCGCACGAATAATACAGGCACCTCACACCCCCCCAGTACATTCTGTACACATAGTTGTGCAGTTTATAGTCAACACACACGCCTAGAACCCCCCCACCATTTCACCACTCCGCCCTTGTGGGTGTTGAATAATCACAGGCATCTTTGTCTAGATCTCTAACGGGGAGAATGTTTGAGCACTGATTCGGGTCGACGATTTGGAAATAGAACTACGAATTAAGTGGGTTTGGACAATGACGGGAGGTATAGACACACACGCGCAATATTTCCCCTCTCTTCTGTTGTGATACTACAGAACAGGAGAAGGAAGAAGGGGGGAAGGGGGAAAACGAACTGATATAGCCATTTCGAGTTTTACATTTGGGCTCCTTTTCAAAATCTTTTCCAGGAATGACCCAATTTTGTAATGATCCCTGAGTGATCGACGTCGGCAACCAGTTTTTTTTTTTTTAAAACTTTGTTCACGCCGCCGAAAAAAAAACATAAAAAAAAATGCTAAATCTTCGAAGCGCTTGGAAGAAATTGCCCATGCAAAAACAAATCAGAGAAACAACTTTCAAACTCGTGGATGATCCAAGAGAGATCAATCCACTGTATCAAGACAGTGACTGAGACCCACCCCACAGCGAAGCGGAACAAGGGAAAGGGAGGGAAAAACAATGACTCGCATCCGCATCAGGTTTGATGTGAACTATAGCATCGAAAATTTCTATATTGGAAAACCTTCATTTATGCAGTGACTTTTTCTAAAACAAAATTATTTCCTTTCAAATTGGTCCCAGGTGATCAACTGTTTAGAAATTATGGCATGGTAAAAGGATGCGGCGCTTACACAAAAAAAAAAAAGAGAGGGGATACACAGTTATGCCAATTGTTCCTTTGGCTAGCAGACGACGAAGTAGCGTGAGTGAGTTTTAAAATTGTTTAAAAATAAAAAAAAAAAGAACGAGATAACACCCCTGCTGAATAAGCACCGCCAACGTTGACCATCAATAGTTTTCTGACTCTGTTCAAAGTTTGTTCTAAAATCAATGCATGATCGCTATCTCTGCTCTCTCTCGCTCCTCTCTATATCTCTCTTCTCTGTCTCGTATCTTCTGTCTCTCGTCTCTCTCTCTCTCATCTCTCTCTCTCTCTCTCTCTCTCTCTGTTGTAGCTTTGGTCTATCTTCATCCTTTTCTAATGTGTGTCTTTGCTTTTCACTTCTTTTCTAACCTTTCTTTCCCCTT
The DNA here is from genome assembly GCA_016801955.1 of Conus betulinus. Lineage (NCBI taxonomy): Eukaryota > Metazoa > Mollusca > Gastropoda > Neogastropoda > Conidae > Conus > Conus betulinus. Next base: position 2,802 of record JADBJO010001307.1, on the reverse strand, counting down.
TTCCAATCTCTCTCTCTCTAGCTCTCCTCTCCTCTCTCTCTCTATCTCTCTCTCCCACCACACAACAACACGCGCTACACACACAACACACACACACACACACACACAAACACACACACACACACAACCACACGCAAACACCACACACCGGCAAGATATATCTTATTAAGTTATCTTCAGTTTAAACACAGTTTCTAACCCTGTGTGAGGAACGGCTCAAAATCTTCCATGATGAAGAAGACGAAACGAAACAAATGCATAAATAAATAAATAAAAATAAATCAATCCCTTGAGGACAAAAAAAAAGGAAACAAGTACACACATTCACAAAGAAGAGCAACTGGCTTTTCTACCCGCGCGGGGCCTGACCCTGACAGGGAGTGTTGTCAAAGTGTGGTTCAGGTAGCGTTGTATCAGACTGGGAAGACTGGCTGGCTCATCCACCGTTGACTGACGGTTCCAGAGAGCGAGGGTGCTGTTCAGCTGATAAAAGCGAATGAACCGTCCTCAGCAGTCCTGGCCTAAGACGTGATCAGTAGGTCGCATCACGCTCCATCATCTGTGAGGGGTCTGTCGCATTGCCTTCTCTGCGGGACATTTATCTCGTTGTCCCCTGGATTTTTTTTTTTTTTTTTTTTTGCTGGGGTAATGTGGAGAGAAGGGAAAGTGACAGAGAGAGAGAGAGAGAGAGAGAGAGAGAGAGAGAGAGAGTGAGGAGAGGAGACGAGAGAGAGAGGAGAGAGAGAGAGAGCATCCAAGTTGAAGCTTAGAGTCTGGATCATCCTACCCGCAAAAGAGGGGAGGGAGGTTGTACATGTGTACATAAAGAACATATGATAATTTTAGATTAAAGCACACACAACAAACACACACACACACACACACACACACACACACACAGAGAGGAGAGGAGAGAGAGCGAGAGAGAGAGAGAGAGCGAGGGAGGGAGGGAGGGAGGAGGGAGAGAGGTGGTGGGTAGAGGTCGGCAGACAAAGACAATGAAATCACGTCACAGATCAGTGAAACGTAGCAAATCACAGACAGTATGTGGTGTGTGTGTGTGTGTGTGTGTGTGTGTGTGTGTGTGTGTGTGTGTGTGTGTGTGTGTGTGTGCGTGCGTGCGTGCGTGCGTGCGTGCGTACGTGTGTGTTGTGTGTGTGTGTGGTGTTGTAATAAAGCACTTTTGAATGCGCACGTGGCTGTACAGTGAGTGTGGCGACTAGAAAAAACCTACTGGTTTCACTGTGTGAGGTAATCAAAAAGCCTATCATCTGCTCTTGGTTGCCAGTTGATTCGTGTGCTCAATCGTGCTCACATATTTTTTTAATTTCTTGAGTATATAACCAAACTCCTCTTCGGCTGTTTTTAAAACCATTTACCTAAAGCAGTTGTTCCAAAGCAAAGAAAGCTTGATTGTTGGGATTACAATCATTGCATATTATCTGTATTTGTGCTCGTCTAATTTTGTGTTCATTTGTTTGTTTTTAATCGGTCCTTCTACATTTTTTTACGTGTTTATTCATTAAGAAGAAAGCTGGATATGGGGATTAGAATCATTGCAAGTATTTGCGTTTGTCTGATTTTGTTAATTTTGTTTGTTTTTAAGCAGCCCCTTCTACATTTTTTATGTGTTTATCATTAGGCCAGCTTTTCATTGTCAAGAGCTTAATGGTGGCGCTGCAGGAGCCGATGCAGCCGTAGGGCAGGACAAGACCGTGCAAACGTGATCTGAAAATAGATCATGTGTCATCATTAAAAGAACCATCCGAAACGCCCGAGAACGTGAAACGTCTAACAGTTTTGAGCACGTTCGCTTCAGATACCACTTTTTATTTCTTCCCAAAAGTTTTTAGTTTTTTTTCTATCCCCAGGCGATGAACAGGCGATTCAGGCTTGGCGGAAGGGGGGGGGGGGGGGGGGGGGGGGGGGGGGTGGAGTTGGCCCGCACAGCCGACAGCAAAAGAATCTGTCACTGAGCAAAGAACAATTCGCAAAGGTTTTCTTTTCAAACTTCGGTGACAAGGTTGTGTGTTTGTTTGTTCGTTCGTTTGTTTGTTTTCAAACTTGGTGACAAAGGTGTTTGTTTTGTTCGTTTCGTTTTTGTTTGTCTTCTGTTTGTAGTGTTTTGTCCCCCTTTCTCACTGACTTGTACCAGCAGTCAAAAACGACTGTCCTTCGTAGTCTTTCATTCATTCAATATTTTTTATATCATCTTGCAGAAGACCAGGATAAGCTTTACACGACTCTATCCACCATGCATTTAGAACAGCATCATGTAGAAAGGTCCTCAAGAGCTTTCATCCCACTATACAGGAGAGCATTTCGTCTGACAAGTGAATCAACATACACAAAAAAAAAAACCTCTGCTTGCTCCTGTTTAACGGACCAAACTCAACAGTCCAAACGACATGGGCGGTAGCCATCAGAAAGATAGTTCTTGGGTGGTCGCCCCGAAAAATGTGTGAATCTTTCCAGTCACCATCCAGGTCACCAGATGGACGTCCTCACGACGAGATCACAGCGTGAAGTGACAGCAGAAGAAGAAAGACGCGCAATTGATCAGCAGAGAGAAGACAGAATTGAGAGGAATAGGGTTGGATGGATTCGGGTGTGGGGTGGCAGTGGAGAGAGGGGGCAGTAGGGAATGCAGAGTTAAACTCAGTGAAGTTTCCACTTGTGCATCAGAGCGATGCTAAGGTGAAATGGATCTCTATGGAACGCTGCGTGGATCTCAATGGAGGGAAAGTCCCAAGCCTATTGAGGCGATCGACATAAATGGATGCAATGAGCGGTAGATTGGGC
>JADBJO010001306.1:340000-450385 GCA_016801955.1 Conus betulinus | reverse complement strand
GGTGTGGGGGGGGGGGGGGGGGGGGGGGGCGCGCCGCAGCCACAGCAGATGATTATGGCCCAGTTCTATCAATTTTAAACAGTAAATCCTTGTGATTGGATGAGGCATATCAGAGCATCAGTGTAAACAGTAAATCCTTGTAATTGGATGAGGCATATCAGAGCATCAGTGTAAACAGTAAATCCTTGTGATTGGATGAGGCAGATCAGGGCATCGTGAGGAACTGTGTAACATCCTTGTGATTGGATGGGGCGGACAGGTATTTCCTTGGGGTGATATGGACAGACACATCAGATCGCCTGAAACATAAGTGTTATTGTGACAGGCTGGAACAGGCAGATCAGGTCATCAGTGAGGGACTATAGCATCCTTGTGATGGAATGGGACTGGCAGGTCATCAAGCACAACTGTTGCCATGACCTCCTCGCATGGAACTGTATCATTTTATTTAACCGAACCAATTAACCTTTGAAATACAGCACAAAAGTGTTGTTTGTGTTCTTTCAGTCTGTACAGTCAGATCTGCCTTCGCAAAGGTATGCACACCAGAGGACGGATCGGGAGAAGGGGTGGGAGAATGAGGGGACTTGAAGATCCAGTGATTCATCAGAATCTTCCTGTGTCTTGTCCAGCCTGTGTGTCAACTTTTGGCTCGTCGACTTCATAAAAAAAAGATCTAGTTGCAAAGTGAAACGACTGCAGGCGGAAATCCAAACAAATCTTAAATAAATGTCAGCGAACCGCCCACAGAAACGTGGACAAACGAGTCACAAGACAACACACAATGCGTTTCAACCTCGTAGGTCTTCCTCAGGTGAAACAAAGACGGACAAAATAACGAAAATGCATTTAGCTTTGATCGCTTCAGATTGCTTCTGAGTTCAGCGCAAGGAAGGCATTGAAACAATCTGAAGCGATCAAAGCTAAGTGCATTTTCGTTATTTTGTCCGTCTTTGTTTCACCTGAGGAAGACCTAAGAGGTCGAAACGCATTGTGTTTCTCTTGTGACTCGTTTGTCCACGTTTCTCTGGGCGGTTCGCTGACATTTATTTAAGATTCATAAAAACAGAAAAAAAAAAAAAAAAAAAAAAAAGTGCTTTTAACCTCTTCCCTACTTGCCCCATGTCTATTACGGGGTCATTTCATGATCTTGTACGACGGTAACTGTGTCTACTATGGGGCACTTATTACTTGATTATATTTGTTTTATCATACTAATGACCAGCAAAATCAAATTATTTTGATACCACATCATAGCACACAGGGTATAAGAAAAAAACATGCGAAAAATCTAAGAGATATCTTAATAAATGAATGAGTAGTGAACAGATGAGTGAACCTATGGCAATTTGGCCCCGGCACTCAGCAATACAGAAAAGCTCTTATACTGTGGCAGGGAAAGGGCCAAGCAAGAGAGAGAGAGAGAATGAAAGAAGAGAGTGCCTGACTGACTGAATGATTAGATGAATAAGCCTATGTGTTGTGTAAGCATGAATGTAGGCCTTTGTATGTGAGTGTGTGCGTGTATGTATCTGTATATGTGTCTAAACTGAACATTTAACAGATCAATCATCTTAAATACAACAGTTAGTGGGAAAAAATTAACATATAGCAAGAAAACAAAAATCCATTCACTATCTTAGACACAATGAAATAGCTCAAAACTATCTAAATAAAAACCCCAATCGGACTATGTATTAAGTATTCAGCAATTTCGATCATCAAAGAATGATTCGAAAGTAGATCTTGCAAGTTTTTTTCAAAAAAGTATTGGATCGCAAAGATGTTGGTAAGAATGTAGTCAACTTGTGACAATTGAACAGAATATGGTTCAGTGTTATCTCTTTACCACAAATACAGTTAGTATTCTTACTAAACTTTGTTTTTAAAGCATTTAGCTTTAATTGAATTATAAGGGAAGATATTTGTCTGGAATAATAACTGGAAGATCAGTCGTTTTTCTTAATACAAGGTCTAATGGAAAAGCTTCCCATTGGTTGGATGAAATCTCGGTAGGCGTATCAACATTTGTTTGAGCTCTCTTCCGTGCAGTCGATTCAAGGGTACGATAGCATTCCACTACTGACGGTTTTATTTTTTAACTCAGAAAATGACCCTGCTTTTTTAGCACCTTTTTTTCGCAGCCCTATCAGCCAGTTCATTTCCAAGTATACCAGTATGCGAAGGAATCCAGCAAAATTCTATAAAAATGTCTTTAGATGCCAGACAGTATAAAAGATATTTAATTTCAAACACAAGGTCGGGTCGGGTCGAAATATTGGAGGAGTCAAGGCAAGTAGGACTGATTTTGAATCTACAAATAAAACTACCTGAGCGATGTTAATGGGAAGATCTGTTTAGAAATTCCATTGCCATCATTATAGCTACTAATTCGGCTGTAAATATAGATAAATTGCTACCCAGAAAGAACGATGTTTGAGTTTTAAGGGAAGGAATAACAAATGCTGCACCAACATTTCCATCATCTAAAACTGAACCATCAGTAAACACCTGAAAATGATTTTGATATCTTTCGTATACATGTGATTTTGCTAAATTTGTGATGATATTAATATTTACTCGTTTTTTGATATCAGAATAACCAGTATCAAGAACAGGTTTTGGTATCTCCCATGATGGAATAAATGAAGAAGATGGTTTTTTAGCCACTTCTTAATATCTATTTTTGAACATTTAATCAAATCAGAAGTGTATGTAGCTATTGTTTCTTGCGATTTAATGAATATTCCAAGATAATTTTGGAGTAAGGAAAAGTCCTAAAAATTTAATACTTTGTTTTATATATTAAATCATTTTTATATAATAGAAGTATGTTAGCCAGAGTAGGAAGAAGACACTCAACACTCAGATATCCAATAGAATGTAATGAGAATAAGTTTCCTTCTGATGGAGAAAAGGCGGAAACTTTCGTGGATATGTTTTCTAAGAATAGTAAATCAGAAGGTCTGTCCTCAAACTGTAAAATATATAGAGAAAAAGAACAATTGCAGCCTCTCTATTCAGACCCTCTTCCTGATAATGATCTCTCTATTAATGCACCGATAACAATCAGAGAGTTGAAAAGTGCATATATGGTAACAGCAACAAAAAATGCGCTGCTGGTATTGATATTGTGAGCAATGAAATGTTAAAACATCTCCCTGATAACTGCATTGTTTTTCCTGCATCATATAGTTCAGAATTGCTGGGAAAATGGCGTTGTTCCTCAAATATGGAAAGATTCAATAGTCGTTCCAATTTTAAAGAGAGAGAGAGTGTATGTATGTGTGTGTGACAAAGGAGAGAGAAGAGAGGGAAACGGATTTCCGAAACCCATGCCTTTATTTGTTTCAGGTATTTTAAGCCATGAAGTGTGTGTGTGTGTGTGTCTGTGTCTGTGTGTGTCTGTGTGTGTGCCTGTGTCTGTGTCTGTGTGTGTGTCTGTGTGTGTGTATGTGGTGTGTGTCTGTGCGTGTGTGTGTGTCTGTGTGTGTGTGTGTGTGTGAGTGTGTGCGCGCGTGCGTGCATGTGAAGGGAGAAAAACACGGGAGATTTCTGAAATCCATGCTACTTTTTTTTTTTTATATATACATCAAAAGGTGTTCCAGCCATGAATCGTACCACACCATTAGTTGTCTTAACTCTTGTTTGTAGGCAATAAAGAACCCCATGAATCCATTCCTGGCGGTGACCTTATCCATGATGTTTTGCCCCACAGACTTGGACCTGAGCCACGACTCCAGCAGCAGAAACATGGCCGTGGTGTTGGAAAGCCCAGTCAAGTGCATCGATGTCTCCTCCAATAAGATCAGGAGCCTGGGTCACCTGGTCAGCGGCGGTGAAAACTTCGCCGTGCGACTCCGAAACTTGAAGAAACTGGATCTGAGCAACAACTTGCTGGACTGTGTTCCTGATGAACTGTTCCAGTGTGTTGGTCTTTGCTTTTTGTTTGTTTTCCCTTGTGTTAAGGGTTCTCTTTCTTTTTGCCGAAAGGATATGATCAAGGTGATGCCATGTTGAAGGATATTCTTCTCAGTATTTTATTTATACTGTACAAACCTGAAGAAAGGAATAAAGACAGTGAATTGTTGCATGTAATGCAGGGTTTTATGCAATGTGGTCACAATCTCTTGATGTGCTTCTTTGCAAGTACACCATTCCAGATACCTAACCTCCTCTCTGTTATTTATCTGTTCGCTCACTTACGCTCGCTTACATATACTATTTATTCATTAATTTACCTCTGCTGCTTATGTGATCTCCATATTCTTACTTGCAGCTATATGTATCTTTTAAAAACTTAAGTCATGTTTTAATCGATTTCGTGAGGAATATGGTTTAGTCAGTAAACAGCCGTATCGGATAATAAACTTTTTGGTTTTGAAAGAAAAAGGACAAAATGTATTTGTAAACTATTGATACTTGAATTTGGAAATGATATGAGGCAGGGAACAGTACTCTGTTTACTGTTTATTGATACTTGAGTAAAACATGTTGAACATTTTAGAATTTTGATTCTGATCTCTTTGTTGTTGTTTTTTTCAGAGATGCCAGTGCATTTAGTTCTGATGAGCTGGCTTTGTATGACTGTCATTTTGATTGATTTTTTTTTTCTTAAATCTGTTTCCAGTTGTTGCCTGGTCTAGTTCATTTGAACCTGAACGGAAATCATTTGAGTGAGTTCCCCTTCGTCAATCTTCATTCTTCCAAGCTGCAGAGTCTGGATCTGTCCAGTAATCAGGTCAGTTACTTTAAATTGGCTACATTTGTGCCAATAGCTATGTAGAAACAACAACAAAAAAAAGAAGACTTAAACAGAATTTGAAATGAAAATAGGTGGCGCAGTCCTATTTTGACGCCTTACACCAAGGAAGAGTAGCCCGAGTTTCACAACTGCAGATTAGTACATGGAAAATGTCAATACTTCAGCTTACTCACATTGTATATTGATCTCAGTACAGTGAAAGTATAAATTTAGATCCACCTTTTCTCAGAATATCTTGGTTGGCTGTTTCATTTTGTTCGCAGTGAAAGAAAGCGATTAGTATGTCGTAGAAGCACCATGTTATCCTGTGAAATATGGGGAAAGTACACTCAAAACGCGTGTAATTACAATTCAGTGTTTATTTGAACAGCACATGTGGACTTTTTGTTGTTGTTACTGTCTCATCTTTGATACTTCCCAGTGGCATGACTTCCAGCAGTCATTTGGTTCTGCCATATACAGCCACACTGAGGTGTGCCGTGTTGGTCCACAAATTTGAGCGACACGCTCAGAAATGCATCCAGTAATCTTTCCATCTTCCTTTCCTGTGTTCCTTCGGTGTGTTCCTTCAATCCTTCTATCTTCCTTTCCTGTGTTCCTTCAGTGTGTTTCTTCAATCCTTCTATTCCTTTCCTGTGTTCCTTCAGTGTGTCTCTTCAATCCTTCCGTCTTCCTTTTCTGTCTTCCTTCAGTGTGTTTCTTCAATCCTTCCGTCTTCCTTTTCTGTGTTCCTTCAGTGTGTTTCTTCAATCCATCCATCTTCCTTTTCTGTGTTCCTTCAGTGTGTTTCTTCAATCCATCCATCTTCCTTTTCTGTGTTCTTTCAGTGTTTCTTTCTTCAATCCATCCATCTTCCTTCCTGTGTTCCTTCAGTGTGTTTCTTCAATCCTTCCGTCTTCCTTTTCTGTGTTCCTTCAGTGTGTTTCTTCAATCCATGCATCTTCCTTTTCTGTGTTCCTTCAGTGTGTTTCTTCAATCCTTCCATCTTCCTTTCCTGTGTTCCTTCAGTGTGTTTCTTCAATCCTTCCGTCTTCCTTTTCTGTGTTCCTTCAGTGTGTTTCTTCAATCCATGCATCTTCCTTTTCTGTGTTCCTTCAGTGTGTTTCTTCAATCCTTCCGTCTTCCTTTTCTGTGTTCCTTCAGTGTGTTTCTTCAATCCATCCATCTTCCTTTTCTGTGTTCCTTCAGTGTGTTTCTTCAGTGGCATGACTCCTTTGCCACTCATTGCAGCCATTGTATACACAGCACTTTCAGGTACATCACACCAACAGTCCACGATGATCAGTCAGCACCAGGTTGAAGGGAGGCAACCCATGGAAGGGTACCCTGCAATGCATTCACTTCAGCTTCTGTTTCTGAAGGGTTTTGAGAGTAAACTGGAAAGAGCATTGTTTCACCAGTTTTCCTTGTTTTCAGAGGCTTTGAGGTTGAACTTGAATATGCATATATGTCAGCTTCTTTAAGAACAAGGTTTTGACAATACACTTGAATAGGCTTGCATTTCTGCTTTGAAAAAAAAAAAAGAGAAAGAGGCCAAAGTGTTTTGAGAAGAAACTTTTGTATTTTTTTCAGCTGTCACAGACACAGAAAACATTCCTTTTAGAAAAGCAGTAATAAAATGCATTTTGATTTGACAACATAGTACGGGAGTGGTATGTAATGAAGATATTCAAAGATGTTTGCCTGATTTCTCATTTTGAATATTTAGAAAAAAAAAAACAACATGTTTTTTTTACACACATTCATTCGATATCTTAATTGTGGAGCCTAGTAAACATTTCAAGTTTGGCAGTTCATGGAAGAGGTCGGATGTTTTAGCACCAAACTCTGACTGTGGTTTGTGCAGTTGACAGCGATTGATCTGTTTGGGCTGACAGACAGTCTGTCACTGGAAGAACTGATTGCTTCAGAGAACAAACTGACGGCTTTTCCCCCGCAGCTGGATGTCATGATGCCGCTTCTGCAAAAACTGAACCTGGCCAGGTAAGCCCTTTTTCTGTGGTTGAGAAATTAAAGAAAATTTTTCAGTGTGAGTGTGTGTGCGTGTGTGTGTGTGTGTGTGTGTATGTGTGTGTGTGTTGTTGTTGTTGTTGTTGTTCTTCAATTTAACGTCTTTTCACTTAATGTGATATTAGACAAGGTGTGTGTGTGTGTGTGTGTGTGTGTGTGTGTGTGTGTGTGTGTGTGCGCGCGCGCGCGCACGCGTGTGTGTGTGTGTGTGTGTGTTCGAGTGTGTCGTGCTGCGTGCGTGCGTGAGTGCGCGCGTGAGTGTGTGTGTGTGTGTGTGTGTGTGTGTGTGTGTGTGTGTGTGTGATGATGAGAAACTCTAAGTAAGAATTAAACGTTAAAAAAAAAAAAAAAAAAAAAAAAAAAAAGAAAGAAAAGAAAAAAAAAAAGAAAAAGACATCAAAAGTAAAAAACAACTGTACAAAATAAGATCATGAAATAGCAATTACAGGATTGAGCCAACTGGGCTTAACGTAAGAATTCGTACAAAATTTAAAAGAGACATGGTATCCTGGAATATGCACTTTGAAGCATCCTTTCTAAATTCTGACAAATCAGAATCAAAGTAGGGGCAAAAGTATAGAACGTGTGTTGTTGTACACAATATCAAGGGCGCCGCAAGCACATCGAATATTCTTGACATATTTTGTTCTGAATGCATTTATTTTCAACCGAAATAATAAGGAGAGAAGTGCAATTATCAAGGGCGCCGCAAGCACATCGAATATTCTTGACATATTTTGTTCTGAATGCATTTATTTTCAACCGAAATAATAAGGAGAGAAGTTGTTTACTGTGTCTTGTATATAATCCTATGTTTGTATTACGGTTTACTGGATTTACTGAGGTAGCCCTTTTTAAAAGATTACTTGCTCGAGAGTTCGTACAACAAAGTATAGAAGAGTTGGGTTTGTGTATTCGGGGAAGAACACTTTCTTTGTAGTATTCCTCAAATTTTTCAAAAGAGGCTCTTTGTAAAAGAGAATATCCTTCGTGTAAGCTCAAGGGAATATGAATAGTAGCCGTATTGTCAGAATTGTTTGCACCTGCTCGAGCAATCCTGTCAGCCCATTCATTTCCGGATATGAAGCAATGGGAAGGAACCCAACAAAAATTAACTGTTATACCTCTTGACATGAGGTTGTGAATAAGTATATTAATTTTCAGATATGATTTCAGCACGATTTCTTGACTTTGTAGATTCTAAAGCTTGAAGAACTGACTTGGAATCTACACAGAAGAGAATACCATAAAAGTCAAATGATAATCGTTTATGTACTTTACGGCCATTAATATTGCTATTAGTTCGGCTGTAAAAATAGACAGATTTGCCCCAAGATGAAAGGACTTTTCAATTTTTAAAATGGAATGACAAAGCCACAACCAGCATTATTGTTTAATAGAGACCCATCAGTATAGACTTTTACGAAGTGACGATAACAATCATTGATATGTGATTTTGCTTCGCAAGCTAGAATATTAATGTTATCTGTTTTAGATATAGTAGTATAGTTATAATCAAATTTTGGTTTGAAGAGCTCCAGTTTGGTACGGGACTTACGGGAAAACGCACAGCAAGCTTTTTATGATTGATACCTGAATTTGTCAACAAGTGAGAAGAATATGTGAGTATCGTTTTAGTGGCTCGAATGTTTTTCGCACGTTTAGGAAAGTCTACATCAGACCTCATATCCAGTTCCGTTTGGTTAGCACTTTGAATAGTTGAGCAGCGAAGAATGTACTTAGCGCAGGCTAGTTCGCGATGGTCATCAAGGGGTAAGACACCAGCTTCATGGTATGTTCCTAAAGCTGAAGCATGAAATGGAACACCAAGGGCTAATCTGAATGCCTTAGAGTCTATACACTGAAGCTTTTTTAATAGTACTTAGAGCACTAAAAAAGACCTCTTGTGCATATGACAATTTGGATCTAACTAAGGCAGAAGAAAGATGTATTAAACTTTTTTTTTCCTGGCCCCAACTTTGTTTGCTTATAACTTTGAGCATGTTAAGAGATTTTCTTGCTTGATTATTATATGTTCCAAATGAAAATTCCAAGAAAGATTTGACATAAGATGCACACCAAGGAATTTAATCTCAGAAGTGTAGCTCAATGTAGAATTATGTACTTTGAAGTTAGGAGTATTGTGAGCAGACCCTCCTGCATCAAATAACATAACATCATACGGGATTTTTCAGCCGACAGGCATAAGCCATTATCAGACATGAAGTTTGCAATGTTGTCTAACTCTCTTTGATATATTCTTCTTATGTAATTAACAGATCTTTTTGATGTGTTCTTTTTTAATGTGGCGTTCAACCATAAGCAGATGTCGTCCGCATATTGAATTAAGCTAAAGTTTTTTTTTAAATGCATTTAGGTAAATCATTAGTTAAAATATTAAAGAGAAGAGGGGCGATCACAGAGCCTTGAGGGATACCCATATCTAGTAATCTTTTGGATGAATAAGTATTACCAATTCTTGTCTGAATACTTCTGTTGGTCAGGAATGTTTTAACAAATTATAAAATATGACCAGAGAGACCTATAGTTTTTTTAATTTATATAAAAGCCTATCATGCCAAACTTGATCAAATGCCTTGCTGATATCGAAAAATGTGGCGAGAACGTTTTTGTCTTCTAGCAAACTGGTGTTTAATTTGCGTAGTTAGCTTTACAAGATGATCAATAGTAGACCTGCCCTTTCTAAAACCAGCCTGGTTTGCAGGGATAATGCCATTTTTTTCACAATAGTATGTCAATCTGTTTAGAACAATTATCTCCATTAGTTTACAGACATGAGATGTAAGAGCTATAGGTCGATAGCTATTTGTGTTTGTCATTGATTTTCCATTCTTTAAAATGGGAACAATAATTGAGTCTCTCCATATGGAAGGTATGTCCCCTTCAATCCAACATTTATTGATAATTTCATGTAAAAGTGAAACAAAATTTTGTGGTATATGTTTTAACATTTCATTAGAAATGGCATCTAAACCAACAGACGTTTTCTTGTTAGACAATGAAGAAATAGCAGAGTGTAATTCCTGAAAAGTAATATCAGCATTTAGGAAATGATCATTATTTTCGTCAGGATCAGCGTACATTTCTTCGTTAGATTGGTTTTCCCTCATAGCTCTGCATTTGTCTGATAAACTACAGAAGGAGCTGTTTTTTGGAAAACATGTCAGCAAATGATTCTGCTTTTTGATATGCCGAAGGAAATTTTTCAGCTCCTATTATGATTGGATATGCAGGTAAATGGATTCCGTTTTTCATTTCATGGATCTTTTTCCAAATTTTATTGATATCTTTATGTTCACTTATTTCATAAAACAAAATGATGACCAGTACTCGCGTTTAGCATTTTCAATTACTTTATTCCTATGATTCTTGGCAGTTTTAACTGGTATGCTCCCTTTTACCTTTTTTACTTTTGCGTACTGTTTAAACGTGCTTTTATTTTTATCAACAGCGTTTCTGCAAGATTCTGTCCACCACACTTTACCCGTATGTTTGAGAGATTTTGATTGACTAAGAATCGGAATTGCCTCACCGGCTGCGTGCAGTAGTGAGATAGTAAAATGACTGTACATAGATTCTATGTCAGATTTATCAAAAGAATTGACGTCATATGAAGATAGCACAGATTGAAATTTGGCCCAGTCAGCTCGCTTGTAATCAAACTTTGGGATTTTATCCTTACTGTCATCTTGGCTCACTACAAATCCTCTCAGAGAAATAACTATGGGAATATGATCACTCCCTAAAGTGTTATCATAAATTTGCCATGTACAGCTCGGGACCATTGACGGGAGATTAAAGACAAGTCGATTGCAGATGATCTGTGACTAGGGATATCAGACAGTCTCGTGATACTTCCATCATTTAACAGGACGAGTGGAGAGTCTGATATGTTCTCCACTAAACGGTTTGAGCTGACTTTCGTGCAAGTTCTATCCCAAAAGGAGCATGTTCATTAAAGTCCCCTGCAATTAACCATTTACTACTTTGAAAGTTTATATTAGTAGCCAGTCTGAATTGCTATCAATGACTCCTTTTGGGAAGTACACAGAGACAATGTTTAAAACTAGAGAATTGTCAAAGTGAACAGAAGCTGCACAAGAATACAAGTCTGAGGTACCAGCAGGTATAGGTGACTGAAGGGGATGGTAAAATAACTGGTCATTTATATAAATGGCTGCAGAGACTTTCTCATTGTCACCAATTTCTTGTACCACAGGTGGGTAAAAGAATCGATCCAGCCGTGGCAAGTCGTTTTTAGACACATTTAGTGATTGAAGAATAAGGACCATGTAGGAGCTGGCTTCAAGATGTTGTTGAAGATTTACCAGATTCTTGTTAATCGACCGGCAGTTCCATTGTAGTATATTAATGTCAGTCTTCTTTGCCATCAAAATTTTACAATGGACATTCAAGGGAGGCACAATTGCAAGATAAAGATTATTCAAATGAAAGATAAAAAGACGATTCCTCAACAATGAACTAGTCAGTAAACAGTAACGCAATAGAGAACACTTTTACAAAAGGCAAGGCCTAGAAGAGGAATAAGAAGGTAATATGTACGCACAAAAAAAAAAAAAAAAAAAAAAAGAAATTGAGGAAACTATGCGATGTAGCAGGCTAGAAAAAAAAATCAAAATGGCAACCAGGCAAATTTGTATCACAAAGACGATCAGGTTATCATTTCAGTCGCTAGACCTTATAGCACAACCACTGACTTTTTTGACGGAGTGGGGGTGGTGTTAACTTTTTATGAAGATCATTCACCAGTCTTGTAGAACATCATAGAAGTTCGCCAGGGCCCTGGTACAGGAGAAAAGGGTAGATCGTGATATCTGTGTGACGAGAAGACTGGAGGGAGGTATCGTGTTCTCCATGAAGATCGATGTAGACCGGGATTCCTGGACTTGCTGCCAGAGGGTTTCTTCCAGAAAAGCTGGTGAACGTGTCGCCCTAAGTTACCAGCAAGTACACTGGCTCCTTTCTGGTTCGGGTGGACTCCGTCTTTCAGTGTTCTGGGGCTGGCAAGGAGATTCTCATGCTGATGACGGAAACTTTGGGAACTTTGAATAGTTCTGAGTTTATAACCGCGTTGAACATTTCGCGGTTTATGTTTATTTCGGGGTTAGAAACAGGAGCCACTTTACTGATCACAATGCTGGCACGTGAATGCTCTTTAGCGATGGTTTTAAACGGTGTCCGCAAAGAGTTTGCTAGAGGACGCAACGTCTTTTTGTTGAATATCATTGAGACCACAATGAATAACAATTGCATCAACTTCTGTATCCATTGACGACAAGGTTTGTTTCAGCGTGGGCAGTAAGTCCTTTGTAGTGGAAGATTTTTTGGAAACGGTTTTGAAACCGTAAGATCGACCAAGTCGGGGGCATTTCACACCGTTCAAAACAGAATCATGAAGGACGAGAACAGTTGGGAGATCTTCATTAGCTTTGTTCACTTTCTTTTCCAAGTTGTGTCTTTTGTTTGTTCGATTCTGAGCAGTCTGTGACGTGATGACGCTATCATTGGGATTGACGTCATGAGAAGCTGTCTTCTGTGTTCCAGATCGTTCTTTTGGCTTCAGTTTTTTATCCTCTTCTTTTTCTTTCCTGTTTGATGTTGAACGGCGCGTTGTGCGGTCACCTGAGCGTAGGTAAGGTCGTGTTTCGCGCTCTTCTTTACCATTTTCTGTTCTGGATCGGTTTGAACAAATTTAGAACGTGGTTCTGAATTGTATTTTACGGTTGTGAGCTGAGCAATGGTGTTGTTTTGCTCACGTACCGTATCTTCGAGGGATACTATTTTTTTGCATAAAGTTTCGATTACTTTTCTCAACTCACCGATTTCTTCTTTCATGTCACTCATGGCATAAGAAGTGAAGGAGTTGAGATTCTGAATTTCATCGGTGCTGTCCGTGCCAGCATTTGTCTGTTGACCGGTTCGCTTCAGATGTGAACATTCTCGAAGCGCCGACTTACTTGGTTTTGTCTTTCTTTCTTGATTTGCATTTCGTACAGGGCACGAAAGAAGACCTCCCTGGCTCCTGGTTTTGGTCATTTCTGAGACAGAGTCTGCAGAAATGCTATAAGCTAGTGTGTGTGTGTGTGTGTGTGTGTACACATACTGTGTGTGTGTGTGTGTGTGTGAGTGTGTGTGTGTGTGTGTGTGTGTGTGTGTGTGTGTGTTTCTGTTTCTGTTTGTGTGTGTGTCTCTCTCTGTATGTATGTGTATGCCAGTTATTTTCAGACAAACAATGAAAATGCAGTCATTTCCAGATAGGAGGAAATACCTCTTGTCCAGGTAACTTTGCCATTCTTACATTTCGTATTACAGTTGATTACAGGCTGTACTGTGTTTGCCTGCAAGTGCAAGCTCGCACACGTGCAGTCTTGCATGAATGCAGGTATGTATGCATGCACACCCACACACATGGATGCAAGCATGCATACACACACACACACAAATGCACACGGGCACTGGCACACACGCACGCTGTTTGTTGTTTATTAGCTCTTGCAGTCACTAGGTCACTGATTCGTACTTGAAAATGTTGAGAAAAGTTGGCCCCAACATTCACCTTGTACGTTTATAAACGGTGTGTGTGTATGTGTATGTGTGCATACACGCATGTCTGTGTGTGTGTGCGTTCGCATGTGCACAGTAACCAGATCAGTGACTTGCCGGACACCCCCCTTCATCTGGTGGAGCTGCGACGCCTGAACCTGAGTCACAACCAGATCAGCTGCATCCCCGACAGCTTCCTCCTGCACTGCAGCAAGCTGGAGATCTTGTATGCTGCCAACAACAAACTGGGTATGCAGGTGGTCCCTGTTGGTGCTCATGTTGGTCGGAATGACACAGGCACAGAATTAAGTCTGTCAATCCCAAAAATCAGATCAGCCATCAGCCATCCCAAGTCTGTGAATCCCAACATCAAATCAGCCATCAGCCATTTCATGTCTGTGAATCCCAAAATCAGATCAGCCATCCCATGTCTGTGAATCCCAAAATCAGATCAGCCATCCCATGTCTGTGAATCCCAAAATCAGATCAGCCATCCCATGTCTGTGAATCCCAAAATCAGATCAGCCATCCCAAGTCTGTGAATCCCAAAATCAGATCAGCCATCCCAAGTCGTGAATCCCAAAATCAGATCAGCCATCCCAAGTCTGTGAATCCCAAAATAAGATCAGCCATCCCAAGTCTGTGAATCCCAAAATAAGATCAGCCATCCCAAGTCTGTGAATCCCAAAATCAGATCAGCCATCCCAAGTCTGTGAATCCCAAAATAAGATCAGCCATCCCAAGTCTGTGAATCCCAAAATCAGACCAGCCATTAGCCATCCCATGTTTGTGAATCCCAAAATCAGACCAGCCCTCCCATGTCTATCTAATTCTTAAAAAAAAAAAAAAAAAAAAAAAAAAAAAGCACATGTTTGAGGAAAGCGATGTGTGAATGAGCATGAAAGGAATTTGGATGAATTTGCAAATGGCTGTGAAAGGATGCAGTACAGTGCAAAGTTTTCGATGGCTCCAACTTCTTGTATTAGAAACCAACAAATTGGAATGGAACTGATTTTCAGTAGAGTTATGGGTTGAGACATGGTCATTGCAATTATAATTCATGTTTTTGAAGGTGAATTACAGGTAAAGCAACCACAATAACAGCAACAAAAATGAAACTATGAATCCCAACACTTTTAGGTCAAAAGTCATCCTGTAGCCTTTTATCTTCACAAAAAAGGGCACAATTTTAACAAAAATAATGGCTAGAAACTAGACCGTGGATGTGTCACAAAAACTCCTTAACTCAAGAGTGTGCAGTCCAGAAAACCTGGGAGGCTTATTTCTCAGAGATCACGGAAACAAGTGGCTCTTTGTCCTTTGTTTTTATTGCTTTGAATGTCATTTGTCCTGCCTTAAATCTGAACAGTTTTTGAGATTTTGCATGACAGAGGTTCTTTGTTTCGTAACATTCTGCGAATTATTTCTAAAATAATATTTTTGTGACGAATGTGCCTGTTTCGGTTTTTTTAGGTGATATATTGCTTTAGATAACAAAAATGTTTTTAAATACCATAATTCCGGGACGAAAACCGTTGATCACCAGTGATCGAAATTGAAGGGAAAGAACTGACGGGAATTAAAAAGACAAGTCAGTTGAAATATGTGGTGTCTGTTTCATAGTATGTTTGTTTCATTCAGTCGACTGCCGAGTAATTTTACATCAGCTGGTGTACATATTGTGTTATGATCCTCAGATCAAGTCATACTAAGTATGAACAGTTTCAGTTATTGGGGACAGAAGTGCAGCTTTATAGGGGAAAGAATTAAATCAGCACTTTCTGTGTGTGCCCAAGTTCTCCACATCATGTCTGTTGGCAAGCCACTAGCCATGAGAAATCTTCAGCCAAGGTTCTGGCCTCCATGTTTGTCCATGTATAACACAAAGAGAAACAAATTTTCTTAACTAAAATTAATGTGAAGAAATACCTACTTGTCTAAACAAATGCCTTGATGTGAACTGTGCCTCTTTAAGGGGCAGGGGGGAGGAGGAGGGGAGGGGAAGAAGAAAGAGAAGGGAGTGAAATCCCTAATGGTTCAATGCCCTGAGTCTTTGATTATCTCCCCAAACTAAATGATTTTCCTGTGCAGGAGTTTTGAACTTCAGTTCCTCTCCTGGCCCTAATAAGCAACCAAGCTTTCTCACATTTTTTTTTTGTGTGTTGTTGTACTTCTTTATTTCGGTTCCTCATTCACTGTTGATGCTTTTTTTTTTTTTCTTTTTTTCTTTTTTTTTTTTTTGCCTTCTCTGATCACTTAGAAGAGGGGAAAAGAATCCTTGCTGTTAACACGTTCTTTCTTTGCTGCCAGAAACGTTGCCAAGTGAAACAGTGGCGGCAGGCCTGCTCAGGCTGGCCACCGTGCGCCTCAGCAACAACAACATCACCGAGAAAGAGCCTTTCTATGTGCCCAAGTTCATCCTGGAGCTGCCCAAGTCAGTCTTCTTTCTTCCTTCTTTATGGACACAAGCTTGTATGTTCATGTGTGCATGCATGTAACTTGATTATGTTGGCATGTTTTGTGCTTAACTCATTTGCACTTTGTGGGGTTTACATATATGTTTGATCACATTTATGCTGATACCCCTGAGTATTTATGACTCATGTACATGCAGGCACACTGACGTAGATACATATACACACACAAACACACACACTCACACACACACACACAAATGCACATCCAACACATCTACACACACCACATGCACATACATAAACATATATTTTGAGATGGGGTAGGGCAAATGCTGGGAGCAATACATGGAGGAGGAAGCAGGAAGTAGGTAAAAAAAATTCAAAGGAGGGAGAGAGAGAGAGAAAAAAAAACAACTGATCAACGACAAAACATAAGTGAAAGAAAAAAAATGACATAGAGAGAGAGGTAAACTGAAGATTAGGTGTGATGTTTCAGTCTTCGAGTCCTGGATCTTGCGGGGAATCAGCTTGAAGGACTTCCCTCCCCTCTGCAGTGGAAAAAACACAGATCTTGAAGGAGCTGGTTGTCTCCCTCAACAAGATCACCAAGGTCAGTAGTATGTTGGTAGTTACATGATTCAATAAAATCATGGAAGACTTCTGCTTGTTTTGTTGTTGTTATTATTATTATGAGTACTTTCATAGCACCTATATCATCAGTTAGAGACCAGGCTCTAAGCACTTAACCTCCTTGACACGATGCGCCACTTTCGTGGCTTTGCCGGTCCGCCACGATGCGCCACTCGAGTGGCTCTCATTACACATGTCCCGCTGCGTGCGTTGCCAATGCAAATGAGAGAGCTTTATGACCAATCAGAATATTTGCTGTGCTTCTCTCCTTGCTTCTTCCGTTCTTGCAGACACCGAAAGCCATTTTTTGAAAGATTTTATCGTGTTTTTTTTACCAAAATGAGCGACACTAAGAGTGCTCACGAAGATGAAGACATCGTCCATGACACGAGCGAAGAGTCTGTTGCAGAAAGCGGCTCTGATGATGAATACGAAGGTAAATATGGCTTTAGTTTTGTTTGTAAATGTACAGGGGTTGGGGGTTGGGTGGGGGGCATCTATTTTTAGCTTCGAAGGCATGGAGTGAAGGTGAGCGAGTCAGTGACTGACGGCACGTGTTTTGGTTTGTTTACGGTTTGGGGGAGGAATTGTGGGCGTGTTTCTTTATTATTCTGGGCATATGCCATTTCTGTTTCGTTCTGATAAGTGGAATTATTGACGAAAATTCGTGTTTTTATTAGTAAGACTTTTTTTTCTGTCAGGAAGACTTAGATAATGTTCATTAGCACAGGAGTTGATACAACAGTATTGAAGGGTCCAAAGGGGGTGTGTCAGGGCTGATAACCTGTAAATCTGAAGTAGGTGAAATTGTGTTTTATTGCTGAGATTTTGTTTCTTATTGGTTGGCATTGCTAATATAAAATAAAAGCAGTATATTATTACTTGTGTGTGAGTGTGTGTGTGTGTGTGTGTGTGTGTGTGTGTGTGTGTGTGTGTGTGTAAAGAAATGCTGTAATTGATATATATTAATTTTGGAAGCAAAACTAAAAGGAAAAAAACAAGAAATTCTATGACTGAATTCATCAGAATATAAACCAGTTTATAATGCTCTGAATTGTAATATTTACTGAATGTTTCCTTTTTTTTTCATTGTTGTAGAGTCCAGCAGTTCAGATAGTGAGGGTGATGGTGAAGCTGTTGGCAATGCTGACCAAGATGTCAATGGCCTGTGGATGCCCATCATAGGAGAAGACCCAGGACCTGATCCTATCAATTTCACAGCTGTTTCAGGCCCTAAACATCCTCCCCCTCCAGACTCCAGGCCCATTGACTATGTTGACCTCTTCTTCACTCCTGATTTTGTTGGCCATATAGTAAGGGAGACGAACATATACAGTCAGCAGTGGATCAATGATCATGAGGAATACCTGCGCCAAAAACCCTCTTCCATTGTTCACCAGTGGATCAAGAAGGGGGCCACAACAGCAGAGGAGGTCAGGGCCTTTCTGGGGGTGTCCTTCAACATGGGGCTGATCAGGAAGACCACCATCAGCTCATACTGGGATTCCAGTCATCTGAGCCAGAAGACACTGTGGTTCCTGGAACATTTTTCACGGGATCGATTCCAGCTGATGATGAAGTTTCTGCACTTCAACAACAATGTACTGCAGCCTCCAGCTGGTGACCCTGCCCACAAGCTGTACAAGATCCAGCCTGTGATTGATCACTTTACTGAAAGATTTCTGCGCTACTACCATCCCAGCGCAGACATCTCTATTGATGAGAGCATGGTGGGCTACAAGGGGAAAACTCCACATCTGCGGCAGTTTATGCCCCTCAAGCGCCATGCCCGGTTTGGCATCAAGCTGTGGTGTGTCTGTGATGCCCAGAATGGATACACCTCTTTCTTTGAGGTGTACAAGGGCAGAAACCCAGCAGCACCAGTGGATCCACAAGGTTCAACATACGCATTAGTCATGCGACTGCTGACTGCATGTGACTTTTTGAACCGTGGCCATCACCTGGGAGTGGACAACTACTTCTCCTCACCTCAGTTGTTCCTTGACTTGTACCAACAAGGGACAACAGCCACTGGTACTGTCAGGGCCCACAGGAGAGGTCTCCCAAGGGCGGCTCTTCAGCAGCAGCGACTGCGCAATCATGAGGTCACTGAACGCCGGAAAGGCAATCTCCTGTGTGTTGCCTACAAAGATGGGGGAAAGAAGCCTGTTCTTCTGAGCACTGCTGTCTCTGCAGGCTTTGAGGAGCTGGAAAACAGGAGAAGACAGCAGGTGAGGAAACTTAAATGTGTGGTCAAGTACAACAAGACCATGGGGGGTGTGGGACTTGAGCGACGCACGCCTCTACGTGTACCTGTCTGAACGCCGCACCATGAAGTGGTCACTCAAGGTTGTCTTCTCATTGTTTGGAGGGCTGTCTTGAATGCCTACATCATTTATGAGAAGAACACCTCAGACATGCCCAAAATGACCAGGTACCAATTCATGGTGCAGGTTGTGGAGGGTCTGGCGGGCAATTACTACCCACCCAAAGTCGTCCGTCGGCGCCGCACTGCTGCTGAGATCCAGGCTGCCAAGGAGAACCCACCACTGCAGGTCCTCCCAGCCCTGCCTGCCCAGCCCCAGCCAGGTGTTGCAGTTGTTGCCCATGACATGAGGAAGCTACCACCAGGCAAGAGGAGGGACTGTGCTGCTGGGTCACAACAAGCGTGTCCGATCCACTTGGGAGTGTCCTGCCTGCGACGTTGGCCTCTGCGCTGGGTGCTTTCCCAAGTACCACAGAAGATGAATGTGCTGTCCATGCCAGCCTTCTCCTGATGTACATATGTGAACAGTGCTGTTTGTGGTGTTCTGGACAAATGGAACAATGTTTGTGCCAGTGTATATGACTTTTTGTGTGGGACACTTTTTCTGGATATATTTGTGCAACATTCAATGGATACTTCAGTGGACTAGTAAAGGTACAAGAATCAAGGTATGGCTTTTATTTTACCTTTTTTGTATTGTCCAAGCATTGCTCTTTCAAAAAATGTATAGGTTTTATGGTCTAATATTAATTTGAGACCTTCAAAAACTACAAAAACTAACATTACCCAAGGACGCTGTCCGCGGTTCCATTATAAGCCATTATTTTAGAACATACTGTTCATTATATGTAGTGCCAAGAGGGTTAACAAGCTATGCTCTTGCTTACACAACAGGCTGCCTACCTAGGTAGAGATGACTGAAGAGCTGTCTGCTGGTGCTTCATTCAGTCATTTCCTTTGTCATTCAGTCAATGTCAGTCACTCAGTTTTCTTTCTTCGTTCTTTTAATTTGTCATGCAGGGTATATGGTATATGTAACTTGCCATCCATACCAACAGCCAAACTGGCCATGTCCTCAGAAAGTTGGTGATGGGAATTTATGAACATGCAAGACGCTCACTGATGGAGCCCTGGTTTATAGTCTTAATCAAAGGACTTTTTTGGAAATGGAGTCAGAACCAATGTCAACACGAGGGAAAAATCCCCATGCACAGAAATGTTCTAGCGGAGATTTGAACCCTCCAACCATGGATCACCAAGATCAGGGTCAGGCTTTATACCAAGTGAGCTATTTCAGCCCCTTTTTTATGATGGATGATACTGTCATCACGTGCAGTTTAGTGACTGATTGTGAATTACAATGCATTCCCTCTAAGGTGTAGGAAATTCCATTGTCTGGTAGACTGATGACAAGGTGCCCTGGAAATAGTAATGATAACATTAGTACTGATGATAAGGTGCACTGGAAATAGTAATGATACATTAGTACTGATGATGAGGTGCCCTGGAAATAGTGATGATGACATTAGTACTGATGATGAGGTGTCCTGGAAATTGTAATGATAACATTAGTGCTGATGATGGGGTGCCCTGGAAATAATAATGATAACATTAGTATTGATGATGGGGTGCTCTGGAAACAGTAGTGATAACATTAGTACTGATGATGTGGTTTTCTGGAAACAGTACTGATAACATTAGTACTGATGATAGCGTTTCAACTCATAAGCGTACTCATCTGGTCAGAACAGCAGCAAAAAGACAAGTGAATGTAGAAAATTAGTTTGTTGTCTGCTGTATTCAGGAGTGTTAGCCATGATGGTTTTGTCCCATTCACAGCTGAATCTGGAAGGGGCCAAGGCCTGGAGCAAACTGGAGAAGCTGCATGCCGCCAGGAACAAGATAGCTGAGGTAATGAGATTCATCATGAAACTGGTCATCCAATGAATTGTGTTCAACTTCTCACTCAGAAAGCTAGAAGGTCATTTTTAGGTAGAAATACTCCACGCAACAATGGCAGATCCAGGACAGAAGAAGTGCAGAAATCATGTGCAAAATGACATCTCTTTAAGAGAGTAAACTAGCACCAGAGATGAAGTTTTCCATATTTAACATTTTTAAAACACATACATACACTCTCTCTCTCTCTCTCTCTCTCTCTCTCTCTCTCTCTCTCTCTCTCTCTCACACACACACACACACACACATGCAAACACACCCTCCGTACACCTACCCATCTCCCTCCTCCTACCCACCTCCCTCCTCCGCCCTGCTGCCTCCAGAAAAAAAGGCTGTAAACTTTACAGGCATTCATATTTTGGAATTGGGTGCATTTCACTCTTGCAATAATTCCAGGGGGTTATTTTGAATTATGTTTGATATTTCATTTGACTTTGATCGGGTAGGAACTATGTCAGTCATGTGGGGATTTTCAGACCTGCAGGTAAGCTACATGTTTTCATTTCATTCTGATTCGTGCAGTTCCATGGATTTTTTTTAATTGAAAAGCCTTTTGGCGAAAACTTGAAATAAAAAAAATGAACTCGGTGGGCCATGTCAACAACTTATTCATATATATATATATATATATATATATATATATATATATATATATATATATATGAATAAGTTGTTGACATGGCCCACGGAGTTCATTTTTTTATTTCAAGTTTTCGCCAAAAGGCTTCTTCAGGAACCAATGGTACTTACATCTCTCAATACTATTGACGTCATAGTAGACTACATCAATCTAAAAATGATGTCACATTTTCTTTTTTACTGTAGTTTCACCTTTCACACCACACCCTGTAGAGTCCCATTACTCACTACATCTTGCAGAGTCCACCCTACACTGCACCCTGCAGAGTCCATCCCACACTGCATCCTGCAGAGCCACACCCCCCACTGCACTCTGTAGAGTCACCCCCTTAATCGCACCCCTGCAGAGTCTGCCCTTCACTCCACCCTGCAGAGTTCATCCCTCACTGCACCCTGCAGAGCGCCACCCCCAACTGCACCCTGCACAGTCCACCCCTAACGGCACCCTGCAGTGCCCACCCTTCACAGCACCCTGCAGAGTCCACCCTTCACAGCACCCTGCAGAGTCCGCCCTTCACTGCACACTGCAGAGTGCACCCTCCACCGCACACTGCAGAGTCCACCCTCCACCGCACGCTGCAGAGTCCACCCTCCACCGCATGCAGCAGAGTCCACCCTCCACCGCACGCTGCAGAGTCCACCCTCCACCGCACGCTGCAGAGTCCACCCTACACCGCACACTGCAGAGTGCACCCCCCGACCCCACCCAGCAGAGTCCACCCTCCACTGCACGCTGCAGAGTCCACCCACCACCGCACGCTGCAGAGTCCACCCTACACCGCACACTGCAGAGTCCAACCTCCACCGCACACTGCAGAGTCCACCCTCCACCGACACTGCAGAGTCCACCCTCCACCACACTGCAGAGTCCACCCTTCACAGCACCCTGCAGAGTCCACCCTTCACAGCACCCTGCAGAGCAGAGTCCGCCCTGCACTGCACCCTGCAGAGTGCACCCACCCTCACCGCACACTGCAGAGTCCACCCTCCACCGCACGCTGCAGAGTCCACCCTCCACCGCATGCAGCAGAGTCCCACCCTCCACCGCACGCTGCAGAGTCCACCCTCCACCGCACGCTGCAGAGTCCACCCTACACCGCACACTGCAGAGTGCACCCCCGACCCCACCCAGCAGAGTCCACCCTCCACTGCACGCTGCAGAGTCCACCCCACCACCGCACGCTGCAGAGTCCACCCTACACCGCACACTGCAGAGTCCAACCTCCACCGCACACTGCAGAGTCCACCCTCCACCACACACTGCAGAGTCCACCCTCCACCGCACACTGCAGAGTCCACCCTTCACTGCACCCTGCAGAGTCCACCCTACACTGCACACTGCAGAGTCCAACCTCCACCGCACACTACAGAGTCCACCCTCCACCGCACACTGCAGAGTCCACCCTCCACCGCACACTGCAGAGTCCAACCTCCACCGCATACTGCAGAGTCCACCCTCCACCGCACGCTGCAGAGTCCATCCTCCACCGCACGCTGCAGAGTCCACCCTACACCGCACACTGCAGAGTGCACCCCCGACCCCACCCAGCAGAGTCCACCCTCCACTGCACGCTGCAGAGTCCACCCTCCACCGCACACGCTGCAGAGTCCACCCTACACCGCACACTGCAGAGTCCAACCTCCACCGCACACTGCAGAGTCCACCCTCCACCGCACACTGCAGAGTCCACCCTCCACCGCACACTGCAGAGTCCACCCTTCACTGCACCCTGCAGAGTCCACCCTACACTGCACACTGCAGAGTCCAACCTCCACCGCACACTGCAGAGTCCACCCTACACCGCACGCTGCAGAGTCCACCCTCCTCCACCCTCACACTGCAGAGTCCACCCTCCACCGCACGCTGCAGAGTCCATCCTCCACCGCACGCTGCAGAGTCCACCCTCCACCGCACGCTGCAGAGTCCACCCTCCACCACACCCTGCAGAGTCCACCCTCCACACTGCACCCTGCAGAGTCCACCCTCCACACACACCTGCAGAGTCCACCCCTCACTGCACCCTGCAGAGTCCACCCTTCACCGCACCCTGCAGAGTCCACCCTTCACTGCACCCTGCAGAGTCCACCCTCCACCACACACTGCAGAGTCCACCCTCCACCACACACTGCAGAGTCCACCCTCCACTGCACCCTGCAGAGTCCACCCTCCACTGCACCCTGCAGAGTCCACCCTTCACTGCACCCTGCAGAGTCCACCCTCCACCACACCCTGCAGAGTCCACCCTTCACTGCACCCTGCAGAGTCCACCTTCACTGCACCCTGCAGAGTCCACCCTGCACTGCACCCTGCAGAGTCCACCCTTCACTGCACCCTGCAGAGTCCACCCTTCACTGCACCCTGCAGAGTCCACCCTTCACTGCACTGCACCTGCAGAGTCCACCCTTCACTGCACCCTGCAGAGTCCACCCTACACTGCACACCCTGCAGAGTCCACCCTCCACCACACCCTGCAGAGTCCCCTTCACTGCACCCTGCAGAGTCCACCCTCCACCACCCCTGTAGAGTCCACCCTACACTGCACCCTGCAGAGTCCACCCTCCACCACACCCTGTAGAGTCCACCCTTCACTGCACCCTGCAGAGTCCACCCTCCACCACACCCTGTAGAGTCCCACCCTTCACTGCACCCTGCAGAGTCCACCCTTCACCGCAACCTGCAGAGTCCACCCTTCACTGCACCCTGCAGAGTCCACCCTACACCGCACCCTGCAGAGTCCACCCTCCACCACACCCTGTAGAGTCCACCCTTCACTGCACCCTGCAGAGTCCACCACCCTCAGACCACACCCTGTAGAGTCCACCCTTCACTGCACCCTGCAGAGTCCACCCTTCACCGCACCCTGCAGAGTCCACCCTTCACTGCACCCTGCAGAGTCCACCCTCCACCCACACTGCAGAGTCCACCCTCCACCGCACACTGCAGAGTCCACCCTCCACCACACACTGCAGAGTCCACCCTCCACCACACACTGCAGAGTCCACCCTCCACTGCACCCTGCAGAGTCCACCCTCCACGCACCCTTCAGAGTCCACCCTCCACCGCACCCTTCAGAGTCCACCCTCCACTGCACCCTGCAGAGTCCACCCTCCACCACATCCTGTAGAGTCCACCCTCCACCGCACCCTGCAGAGTCCACACTCCACTGCACTCTGCAGGGTCCAACATACACTCTGTGTTATAATTGTTGATATATATATCACATCATGCTAGCTTGATGTTTAGAATGTATTAGAAAAGTTGAACATTGTTTTCAATATATTTTGGTGTCACACTGATGCAGAAATGTTGATCAGGCTTGTGAAGTTTAGACACAGCAGTTTTAGTAGTTCATTCCACTTTGTGGTTGGACATGTTGAATTTTGAAGAACATGAATTGACGTAGTCAAGCTGTGGCAATACCATTGATGCTCTGTAGCAAATTTACATAAAATTTAAAATATATATTTTCGAAACTCAAATTGTTAATGGTAATTCAACAAAAGAAGATATTGTTCTGCAGACAAAAGGTATTACTTTTATGTTCAGATATACACCTGGCTGTCTTACCGTTGATATTTTGGTGTATTCTCATATACATCTCTGTTATAGTTTTGGATACTTCTTTGTCTTACAGTTGATATTTCTCTGTGTTCTTATATACACTGATGTTATAATTGTGGATGCTTTGCCTTATAGTTGAAATTTCTATATGTTCTGGTATACATCTCTGTTATAATTGTTGATAAATTGCCTTACAGTTGATAGTTCTGTATGTTCTGATATACACCTCTGTTATACTTGTTGATACTTTGCCATACAGTTGATAGTTCTGTATGTTCTGATATACATCTCTGTTATAATTGTTGATACTTTGCGTTACAGTTGATATTTCTGTATGTTCTGATATATATTTCTGTTATAATTGTGGATGCTTTTGTGCCTTACAGTTGCCCCGTGAGATAGGTCAGCTGGTGTCCCTGCAGTCATTGGATGTGAGTCACAACAAACAGCTGACCACCCTGCCAGATGAACTTGGCCGCTGCACCAGATTGTGGGA
This sequence comes from Conus betulinus, assembly GCA_016801955.1. NCBI lineage: Eukaryota > Metazoa > Mollusca > Gastropoda > Neogastropoda > Conidae > Conus > Conus betulinus. Next base: position 425,056 of record JADBJO010001306.1, on the reverse strand, counting down.
GGTAGGAAAAAAAAAAGAAAAGAAATAGGCTGTCCACTCTCTGGAATAGAATTGCAGGGGGAAGGAGAATGGGGTCTGTGCTTTTGAGTTTGTAAACTGATTTTGAGTTGCCATTGCTAAATTAAATAGAGAAAGAAACAAAATCTTTGTTGTTGCTGTTGCTGAATCAAAGGGGATTAAAAAAAAACCCATCTGGTTTTGAGTTGCAGTTGCTGAATAGAAAAAAAAGGAGAAAAATTCTGTTCTTGAAGTGATATTGTTCAGTCAAAAGAAAAAGAAAATACAGATTTTTTTAGTTGCTATTGCTATGTGGAAGGGAATATAGAACCTGCTTTTGTTATTGTCAAGTGAAAGGGAATAAAGAAAATAAAGCGTTTCTTTAGTAGAAGTTTTTTGTTTTAATTCTCTTGACTATTTTTGGACTGGACAAAGCCTTTTTCAAATTAGCCAAGAGCAAGTCAAGACAGGCTGTGGGAGATGACTGCTGTGCCATGACATATGACAGCTGATGTGTGTCATATGCCCTTGATGGACTTGACACATGCCTGTTGATACTATGACACGCGGCTGTTGACATGTGGAAGATGCTTTTTGACCGATTGTTGAGCTGTGACACTTGACTGTTGATGCTCTTTGCTGGACTGCCGTGCTGTGCCTGACACGTCTGTTGTGACAATATGATGCATGGCTGTGGATTTGTGTCAGATGCCCTTTGATGGACTGAACCTTGATCTGGACGACAAGATGACTAGGGGAAGAGTGCAGGATCTTCGCATCTACCTCCATCACCGTCTGAAGAATGTAGGGGAAAGCAATGCAGTGTATGTGTGTGTGTGTGTACAGGTGTGTGTGTGTGCGTGTGTGTGTGTGTGTGTGTGTGTGTGTGTGTGTGGGGTGCGCGCATGTGTGGGAAGGTGGGTGAGTGGGTGCATATGATTTTATTTTTCTTTCTATAAAGCATAAATAATGATTTTCCAGGAGGCGAGAGGAAAAGGGATTAGTTTTAGTTTGTTTTTTTTTTTTTCTTTCTTTCTTTCTTCTTTGTTTTGTGTATAGAGGTTCATTTTAATTCTGTCTCTCTTTCTATCCTCTCTCTACTGCCACTGCCTGTGTCTGTCTGTCTGTCCTTCTGCCTTGTTTCGTTGATAATCTTTTATGAAGAAAACATCACTTTGATTTCTTTCCATTTTCTTTTTCATTTTACTCTCTCTCCTCCCCCTCCCTCCTGCCCTCTCTCTCTCTCTCTCTCTCTCTCTCTCCATTTCCATCTTAAATTTTTCTTTCTTCTTTTATATAAGTACACATTGACTTTTGTTTCTGGGTTGGTTTCTTTTTTCTTCTTTTTCTAATCTTCTGTCATCCATACACTTTTGATCTCAGTTTTAACATGAATTTGAAGACAGTGTTTTTATTGGCCTCTGGATTCACCTCAGTGTCAATCTCCCCTCCCTTTTCACTCCCCTACAGCCCTCCCTCTACCTGTCACCTGCACTTCCCATCCCATCTTCTTTCTCTAACAGCTCTTGTCCCTCTTTTCCCTCGCCGCCTTCCCTCTGTCCCCTTTCACTCTCTCCCCCCTATCCTTCAAATTGTTCTGTACATGTTGTGGAGATAATGGGGAGGGGCGGAAAGAACGGTTGGTTGATGGTACAGCTTGATCCGGTGCGTCTGGTCGAGGGATACGTTTTGTGTATCACTGCTCTCGCTTATTGTTGTATGGTTTCATGTGTGTACTTTTTTTGTAACTGTGAACACTTTGGACACACATCTGATTAGGCTTGTAATGATAATGTGTGATATGATGAGACAGAAATGAGCTGTGCTTGGGCAGGCTCAGCGGTACTACCGCATGAAGATGATGGTGGTGGGTTACGGGGGACGAGGGAAGACCAGCCTTCTGCAGGCGCTGAAGAAGAAGGGCCGTAATGCTGCTGCGGACAGTCCGCCGGTCACTGTGGGGGTCATCGTTGACGAGTGGAGGTAAAATTTTGTCTGGCTTGAAATGACTTGTTGACCAGGGTTTGTTCCCTCTTTTCTAAAATTGGTGTTTCTAATACTCGCCCAAGAGTGCTGTTTTGCTAATTTTCGTTCAGTTGACACAAAAAAAGCACAATGAAAAGTTACGCATATTTCAGCTGATGAGAATAATTCTGTGCAACTTTTGATGCTCAGACTCTCATGTGTATGTGTCTGCATATCTGAATAATCTTGAATGTTATGTGTGTGTACTTTTTCCTCTGTCTTTGGAAGTTATCTTTTAGTTTCACATGTGTTAAACATGCAGATACACAAGTAAATATGCAAGTGTACAGGCATGCATGTGTGCATATGTGGATGTGAATGTATGTGTTTGCCAAAGGAGTTGTGCGATTACCCTCACTCACTCTCTCTCTCTCTTCTCTCTCTGTGTGTCAGATGGTCCAGTGCATTATGTATGACTGGAATTTTAGCCGCAAAGTTTTTGCACTGTTAACATCCAGGTAGATTTTGATTTATGTGGTTTGTCTAAAGTGGTTTTGACAATTGGTAGTGTTTTGAATGAAGCCTGTTGTTGTTGTGCTTTTCCATTGTCAGCGGCCTCTCCATGGCCTCTAGTTGCATTGCTTCCAGTCTGGTTGTCCAGCGCACAGCCACACCCAGGGCAATGCTGCTGCAGTCCTAGCACTGGCTGTACATGGAGAAAGTTATGAGACAGCACTCCCAAAGAGACGTTGCAATGCTGCTGAGTCACTTTGAAGATGTTTCTTGGTGCCTGTCTTGATTTCAAGTTCAGCTGGTTCATTTCAGTGAGCTGTTTTGTCGTTCAGGTATGAGCGGAGCAAGTCGGTGACCTACACCCTCAGCACATGGGACTTTGCGGGCCAGGAGGATTTCTACAGCACTCACCAGTGTTTCCTGTCCAACAGGACCGTCTACCTGGTGAGTCACCTGGCTGTTCTCACTCACCGGATTGAGTGTTTCTTTTCTGGTTAGATTGCTGGTTGGTTGACTGACAGGATCGTGAGTCGTATTGGACTATGACTTGTGTTGATTGAGAGAACTGTATGGATCGGTGAAAACTGATGGGTTCAAAATAAGGCACCAGTAAGAAGAAATGAAAGGTAGGTGTGGAGGATAGACAGAAGCATACAGGTGTCCTTTGTGGATGATATTCACTTGGCAGACTAGGACACCTCTACCTTGTTGCTCATCACTGAGGACAGATACCTGCCAAGGTGCCTGATGTCCCAGTGATTTGCCACAGCACCCCATACAGTCTGTCACAGGATCATCAATGGAAAACAAAATCAGTTTTAGAACTTGTATTCAGGTGAACGGTTTGAACGACGGCAACAAGAAGTTGTTGACCAAATGTGTTGGTTGTGGCCAGGTTGTGTATGACATCAGCCTGGGCATTGAGGAAGTGGACAGGCTGAAGCCCTGGCTGGCCAACATCCATGCCCGTGCCCCAGGCTGCCCAGTCGTCATTGTGGGCACACACTACGATGTCCTGCCTCCAGGTGTGTTTTACTTTCAGTTTTATGATGGCTTAGCCGACCACTTGGGGTCCATTCGTGGGCCTGGTGCTTTCTGTCCACCTGCTTGGTGATTTCCTGTGAACTATCAGGTGTGCTGGTTTCATACATGCCTGTAGATTTCCTCTTTTTTAATTTTTCATACCTTTGCCAAAGGAATATTGTAATCATTGACCTTTACTATGAGGCGCTTTTGGATTAGTCATTTTTTTTTTTTAAATCCATGTCATCATTTTACAAAGTTCATGAATAATAGATGCAAGAATGAAAATTCCAGTCCATTTACTGAAAAGATTATTAATTGAATATACTGTCCGAGAAAAAATCAAAATTATCAGTGCATGCAAACAAATGCCCACAAATGTTTACATATCTGTTGTCTGCAGTGTTTTAAATGTCACTGTGGTAAATCGCATTGTATTGATTGAGGTAAGGTAACGTAATATTGCTTATAGCCCAGCCAACCACAAAGGGCCATATCAGGGCTGTCACACATTGAGATACTCACAAGTTATTCATCACACAATTCTTTGAAATACATATAAAAACCCATCCGAAATTTTGTTAAAAATTTTTTTTCCGCTATAAAATCTCAGATCCAATGAAAAATGTTAATCTCTTTCAAGAACTTAAAGATCACGTCAGGTAGAACATCTCTGAACAAGGTTTTCATGGAATCTCTTGTAAAATGTTTGTGTCTCACATCATGCAAGTCCCAACGCTCTAAAAGAATATGTTTCATTGTGAGTGGCACATGACATGGAATGCACCATGGAGCTTCTTCACTCTTTAAAAAGTATGGTTGAGTAAAACATGAATGGCAGGTGTGTGCAACCAGCATAGAACTGTTTCTTCTTTGCGACGACCAGTATTGATTGAGGAATTTTGGTTATACCAGAGTGATTGATAATAAGCAGAATTCATAAATCTATTACTGTCTTGTTTCTGTACTTTTGTGATTTTTAGTTAACCTTTAGGAGTGTGTTTGTATTTGAGCGTGATGATGAGGTTTGTGGGTTGCTGGATTCTGGTTGTTATGATGGAGTATTGTTTGATGTGTTTCAGTCTGTGAAGTGTCTGATGAGCGTATGATGTGTATATTATTAGTCTGTCATTGCACAGATGAATTTCAGTATGGGTTCGTTTTGAACTGAACTGAATTTGGTCCATTCTTTGAGCTATAGATATTGAACATGATCATAGGTCATGACCTGATGCTGAACAGATTTTATCATGTTTCGGGTGCCATGAAGAATGTAGGATGCACTGGTCCAATATGGAGACAAACTGTTCACTTGTATGGAAATTGTGGTTGATTAGAAAAAATTAAGCAAAATAAACTGTAATCAATTATTTATGCATATTAGAATTTTATTACAAATATAAGTTCGCTTGTGTTCCTTTTGCAGGAATGTGTCAGTGATATTTGACCATGCATGAAAGTGTGGATTTCTGTTGTATGTATGTACATTTGTGCTTGTTTGTATGTGGACATGTGTGTACTTCTGATCGTGTGTTTTAGATCAGATTTTGTGATATATGCATGCTTCATTTGTTTGGCAGAACTGTTTAATGGCTCTCAGAAACACTGCAGATATACTGTTTTGTTTTGATTTCAGAAAAAAGAGAGCTGTCATCTCATCTTTTGACACCAAGCTCAATGACCTGATGTACAAGCCAGGTATTTCCTCTTGTTTTGTCACTGTGCCAAGCCTCAGACAACTGTCATTGTGATTGTGTTGTGTATCTCAGACCTCTTGTTGTTGTGTTTGTGTTCGTGTATCTCAGAACTCTTGCCATTGTGTTTGTGTGTTGTGTGACTCAGAGCTGTTGCCATTGTGTTTGTGTGTTGTGTGACTCAGAGCTGTTGCCATTGTGTCTGTGTGTTGTGTTTACTCAGAGCTGTTGCCATTGTGTCTGTACTGTGTGACTCAGAGCTGTTGCCATTGTGTCTGTGTGTTGTGTGACTCAGAGCTGTTGCCATTGTGTCTGTACTGTGTGACTCAGAGATGTTGCCATTGTCTGTGTGTTGTGTGACTCAGAGCTGTTGCCATTGTCTCTGTACTGTGTGACTCAGAGCTGTTGCCATTATGTCTGTGCTGTGTGACTCAGAGTTGTTGCCATTGTGTCTGTACTGTGTGACTCAGAGCTGTTGCCATTGTGTCTGTACTGTGTGACTCAGAGCTGTTGCCATTGTCTGTGTGTTGTGTGACTCAGAGCTGTTGCCATTGTGTCTGTACTGTGTGACTCAGAGCTGTTGCTGTTATGTCTGTGGTGTGTGCCTCAAAGCTGTTGCCATTGTGTCTGTGCTGTGTGACTCAGAGCTGTTGCTGCTATGTCTGTGGTGTGTGACTCAGAGCTGTTGCCATTATGTCTGTGCTGTGTGACTCAGAGTTGCCATTATGTCTGTGGTGTGTGACTCAGAGCTGTTGCCATTGTGTCTGTGGTGTGTGCCTCAGAGCTGTTGCCATTGTGTCTGTGGTGTGTGACTCAGGTTTTCCAGCCATCAGCTGCTCGGCCATTGTGGACCTGACGAGAGAAACGCCGGAGCTGGACAAACTGAGGAAGAGACTGATAGCTATTGTGGAAGAGTGAGTGTGCAGAGTATTGCATGCTTCATTTATCAGTTGGTCAGATTTGGTGGGGAGAGAGAAAATAGTTTCAAAAGGGAGGGGGGGGGGGGGGGGGGGGGAAGGTGGAGGGCAGGGGGGAAGGGGGGGGGGAAGGTGGAGGGCAGGGGTAAAGAGAAAGCGAATTATTGTAAGTGTATGTGAGTTTGTATCTTTGTATGTTCATAGTATTATGACCAAACAATGATCATTGTTGGTTTCTTGCATCTGCTTTTTGGTGGTGGAAAGTTTCAAGATGTAAAACGACTGTTTTATTTGTTTGAAACTGGAAGATGTATGTGTTCAGACATGATTTTGTGTGCGTTATTGTCTCTGTGTGTGTGTTGTCATTGTGTGTGTGGGTGCGTTGATTGTGTTCATTTTGTGTGCACATGTTCATTCCAGGTACAAAGTGCGTGGCCAACCTGTGATGGGGCAGAAAGTGCCAGCCAGTTATGTGGTGAGTTTGTTTGGTATATAAGACAAAGGATCCCTTCAATGTGTCTGTGGAAAACTGTGGAGAAATAGAGCTGTGCAGATTGCATATTGGTTACACCTGTTCTTCCCATTCTTACCATTTAGAAAGCAAGGGAGCTCAGTGGTGTGTACTGTGCAATACACCATTCGGCAGTACACATCTTGTGACTGGAGGTGGGATGTTTACCACTAAGGCGCTAACATGTCACTGTAGATTTTTATTAAGACCCTTGTTCTGAGATGTTCCTGTTTATTCTTAATATTTAAAGGAACTTCAACATTTTTCATTTTATCTGAGTTTGGAGATAACGTTTTAGATTGGTCTTTTTAGCTGGAGGACTGGACTTGATTTTGAATGTAAGTCTTTTATTTTGCATGCAGTTCTGTAGTTCACATGCTTGCAGCCCTGTTGTGGCCTTTGTGGTTGGCTTGGTTGGACTTAAAACTTAACAAGTGAACTGAGCTCTTAACAGAACAGAGGTAATGGAACAGGGACAGAGGCTGAACGTTAAGTTTATGGGTGTGTTTGAATATGTTTGTGCATGTTAATGAGGTAGGCAGGCAGAAAGAGCAGGCCCGCCACATGCTCTGGTTTCACCGGAGAGAAGCTCCATTATTTTTTGCCTTTGCTCCATGCTCCTGTTGCAACAGTCAGAGCTCCACTATTTTGAGAGCTGTCAAGCAAAGCTATTTTATCTGTACTGACTTCTGAACAAGATGACAATCTGTGTGCAAGGTAAGACAGACAGAGCAAAAGTTGGTTAAACCGACAGTGCAGGAAAGTGTAACAGGCTGTATGCCCAGAAAATCATCCCTTCATTTTCAGTGGTAGATATACTTTATTCGACGTAGCCATCTTGAATGGAGGAGTACAAAGAGAAGAAGAAAAGATGACACACATTCAGAAGTGGAGCAAACATCTCTTCAAGCTCTGAGGATGCACACGCTTTAGGCAGACACATGAAGACGAAGAATCTTCTTGATCGTGTGAAAGCTGTGGATTCAACATGAAAAAAAACAACAACATGAATTTCTGTGACAAAAGTGCTGTCACACAGTCTGAACCTCTATTTATGAGTTCATAATCAGTGATGACAGTCTGCCATTTGTTGTCATTCAGTTATTCATTTCTAATTTGTTGTATTCAATTCTAATTTATAAGCAACCAGATACATACTAACTTTCTGTGTACTTGAAATAACAGTCAGTTGTGTTATAGTATTCTCTGTATCTGCTTTGTTGTCCTTGGGAGACTACACTTGGGTTTACTGGACTTGATCTCTCCATCTATAGCCTTCTGTCTGCATTGTTGTAAGTTTTCTCCATTCATTGTTTCATTTCATTATGTGGTGGGAATATTGTCTTTCTCTTCTTTGTTCATTGTATTGAGCCTGGATATATACTTCAGAAAATTTCTCTGAATGAAAACCTCTGTTAATAGTGTTGTTGTCAAACACACTGAGATACACTGTAAAGTAATACCTGCTGCTGCATTTTAATAATCATCATGACCAGCCGTATCTGTATGGCTGATTTAATGGTGATACTGACTGTTGTCAGCCTGTATGTTCCCCTGTCTTGTGACAGAAACTTGGGGAGGTGTTGTGTGAAGAGTCACGCAGGATGGAGACCAGTTTCCCCGTGATCCGTCACTCCCAGCTGCTGCGCATTGTCCGCAACCACAATCTGGACCTGGACGAGGAGGATGAGCTGAAACAGGTGAGCAGGGGACGGGGCACCGGCAGACTGGCTGGAAGACAGATGAAGCTGTTTTGCATTGTTTGATAGGATATTTTGCTGTCAGAATCTGATTAGATTTTCCCCACAGCGCTGTGGAGTTTAGTGAAGTTAAGACCATTTAGGGGTGAGAGTTAAGAAAGCTGTGTTGAGAGGATGTGGCCTTTTGAAGACTAAGGTTAAAAAATACGAGAGTTGAAGGGATGAGGCCTTTTGAGGGGTGTAAGACAGGAAAGCTTGCATTTGAGAGAGCAAAACTTTTGAGGAGCGAGGCTCAGGAAAGTGTACAGTAGAGAAGTGAGGCCTTTTCAAGGGTGTAAGGTTGAACACTTTTTTTTTTTTTTTAGATGGTATGGCTTTGAAGGGTGAGAGGTTTGTTTATAAGGTGGGGCCTTGGGAGGGATGAGGGGCAGGAAAGATTTCAGTGAAAAGGGTGAAGCCTTTTGAGGGATGAAGGGTAGGTAGGGAAGATTTCAGTGGAGAAGGTGAAACCTTTTGAGGGATGAGGGACAGGAAAGATTTCAGTGGAGAGGGTGAGGCCTTTTGAGGGATGAGGGACAGGAAGGATTTCAGTGGAGAGGATGAGGCCTTTTGAGGGGTGAGGGGCAGGAAAGATTTCAGTGGAGAGGATGAGGCCTTTTGAGGGATGAGGGACAGGAAGGATTTCAGTGGAGAGGGTGAGGCCTTTTGAGGGATGAGGGACAGGAAGGATTTCAGTGGAGAGGATGAGGCCTTTTGAGGGATTAGGGACAGGAAAGATTTCAGTGGAGAGGGTGAGGCCTTTTGAGGGATGAGGGACAGGAAAGATTTCAGTGGAGAGGGTGAGGCCTTTTGAGGGATGAGGGGCAGGAAAGATTTCAGTGGAGAGGGTGAGGTCTTTTGAGGGGTGAGTGGCAGGGAAGATTTCAGTGGGGAGGGTGAGGCCTTTTGAGGGGTGAAGGCAGGATAGATTTCAGTGGGGAGGGTGAGGCCTTTTGAGGGGTGAATGGCAGGAAAGCTTTGAATGGAAAAGGTGAGGCCTTTTGAGGGATGAGGAGAAGGAAGGCTTTCAGTTCAGAGGGTGAAGTCCTCTAAGAATGAAGGACAGGAAAGTTTGTAGTTGAAAGGGTGAGGCCTTTTGCGGAGGTGAGGGGCAGGAAATCTTGCAGATGAGAGGATGAGGCCTTTTTAGGGTTGAGGGGCAGGAAAGCTTTCAGTTGAGAGGAAGTGAGCTTTTGAGGGGTGGGGAAAAGGGGCAATTTGTTTGACAGGTCTTTTGAGTGAGAAGTTCTCAGGAACTAATGTATGCCCTGCAATATATCTGAGTGTGTTTCTAACAAACTCACTGGCATACACTTGCTTAGACATGTTTCAGCTCTCTCGCTCGCTACACATACACATACAAAGTGGCATATGCATGTTCTTGTAAGACTTGAATCCTCTTTCTTCCCCTCTCTTCAGCCCAACCCACTCCCCTTTCTCTGTACAGAGTAAGAGAAAGGCACATTCATTCACATACAAGCAGATTTATCTGTCCCTATTCTGATGGTTTGATTTGTACCCGGTTGGTTGCTTTGTGGCAGGCTGTGAACTTTCTGCATGAGAGTGGGGTGCTGCTGCATTACGATGAGACCACACTCCAAATGAGGGACTTCTACTTCATCAACCCTGGGTGGCTGTGTCGCATGATGGCGCAGGTGGTGACTGTACCCGAGATCAACCCCTTCATCAGCCGGGAGGGGGTGAGGACAGTTGGCAGGCTGGCTGCAACATACAGCTTTGTGTATGTTGAAGCTGGTGTTGCTTAGGGCGTGGAAAGAACTTGAACGTTTTGTGGGTGCATTGGTGTAGGACATGAAACAGTTAAAAACTTGTGGATGTTCATATCACAGGTAGTAGATTTTATGGACTACAAGCATCCAAGTTTTCCTGGTTTTAACTTCTGTTTCCTTTTAAGGGTACTTTTTGCACAGATTTTGCTGTTTGATGCACAGATCAAATTAGCCAGATGCTGACAATCCTGATCACCACTGAAGAAAACTCCCTGTCTCATTCATAAGTGGAACCATGAAACTGTTATGATGTCAGTATGTGGTTGTGCTGTCTTGCAGTCCCAGACACCTATATAGATTTATTTGTCTTGATTGATATTTATACCTGATTATTTAAAATTATGTTTGTTTATGTGTATTGATACATTTCATCTGTTGTTCTGTGTGATTGCAAAGGGGCATGTGCAAGGTAGTAACTCGGATATGACGCTCTATACATTTTTTCTTTATAAGTAGTGAAATTATTTACTAGACTATTTGTGTGTAGATTTTAAAGCGTTACTCCGCCTACATGCTGTTTACAGGCAAGAACATTCCTCAATAAAGTTGTCCTTAGTGAAAAGTAATATCAATGATAAGACTGGTTTGTGTGCAGATCATGAAGCGTAACTCTGCCTACATGCTGTTCACGGGCAAGAATATTCCTGGCGGGCTGAACTTTGTCTTCCCGCCTACTCTCATCCCTCAGTATCTTCACCTGCTGGAAAAGTAGGTCACTGTCAGAGTGTGTGTGTGTGTGTGTGTGTGTGTGTGTGTGTGTGTTTCTCAGTTTTATCTTACCTCCCACCTGTATCTCTCAGTGCCTCTGCGTGCTGGAAAAGTAGTAGCTGATGGTGATGTGCTGTGTAAATGCATGCAAGAAGAGGTGGGTGCAAAGGTGAGGGGTGATGCAGGAGGTAACAGGGGCAGAGAGAAAGGGGAGGGTGTATGTATCGTGGGGGAGGGGGGGAGAGGAGAGGGTGAATGGTGGAATGGAGTGGGGGGGAAATACAAAGTAGCAGGTTGATATTTTTCCAGAACCTACACAATATAATCCCCATTCCAGATAACGCTTGACATTATCTGTTGGTTATGCAATATACGTTGTTTTAAATAAACAAAACCCTGTGTTTACAATCACCTAAGGGACAAATTTTGGTCTGAGGCAGTGAGGATGGAAAGGGAAGCAGCAGAAGATGAAGATGCATGTTTTGTTGACAGGTTTGAGATTGCCTTGCCTCGCAATGAAGACGAGCTGTTGATCCCTTGTCGTCTGCCCATCAGACGGCCTCCCTTTGAGCCGCCTGACCTGTCCCGAAGAGGTGAGGGTCACTGCGGGGCATGGTCTCACAGCGCATAGTTTGTATGGGAACATGTGGGAATGTTGCTTTCATTTTGTCTTTATAGCAAGAACATATAGGAATATTGCTTTTATTTATCCCTTCCTTATCTGTCTCAGCTTTTCAAAATGAGGTTTTATCATCTCTGTGCTTGTGTGTGTGTGTGTGTGTGTGTGTGTGGGGGGGGGGGGGGGGGGGGGGGGGGGGGGGGGGGGAGGGAGGGAATGGGGAATATGTAATGTTCCATAATCATGAAATGAGACAGATTCAGAGAAAGAGAACTGCATCAGACTCTTTACATGAGTTGTCATTATTCTCACCTGTTAACAGCTTAATCTCTGAATCTGTTGAAATATCTGTAACAATTATCTGTATCAATTATCAACCCATTCTTAGAGATTGTTGTAGTATTTCTCAATGACTATGTTGAAATATCTGTAACAATCACCTGTGTCAGTTATCAACCATTCTTAGAGATTGTTGTAGTATTTCTCAATGACTATCAACTCGACATTTGCTGGAATGATTTTTCTATGTTTGTGTGTTCCTGTCATAATTTGAAAAAAAAAAAAAAGAAAGGAACAGTGGTGACCGTAACTGCAGCTAGAGATATTTTCATGGTTATGTGTTCGCACCTAGCATTTGTGTGTAAGAAACTGTTTGCATTTGACCATCCTGTGTGTCTGCATTGTGCTAGTCACCGTCTGGATCTTCCAGCCACTGCTAAGAGCAGTACAGGGTGCAGAGCTTGCAGTGTGTCTGACACGTTACGACGTCCATCGCTGTTCAAATTAGGTAGAATGGAGCCTATGGAGAACACAGATATCCATCAAGGTCCATGAAGGACCACCCCCCCCCCCCCCCTCCCATCTTTCTTTCTGGGTGTTTTTTTTTTTATTCACTGGATCTCGGCTGTAATTGATTTCAAATTGAGCATGCGAGACGGGCCTCCTGTCAGTATTGCAAAGCGAGACTGAGAAAGATGGGATTTGTTTCTCTGCAGTTGTCACTTTTGTCATGACGAATTGGTATTCAAATTTTAAAAAGAATTTATAAGGCTCTGTGGAAAAACGTACACAAACGAATCACAAGACAAAACATGACGTGTTTCGATGTTATAGGTCTTCTTCAGGCAAAATACACGACACTCAGGACAACAAAAATGAACGAGCAATCACTGATCTTCATCCAATTCAGTGCAAGATGGGCGTTGTATGAAAAGGAGGCCGTCAGGGGGGAAACAATGTGAATCGAAGTAGTAATGATGATAATAGCAGTACTGACAGCAACAGTAATGATGATAAAAAACATTGAAAAGATAATAAAGAGAGGATTACTCCCACCTTTGGTGATAATATGGCGATAGCAGTTGTAGTTTGGGAAAAGGGAGAGGGAACAGAGGATCGCTGAACAGCATGGTTGTTGTGGCAACAGCGTGAGCAGCGGTAACAATGGTGATAATGGTGATGATGGTGATATCAATACTAACACTGGTTTATGATAATGATGATGATGCTAACAACAGTAGAAAGTGTACCATTATTACTATCATTACTATTATCATTATTATCATCATCACCATCATTATTATCAACTGTGCTTATGATGTTATGATTGCTATCATTATTATCACTACTGTATGTGTACATGCCTGAGGGGGTTTGTTCCATGACAGGGTTACCTTTTTTTTTTAATGTGGTGACAACCTTAAAAGGCCCTATGTGGTTGCTTGGGATGTTGTAGAAACTGCATTTTGACAGGTGAAATTCTTATTCTCCAAGCCTTTTGGTTAAGTACTTTTTGTTTCTTTAGCATGTCGTACGAACTGTCTGATGTGTGTGTATTTCAGAGATGGCCTTCAAGTACTACAACAGTCTGTGTGTGTATTTCAGAGATGGCCTTCAGGTACTACAGCAGTCTGTGTGTATTTCAAAGATGGCCTTCAGGTACTACAACAGTCTGTGTGTGTATTTCAGAGATGGCCTTCAGGTACTACAACAGTCTGTGTGTGTGTGTATTTCAGAGATGGCCTTCAGGTACTACAACAGTCTGTGTGTATTTCAGAGATGGCCTTCAGGTACTACAACAGTCTGTGTGTATATTTCAGAGATGGCCTTCAGGTACTACACAGCATTCTGATGTGTGTGTATTTCAAAGATGGTCTTCAAGTACTACAACAGTCTGTGTATGTATTTCAGAGATGGCCTTCAGGTACTACAACAGTCTGTGTGTGTATTTCAGAGATGGCCTTCAGGTATTACAACAGTCTGATGTGTGTGTATTTCAGAGATGGCCTTCAGGTACTACAACAGTCTGTGTGTGTATTTCAGAGATGGCCTTCAGGTACTACAGCAGTCTGATGTGTGTGTATTTCAGAGATGGCCTTCAGGTTCTACAACAGTCTGATTTGTGTATATTTCAGAGATGGCCTTCAGGTACTACAACAGTCTGATGTGTGTGTATTTCAGAGATGGCCTTTAGGTACTACAGCAGTCTGATGTGTGTGTATTTCAGAGATGGCCTTCAGGTAGAACAGCAGTCTGTGTGTGTGTATTTCAGAGATGGCCTTCAGGTACTACAGCAGTCTGATGTGTGTGTATTTCAGAGATGGCCTTCAGGTACTAAAACAGTCTGTGTGTGTATTTCAGAGATGGCCTTCAGGTACTACAACAGTCTGTGTGTGTATTTCAGAGATGGTCTTCAGGTACTACAACAGTCTGATGTGTGTGTGTATTTCAGAGATGGCCTTCAGGTACTACAACAGTCTGTGTGTGTATTTCAGAGATGGCCTTCAGGTACTACAGCAGTCTGATGTGTGTGTATTTCAGAGATGGCCTTCAGGTTCTACAACAGTCTGATTTGTGTGTATTTCAGAGATGGCCTTCAGGTACTTCAACAGTCTGATGTGTGTGTATTACAGAGATGGCCTTCAGGTACTACAACAGTCTGTGTGTGTATTTCAGAGATGGCCTTCAGGTACTACAGCAGTCCGATGTGTGTGTATTTCAGAGATGGCCTTCAGGTACTACAACAGCCTGTGTGTGTGTTTCAGAGTTGGCCTTCAGGTACTACAGCAGTCTGTATGTGTATTTTCAGAGATGGCCTTCAGGTACTACAGCAGTCTGTATGTGTATTTCAGAGATGGCCTTCAGGTACTACAGCAGTCTGTGTGTGTATTTCAGAGATGGCCTTCAGGTACTACAGCAGTCTGTGTGTGTATTTCAGAGATGGTCTTCAGCTACTAAAACAGTCTGATGTATATGTGTATTTCAGAGTTGGCCTTCAGGTACTACAGCAGTCTGTATGTGTATTTCAGAGATGGCCTTCAGGTACTACAGCAGTCTGTATGTGTATTTCAGAGATGGCCTTCAGGTACTACAGCAGCAGTCTGTGTGTGTATTTCAGAGATGGCCTTCAGGTACTACAGCAGTCTGTATGTGTATTTCAGAGATGGTCTTCAGCTACTAAAACAGTCTGATGTATGTGTATTTCAGAGATGGCCTTCAGGTACTACAGCAGTCTGTGTGTGTATTTCAGAGATGGCCTTCAGGTACTACAGCAGTCTGTGTGTGTGTGTATTTCAGAGATGGTCTTCAGCTACTAAAACAGTCTGATGTATGTGTATTTCAGAGATGGTCTTCAGCTACTAAAACAGTCTGATGTATGTGTGTTTTCAGAGATGGCCTTTAGGTACTACAGCAGTCTGTGTGTGTGTTTCAGAGATAGCCTTCAGGTACTACAGCAGTCTGATGTATGTGTATTTCAGAGATGGCCTTTAGGTACTACAGCAGTCTGATGTATGTGTATTTCAGAGATGGCCTTTAGGTACAACAGCAGTCTGATGTATGTGTATTTCAAAGATGGCCTTCAGGTACTACAGCAGTCTGTGTATGTGTTTTTCAGAGATGGCCTTCAGGTACTACAACAGTCTGTATGTGTATTTCAGAGATGGCCTGCAGGTACTACAGCAGTCTGTGTGTGTATTTCAGAGATGGTCTTCAGGTACTAAAACAGTCTGATGTATGTGTATTTCAGAGATGGCCTTCAGGTACTACAGCAGTCTGTGTGTGTATTTCAGAGATGGCCTTCAGGTACAACAGCAGTCTGATGTATGTGTATTTCAGAGATGGCCTTTAGGTACTACAGCAGTCTGTGTATGTGTTTAGAGATGGCCTTCAGGTACTACAACAGTCTGTATGTGTATTTCAGAGATGGCCTTCAGGTACTACAGCAGTCTGTGTATGTGTTTCAGAGATGGCCTTCAGGTACTACAGCAGTCTGTGTGTGTATTTCAGAGATGGTCTTCAGCTACTAAAACAGTCTGATGTATGTGTATTTCAGAGTTGGCCTTCAGGTACTACAGCAGTCTGTATGTGTATTTCAGAGATGGCCTTCAGGTACTACAGCAGTCTGTATGTGTATTTCAGAGATGGCCTTCAGGTACTACAGCAGTCTGTGTGTGTATTTCAGAGATGGCCTTCAGGTACTACAGCAGTCTGTATGTGTATTTCAGAGATGGTCTTCAGCTACTAAAACAGTCTGATGATGTATGTGTATTTCAGAGATGGCCTTCAGGTACTACAGCAGTCTGTGTGTGTATTTCAGAGATGGCCTTCAGGTACTACAGCAGTCTGTGTGTGTATTTCAGAGATGGTCTTCAGCTACTAAAAACAGTCTGATGTATGTGTATTTCAGAGATGGTCTTCAGCTACTAAAACAGTCTGATGTATGTGTATTTCAGAGATGGCCTTTAGGTACTACAGCAGTCTGTGTGTGTATTTCAGAGATAGCCTTCAGGTACTACAGCAGTCTGATGTATGTGTATTTCAGAGATGGCCTTTAGGTACTACAGCAGTCTGATGTATGTGTATTTCAGAGATGGCCTTTAGGTACAACAGTCTGATGTATGTGTATTTCAAAGATGGCCTTCAGGTACTACAGCAGTCTGTGTATGTGTTTCAGAGATGGCCTTCAGGTACTACAAC
The DNA here is from genome assembly GCA_016801955.1 of Conus betulinus. Taxonomy (NCBI): domain Eukaryota; kingdom Metazoa; phylum Mollusca; class Gastropoda; order Neogastropoda; family Conidae; genus Conus; species Conus betulinus. Next base: position 408,603 of record JADBJO010001306.1, on the reverse strand, counting down.
AGTCTGTATGTGTATTTCAGAGATGGCCTGCAGGTACTACAGCAGTCTGTGTGTGTATTTCAGAGATGGTCTTCAGGTACTAAAACAGTCTGATGTATGTGTATTTCAGAGATGGCCTTCAGGTACTACAGCAGTCTGTGTGTGTATTTCAGAGATGGCCTTCAGGTACAACAGCAGTCTGATGTATGTGTATTTCAGAGATGGCCTTTAGGTACTACAGCAGTCTGTGTATGTGTTTAGAGATGGCCTTCAGGTACTACAACAGTCTGTATGTGTATTTCAGAGATGGCCTTCAGGTACTACAGCAGTCTGTGTATGTGTTTCAGAGATGGCCTTCAGGTACTACAACAGCCTGTATGTGTATATTTCAGAGATGGCCTTCAGGTACTACAACAGTCTCATGTGTGTGTATTTCAGAGATGGCCTTCAGGTACTACAACAGTCTGTGAGTATATTTCAGAGATGGCCTTCAGGGACTACAGCAGTCTGTGTGTGTATTTCAGAGATGGCCTCAGGTACTACAACAGTCTCTGTGTGTATTTCAGAGATGGCCTTCAGGTACTACTACAACATTCTGATGTGTGTGTATTTCAGAGATGGCCTTCAGGTACTACAACAGTCTGTATGTGTATTTCAGAGATGGCCTTCAGGTACTACAACAGTCTGTATGTGTATTTCAGAGATGGCCTTCAGGTGCTACAACAGTCTGTATGTGTATTTCAGAGATGGCCTTCAGGTACTACAACAGTCTGATGTGTGTGTATTTCAGAGATGGCCTTCAGGTACTACAACAGTCTGTGTGTGTATTTCAGAGATGGCCTTCAGGTACTACAGCAGTCTGATGTATGTGTATTTCAGAGATGGCCTTCAGGTACTACAACAGTCTGTGTGTGTATTTCAGAGATGGCCTTCAGGTACTACAGCAGTCTGTGTGTGTATTTCAGAGATGGCCTTCAAGTACTGCAACAGTCTGTGTGTGTATTTCAGAGATGGCCTTCAGGTACTACAACAGTCTGATGTGTGTGTATTTCAGAGATAGCCTTCAGGTACTACAACAGTCTGTGTGTATATTTCAGAGATGGCCTTCAGGTACTACAACATTCTGATGTGTGTGTATTTCAGAGATGGCCTTCAGGTACTACAACAGTCTGTGTGTGTATTTCAGAGATGGCCTTCAGGTACTACAACAGTCTGATGTGTGTGTATTCAGAGATGGCCTTCAGGTACTACAACAGTCTGTGTGTGTATTTCAGAGATGGCCTTCAGGTACTACAACAGTCTGATGTGTGTGTATTTCAGAGATGGCCTTCAGGTACTACAACAGTCTGTGTGTGTATTTCAGAGATGGCCTTCAGGTACTACAACATTTTAATGTGTGTATTTCAGAGATGGCCTTCAGGTACTACAACATTCTGATGTATGTGTATTTCAGAGATGGCCTTCAGGTACTACAACATGCCGTTTGTCCCCATCGGTTTCTGGTCTCGGCTTCTGACCCGACTCATTGTCTTCGCTCAGAGCAAATTCATAGAGGTCTGTAACATTCAGCAACTCAGGTTAACTAGCTTGGAATCAACAGGTATCAGAATCTAAGTACCTGTCATAGCGTGTTGGCGTCTAGACCTTGCCTCATTGTGAAGATGAAGTACTGTTATGACAATGTTGGCAACCAGACCTTGTCTCATTGTGAAGATGAAGTACCTCTCATAAAAGTGTTAACATCTAGATCTTGTCTCATTGTGAAGATGAAGTACCTGTCATGACAGTGTTGGCAACCAGATCTTGTCTCACTGTGAAGATATATACTTTGATAAAGTAACCTCTCCACATGTATACATTTCCTGTGATTAGCTGCGTTTACCTCTATATGTATATGGTCGTATGTAGGTGCATGTCCCAAATCTAAAGGTCAAAGATCTGTTCTTTGGCAGTCAAGAAACACCACCTGCTTTCGTTGTTTATTGCCCAGTGTGTTCTTGATGTTCTGCGGCTCACACCAGTCTGGACATGCATATGATATTTTACTGTCATTTCTGTGTGTGTGCAAATAGGCACTGATTACTAAACATGTAGAGCTGAGTTGCACGAACAGATACTTTTGACTTTTTTTTTTTTTTTCATTGCACAGCAGGTTCTTTCCTTTGAAAGCAGAATGGCCATTATCAACTTAGATACAAGACAGTTTTCTAGAACACGCCTACTAACATGTAAATCAGTACCAGCATTTGGCATGTGTTATAGACATCAGCATTTCTGCATAACAGCGAAGATCATTTATATTGTTAAACACTGTTCATTTCTGTTCCATACATATTTCAACATTTAGCTGGCCAAATTCCACTCGTATGATGACTCCAACAAGTTACAGGAAATTTGTATATTATTCGTACACTGTTTCTTACTTTGCTATGGTTTCCCTACCCAAACCCATCTACTGTATTTACTTCCCTACACACACAAATATTCTCAACCTTGCAGATATGGATCCCCCCCCCCCCACCCCCCCCCCCCCCCCCCCCCCCCAAGCACGATATCCTTAACCACCTGAATTTTCCTCAGTCAAGTAGAAAGCATGATAATCCTGTAAAAGAGGAAGTGAAAGACCGTACATTCTGTTTACCTCCTGTTGAGAAAGCAGCAGTAACAGTTTTTTCAGATTTTTTTTGGTGAATTTAGCCTTAAAATGGGTATGTATGGTTCATGCTTCACCACAACCAAGAATAAACCTCTAGAGCTACGAAATTCCGCATGTATGGTCACAAGACTCTGTTCTATACTGTGAGCAAGATTTTGTGTGTCTCGAGGTGAAAGGTCGTGTCACTGTCACCAAAATGTCACCCAATGTGTCACATGCAATGGTGACAATTCTAATACAGCACACCACCATGCAGTTATCCCATGCACATGCATGTTAGTTGTAAAATGAAAGCTGCGGCCTAAGTGAGATGATCTGTCTTCTGTCCGCCTGTTCAGTCCCCACAGGTAATCCACAGAATGTCACACACAACTAGTGTCAATTGTCACTACTGAACAGTTACTGTAGATTCAAGCACAGTTCCTCATTGTTTTTCTGTCACTGTTCTAAGCACCTTATACATGTCCATATGTATTTACACACTGTATAGCTGTACAGTGAGGAAATTGAGTAGAGTGTCACTGCTGCAAGTGTCATCAAAGCACTGTCACCATGAACTACAGGTAAGCATATATACATGTACACACAAACACAGAGACTAGCAAACTGCCCTACTGTTGAGCCACTTTCAGCGCATGGTAGTCATGGAAACAGTCATTCTTATGAAAGCATAAAGGCACCTGGCAGAAAAAAACACATATATATGGCGTTTCTACGCGTCGTCCCTTAGTTGTCATACGGAATAAACAGTACAGAGACGTAGCCCCGCATTTCGTCAGGGTGTTGTGTCGAACCACAGGGAGTCAGGTGTGCCCCCTTAGCTGATTGTTTTGAGAGTATCTGTTAGCTTCTTCTGCTACTAGTTGAAAAAATATGAGAGGTAGAAAGAAGAAATAATCTAGTGCGGTGGCAGTATTCGGCAGTGAGTACGCAGGGCCTGTCGGCTGTTGGAATGGGGCCACGCAGGCAGGATGTGTAGCCGGTCGCCATTGTTTTGCAGAGTGGCGAGTAGCACGTGGTTCTCAGGGTCGCTTTCACCATTTCCCTCTCCTTCACTGGTGCCGATTTCAACATTCTCTCTCTCTCCAACTCTCTCCATTTTCATACTTCTCTAATTCTTGCATAATTTGATCCCACTCCTCCGCTGAACACTCAGGAATATCATCAAACTCGCTGTTTAGCAGACGACGCCATTGCGAAAATCGGTCAGTCTCACGCACAACTGTTCGCTTGCAGTTTCTCCTCTTTCTTAGTGAATGGAAGTGGTGCCAGCATCCAAAAATAGTGCTGCCACATTACTGGACTATAGTGGGAAATCCCCAACAACTTTTAGTGGCTCTCCGAGTATTTTCACGGAGTCAGCACGTGATGGAAAAGTACCGTACACATGCGGCGAGGGTTAAAGTGTAGGAGCATACGGAGACATTGTAAACAGATGGAGCGTGCAGTAATAGACAGAGTTTAGTAATATATGGACAGTGTGTTGTTCAGTGTGTTATGATCATGGCGGTGTGAGTAATAGATGGACAGCGTGTTGTGTACTGTGTTGTGATCATGGCGATGTGAGTAATAGACGGACAGTGTGTCGTGTACTGTGTTATGATCATGGTGGTGTGAGTAATAGAAGGACAGTGTGTCGTGTACTGTGTTATGATCGTGGCGGTGTGAGTAATAGATGGACAGTGTCATGTACTGTGTTATGATCGTGGCGGTGTGAGTAATAGATGGACAGTGTGTCGTGTACTGTGTTATGATCGTGTCGGTGTGAGTAATAGATGGACAGTGTGTTGTGTTCTGTGTTATGATCATGGCGGTGCCAGTAATAGATGGACAGTGTGTCGTGTACAGTGTTATGATCATGGTGGTGTGCAGCACTTGCTGTTGCTGGGCACGGAGCCTCTGAGGTCCATTGCTGGCAGGAGGGACTGTACGTCCTGTGGAAACCGGTAAGAGCGCTACTTATGTCCAGTCGATTGATGCTTGTCCTGTAGCGGAGGGAGGTAGGAGTTAGGTGCCAGGCAGACGTGGGGAGAAGATGCATTCCATGAGCATACTTGGTTTTGGGGGGGGGGGGGCTTCTTTAAGGTCTTGGTGGAGATGTTTTGATTTTTCTTTTGAAACTGGCGTCTTTCAGTCAACTGCGTTTTTAAAAAAAAAAATCACAATTTGCTTCTGCTTGATTTTTTTTTTTTGTAATGTCAAGGTGTGCGTTGATTATAATAGACAGTAATCTGTGGCTTTCTTTTTTTTTTTTTTTTTACTTTTTTTTTTGCTGTAAAGACTTCATTATATTTGGCATTTAATTTGATTTTTGGCATAGCATTTTGTTTGTTCATTTAACGTTTAGTTCATTTTGTTTTGGATGTGTAGTATGCATTCATTGTTACGAAAACTTAACTTTGCTGGCTGCATTTTTCCTTCTTCCTGTGTAGACTACCTTTTTCCTGGTGGATGGTAGGCGTGGGGACACAGAGGAAGTGCATGTGACTGTGCCGGCTTCTTCACAGGGCGTCAGTTTGTGCGTGGTCTCTGTCGGCATCCAGGTTCTGTTGTCCTCATGAAAAGCAGATGGCGAAGGGCTAGAAAGCAGTGTGCATGTTGCATGTGTCTCTTCATTCAGGATTGATTGATTGAGAATTTTAAGATTCCTGACTGATCCGAGAGAAAAAAAAAAAGGACAAAAATGAAAAAAGGAAGAAAAAAAAAGAAACACACACACACACACACACACACACACACACACACACACACACACACACACACACACACCAACATACACACACATACACATGCATTCAGTTGAGTTATGTTCTCTTGGATATTTTGTTTTGTTTGTTTTCTTGTTATTGTTTAGGAGTATTTTCATGTAAAATCACAAGTTGTGAAAAACGGGGGGGGGGGGGGGGGGGGGGTTGTTTTTTTTTTTTTTTCCTTTTGCTTTGTTTTCCTCTTCGTACTTCTTCAGGGATTAATGATGAACTGATGTAAAGGGAGATGATGACCCTATGACTGATGCAGGTTATTGGGTTACCTGGTGGATCATGTGGACTCTCTGGTGGATGAGTGGTACCCAGGTCTCACCTGTATCGACCCACTGCTGGGACGGGAGCTGCTCCAGAAGTTTGTACCCTGCACCACCTGTACAGGTCAGTGTATGTGTGTGTGTGTGTGTGTGTGTGTGTGTGTGTGTGTGTGTGTGTGTGTGTGTGTGTGTGTGTGTGTGTGTGTGTGTGTGTGTGTGTGTGCATGTGTGTGTGTGTTCCTATTGAACTGTTTTTATTTTCACTTTCGACCTTTGATGTTGCTTGAGTGTTGTCAGTTTTTATTTCTTATGACTATTGTATGTTGGTAGGACTGTGTCCTTTCATAATGATAGTGTTTGGTTGTCTTATTTCATTAATCGTTCATTTTCTCATGCAGTCCAACAATCTGTATCCGACCATCCGTCTCCTACCCTCTGCTTTTCTACCTCGGTCCCTCTCTTTACCTGAGATGGCTTGTTTTTTGACTCTCTGTCCTTCCATCTCTTCATGTCCTCTTACCCCCCCCCCCCCCCCCCACCCCCTTCTCACAGGTTTAACCCTGCACCTGTGAAAGACTCGTTTAATCACACCAATTTTTTTTTCTTTTTAAGTCTTTTTTTTTATAACATTATTTACGTTGACAGGTCTATAACTGAGTGACTAAAGAAAAAAAAAAAAACCAAAATAAATTACACAAAAAGTCTGAATTACTATTTTAAGAAATACATGTGTTTCGAAAAGGGTCATTACCAGTTGGATTTTTTTTTTTCCTCAGCGTTGGCAAGTGTTGGAAAAAACTTTTCTTTGAGTGCTTTTGTTGCATGTTGTTCCAGGCACGGAACCTCACTTGTTCCTGTTCTCTGACTTGGTGTCGCTGTCGGAGAGGAGTGACAGTGTCTTCTGTCCACTGCATGATGGTTATGTGTCTCTGGCACAATTGGTAGGTCTTCAGTGCCCATCGACCCCACCACCTCCACACACACACACACACTCACACACATAGACACACACAGACACATACACACACGCATGCAAGCACACACACATACACACAGACATACACACACACACACACACACACACACATCTGTACAGATGCCAGGGTATTCCATTATGAACTGTATCAATGTTTGCTTGGAATTCTGTGGTGGTAATTTCCTCTGTTCTTTTACACTCTTTGACTTTTCCTTTTTACTTTTTTTTTTTTTTTTCAACTGTCATCCAGTGTTTTTCTACATTTTCGGTTCATGTACCTGTCTTTGCTAAAGAAAGTCTGTACACATTTTCTGTAGTTAAAATTTATGAAATGCTGGGAAGTTTTTTTTGTTTTTTGTTTTTTAATCAGGCAACTAGGTAGAATTGACTTAGGTGGAATGACTGTTGGCTGCCCGTTTCTGAAGTGTTGTTTGCTGAAATTGCATTGTTATGTATGTTTGGTCTCTGTGAAATGTTTAACAATGATTTTAAAGATGTTAAAAAAAAAAACACACCCTAAAACAAAAGTGGCTGATGCATGGAGCTCAGCTTAATTTCATGGGCCTTGTCAAGGATAGCAATGTTTGAATCGTTATGTTACAGATTGATGTGTGCACTCTAAGTTCCCTTTTATTCAATGACAGGAGCACTCACTGAGAGGGTTCTCTGTGGTCGTTTTGGACTGTAATGGAACTGACACTGAAAACGGTCTTTGGTGTAGATGTTGACTGTATGTTTAGAGAGTAAGCAGCTGGCATTGCTAAACATGTGTGGTAATTGTGAGGATGGGTGTGGAGGGAAGAGACGTTGGCAGGAGGGTTGGATTGGAAGACGGTTGGTCGTGTTTGGAAACTTAACCAGAAATGTTGCAGTTCAGAGCTGGATGCGTCTAGCTGTTGATACCCCAGGTGTTTCAGAGCCAGCTGAGAGCACAGGGCATTCATACCTGTTATTTACTTTTTTCTTCAAGAAAAGTAGGAGAGAGTGATTCCTCCAACAAGAATGTCTTCTTTCCTTCATAATGTACTGCTTAATTGTTTCTTTGTTGCTTCTTTTTTTTTTTTTGATAAGCAGGCACCAGATGTAATGCTGGCAGATATGGAATCTTTCGATGCTTTGTTGCTTTTTTCAATAGAGTTTCAATGTGATGCTCATACATATAGAATCCTCTGATATTTCTTTGTCTCTTTATTTGATAGGCGCCTGATATGATGCTGACAGATGAAGAAATCCTATGATATACCATTGTTGTTTTTCAATAGGCACCTGGTATGATGCTGTTGGATAAAGAGTCCTATGATGTTTCTCTGATTTTTTTTTTTTAATAGGCACCTGATTTGATGCTGACAGAGGTGGAATTGTGATATGTACCTTTGCTGTTGTTTTTTTTTGCATAGGCGCCTGATGTGATGCTGACAGATGTAGAATCCACATTCCACTTGGATGTCGACAAGTTTGAATTCAAGGACAGGTAATACTTTTATAACAGGTAGCATGTTGTATAAAATAAATAAACATAGCTGTATTTCAAGTTGTTTTTTTTTTTTAAGTATGACTTCGGGTTTCATATTAAGAATGTAGAAAGCAAGTATATCCTGTACTCTTTAAATATTGTGATTTAAATTGGGGAGGACAACTAGCTTGGCATTGTCAAGAAGAAGAAAAAAGAAAACTGTTCCGTTTGCAATCTTTCTCTGGCTGTATGTCTAGTGGCTGACCAGCCAGATGTTCAGGTCTGTTATAGTGTGCTTTTTTTTTTTGGTGTCCCCTCTGTGGCACCATTGCCATGATGCCTAATCCTGTCATTCCTTACACAGCCACATGCAGGTTTGTCCTGTCCCTTGCCAAATACTGCCACCCACAGGGAGCTGTAGATATCAAATTGCCACACGGAAACACACCAGAGATGCTGTACTCCAGCTGAGTCGATCTGTTGGCCATAACTGGTGCCTTTTCTGATCCAACATGTGCAGAACACTTTTCTTTCTAAGCTCTCTGCTGTCTGCAGTAAGTGCTTAGTCACTGAACCTCCATGAGCGAGTGTCCTCCTTAGGGACCAGTGTGTCCATCAAGTGACGGTCCCCATGAATTTGCCATACCACCAACTGTAGACACACACACACACACCAGGCTTGGATGAGAGTAGGAACTCAGAACTGGGGTCACCATGAGAACATGGCATGGAGAGCCGCAGACTTTGAGGCTTTGATTCTTACCATGATCGGCAAGGGTGAGGATGAAGCAGATGATACTGTGGAGTTCATTCTGCTCAGAGACTGTACGACAGAGCTGAACTCTACGCTTCCATTCACGTTGTCTCCTGGCATCAGCCGGGCCCAAGAGATACAGGCATCTGCAGTGTCAGGAAAGTCGAGCAGCACCGTCCGAGACTTGCCCACTGAGGGGCTGAAAGTGGACTCTGCGGTTCCAGTCTTCCTATTGGACCCATAGCACGGTCAGCTTTGGGTACTAGCCGCTTGGTGTCGAACAACCTCCCACGTCAATGCCTCTGGTGGGAATGAACCCATGCTGACCTGAAATGTGAATTGCTGCTTCACCACAGCTGGTGGGTGAAGGAAAACAGGTACTGCTTGAGCCTGATTGGTCAGTCGCAATTCTTTTTGTCGGTTATATAGCTATCGGTGAGTCTTGGTGATTGAAGGAACTATTGCCATTTCCAGCAGCTTGAAGCAGGACGTCTGTGTGGTACCATGCAGTACAAGCATTGCTCAGTACATACAGGACTAATCCTGTCCAGCTTGTGTTACGATTGATTCCCATGCGTGATCTTCAAGTCTTCTCTGAGGTTTATTTTGAATTATGGATGGGAGTTTATATCGGACTTGCCTGTCTAGATAAGGACCTTTACATTATCCAGCCCATGATAATTAGGAACCCCAAATCCTCTTTCCTTTCCTTTCCCCCTCTTCCCAAGGGAAAAAAAAAGGAATGAAAGAAAAGGGAGCTAAATGCACGTTTCAACTTGCTCCACTCAGCAGACATTCTGCGCACAACGCTTTCTCTCTGACATCTGCTATAGCAGATCGTGCATTAGTATATTTTAGAGCGAACATCAATCAGAGTCATGGTAATCGAAGCGTGCCGTGTGATAGGCTCATTATCATAGAGCAACCTTTCAGCACTGTGCGGGTCATGCCGTGATGTGTTCGCTGACCACTGATCTAGTTTTACACCAGCCCTGTCCTGTGTTCAAAGTGAGATCACAATGGCGTCTCAGCCTTCAACAAGTGGTGTGAGAAGCAGACAAGGAACACGTGTTTACAGCTTCCATGAAGCTGAAGAACTTGTTCAAACTGAAGGATCAGACCTTGAAGATACTGAACACGATGATGACAGCGAATCTAGCCTGTCTGAAGAGCGTGAAACTGGGTTGGAAAGTGAACATGACGACGTTCAGAGAGAGGAGTGGGTGGAGTCAGATAGTGGGGGTGGCATAGCTTATTTTTTTCATTATTTTTTTCCAGTCACGTGAAAAATACTGAAGGACAAACTACAAAGTACTCTATCATATTTTATTGATTTGAGTTCTTTTGCTTAGTAAAGAAACTGGCAAGTAGCTATTTTCCACACTTTGCTGTGTTTCTCAAAGTGATTTATGATGAAAATGGGCATTTTTCCATGAACAGAGAAAATTTCACTTGTAATATATGCGTGTGTACCTACCTTGAGTTTCACAAAACATGAAAAAAATAACCTCTTCTTCATCCGGCTACAAAAAGAGTTTGGTATATGCTACAGCTTTGAAACTTTGTACTGACCCTGTTCGATCACACAACAATCATTTATCCAAATTTTAAGTGTTTTGTTGTGGTGTATTTTTTTTTTTCAGTGATTTTTAGAAAAAATGTGTACAAACGCCCCAGTACACAGAGGAATGTTGAATTTCATATTGGCCAGTAGAGAGGGAGTGAGTCCATAGCACTTCATCAGTCGCATCCTTATCTCCCTCGATCATCTCCCATTTCCGCAATCTAATACATTAGAACAGCAAAGTGTGAATGACTGTGGTGTTGGTGAAGCCTGTCCAGCGAGTGTGATGTCTGTTCATTTGTGTTCCAGCCCAGAGAACCTGCTTGGAGGGGGAGGCTTTGGCTCTGTGTACAAGGCGACCTACAAGGGGCAGGTAAGGACATGCCGATGCTTGTCCTAGCATAGTTTGTGGAGACTCATGCTGTGTGTTGCCAGCTATGTCAAGGAGGCGTTGCTGTGTTTATGCCAGTCCATGCCAGTCCTACCTGGGCAGCCTGGAGGATGTAATGCAATGGTCAAAGGAAAGAAAAAGAGATGGACAAAGCGTAGATTGGGATGGGCCTCATGGACAAGACAGAGCAGGTGCCTGACCTACTCATTTACCCGGTGGGCTGGTCAAGCCTTGGATATACATGCATGCATATGTCTTTTGAGTAAGCTTGTACCTGTTTATCTGTGCATGCATGCATACATTGCTGTGTTTACCAGAATGCTTACACAAACCACAGTCACTCCAGATCTCCTGCACACGCGTGCACTCACGAGCACACACACACACACACACACACACACACACACACACACACACACACACACACACACATGCATAAACTTGCACACACACACACACTCACACACACAAGCACACACACACACACACACACATGCACATTCACACGTGCACTTCAGCATGGTTTAAAATACGGTGAAAGCTAAAACCGAATTCAACAATATTAGTTGAAAAATCTGATTTAAAATTAAAACTTGTGAAATACCTTTATGGTTTGTGAATGAATAAACGTTAGCATGGATTCTTAGTTACTGTATGTTGTACATGTTTCACTTACCTCTCTCTCTTTTTGCACTTTGATTTCAGACTGTGGCAACCAAAGTTTTCTCGCCATTGGGGATGTCCATCCACACAAGATGCTCCGCCAGGAGGTAATTCTGTGTGTCCCATGGGAAAAGACATTTCCAAGGGAAGGATGTGCAACCTTTCGATTGCATGGCTGAAATTTGTGTTTTGTATGCTTAGTTGCTAAGATGTCTTCATATGTTAGCATGTGAGTGTGGGGTGTGTTGTGTGTGTGTTTTTCTTTCTCCTGCCTTGTCATCTCTGTTCAGTCTGGTATAATTCTGAATAGTGAATAACGTTTCCTACCTTCCTTCCACGCCCTGTAGACGGCATGGAGGTCAGTTACAAATTACCATCATGAGTAAATCAGCCAGAACCTGAAGGAAACGCGGTTACACAAGTGTAGGGATGGATGTAGTCTTTGTTGTTGTCTAGCATATAAACACTACAACTGAAATAACAAATAAGAAAACTTGGAACACTCAAGTTTATGTGTAGTTTTACTGTTTTTGCTCAGTTTCATGATTTCAGTTGTTGTGAGTTGTTTTACATAACCTTCATCATACTTCCTTTTTCACTTTCTCAAAACAGAAGCTTCTCATTAGCAGAGTCTTTTTATGTTTGTTTCTATTGTTTTCAATTATTATTTGATATTTATCATATTATTAATTTTTCCATTCAAAAAGCTTAAAGTGAAATGCGTTGCTGATGAATTTTCATTGTTTTGTTCTTTTCGTTTGGTGTTCTAGTAGCCCAGGTTTTATTCTGTCTGACATAAGACAAGAACAGCAACATTTTCCTAAAGAAACCACTGCTTACAAATCATATTTTAGCAAATTTGCCCCACACCACTCATCCGGACTCTCCCACAACTGGATACAAAGCATGTTTCAAACTGTGTTTTCCTACAGGCGACAATCATGCGGCGACTGAAGCACCCAAGCGTGGTGTCACTGGTGGCGGTGGCTCAGCGGCCGCGACTGTTGATGGTGATGGAGTTCGCGCCTGGGAGATCTCTGGCGTACGTGCTGCACAGCAACACCTCTCTGAGCAGAGTGCTACAGCACAAGATTATTCTGCAGGTAAGCCAGTGTGTGCAGTGAGGTAGGAGTAGAGGAACTGATTGATGGTAAGACTGGGAGATGGGGGTCGGGGTGTGGGAGGGGGAGGGTTGACAGTTTTCTTTGGGGGGAGTGGAATGAGGGGACGACGAGTTGGATAGAGTTAGTGGACAGAGAGGATGGAGGTAGGACAGTTTTAAAATGCAGATACACCATTGTTTCTGGATACAAGATGACGTGATTACTGACGCTTGTATCAGCTAACACATGATGCTTACACTGACTAAAAAGTGACTGTTGATATCTGAATTGGCTAAAAGTGACTGTGGATACTTAAGAAGACAGCTGCATGTTTTTTGACTGTTACCAAAATCAGCAGCAACCTATGCCTGACCCAGTCAACAACAATGCTGATTGACCCAAACAACAGCACCTCACGCTAGACATGTTCAATTTTGACGGCAGTGCAGAATTGTTCTGGCTGTCTATTAGATAAGGAATTGGGTTTAAGTTATTGGAAAAGAAAGACATAACGAACAATTAGAGAAAAGCTGTGTGGACGAGAGAGAGAGCTGCGTTTGCAGTAGAAATCGCTATGTATCTTAGATGTAAAGAACAATCAGAAAAAGCTGTACGGATGAGAGAGCTGCGTTTGCAATAGAAACCACTATTTGTTTATGCTTCTTCTGTTTCCAGAAGGGTGGGTATGGGTTGGGCAAGTTTTCATAGCATGCAAGAAAGAGGTCTTCCCATCTGATTGTAAATTGCTAAGACCTGAAGAAGTCGGTATTTTTCTCTCACGTGGCTAGCTTCACTAAGGGAAAAAGATGCAAAACAAACCTGTGTGTAACCAGGTGGCGGAGGGCCTGCACTACCTGCACCAGCTGATGATCGTGTACCGGGACATGAAGCCAGACAATGTGCTCATCTTCAGTCTGGCACCCGACGCCATTTGTAAGGGATCACTGTGTCGGCGGAGTGATGATTGTTTTTTCACTTTTTGAACAAGTTGATTTGTTATTGTTGGATCTTCTTGCTAATGCGTGTGTGTGTAGTCTGTGTGTGTGTGATTGGGGGTATAGTATTGTGTGTGGAAGGGTGGGGGAGGAGTAGACAGAGGGAGGGGCGAAGGAGGAGGGGGGGTATTATAGGTGTGTGTGCGCATGTGATTGTGTGTTTGGTATAGTGTACATTTGTTTGTCTAAAATGTGTGTTTAGCGAGGAACAGATTGTGTGTGTGTGTGTGTGTGTGTGTGTGTGTGTGTGTGTGTGTGTGTGTGTGTGTGTGTGTGGATACATGTTAGAGCCATGGCATGATAATGTGCAAACTGTTAACATATGCAAATGGTTTGACCTGTTAACATATGCAAATGTTTTGAACTGTTAACATATGCAAATGGTTTGAACTGTTAACATATGCGAATGGTTTGATAATCTTTTAAACCATCATTTCAATAGATCTGCAAGTTAAAATATTCTTTGAATGAATAGTTCTGCTTCTTAAGCATTGTGAGATTTTATGTGTGTGTGTGAGTTTAGTAAATTGCCTTTAGCAGTGGCACTGCTGCTTCAGAGGACATAACATTTTCCAAGTTTGTCACTGTTTTATTTTCTAATATGGATGGATTTTTTTATTTCCTGACTTGTTTACAGTTTGCTTTCTATCTTGTTCATGCAGTTTCATTCTGGATGTTTTATTCATTTTGGCTTTGCACCCCCCAAAACAAATATTTCAACCCACAATCCAACATGCGTGAATGTGGCAAAAAAGCAGGTCTCAAATACATTTAGAGGAGAAATAATATGATAGACGCATAATGAAAAAAATGTATTTTTTAAATACAGTATTACATGTCAAAGTATGGCATGTAATAACGTAAGATTCTAACATTAAAACATGTACACTTGAAACTCTCGCATACAGATGCTTAGTTTCCTTTGTCATATTTTTAGGGCTTGGAATCCCTTCTGTCTGTTCAGCAGTAAACAGGTACCTGATTCAGATCAGGGGAGGTTAAAGCGATGAAAAGAGAGGGGTTTTTTTTTTTTTGGCCTTTGACAGTGTTATTCCCGAGACACTGTACAGATTAAACAAATTTTCTTTCCCAAAAGTTTTCAAAGCTATGGGACTTTCTAAGTTTTATCAGTTTGTGGGGCTTTTAACTTTTTTTTTGTCAATTCCTGTGGATTCAGATCAATGCAAAGATCACTGATTACGGCATATCCCAGTTCACCACACTGAGCCCTCTGACAGCCAATCAGGGCACGCCCTCTTACCGAGCTCCGGAGGTGATCCGCGGGGAGACCTACTCTTTCCAGGTATGTACCTGTCACCTTGACTAGTCTCACCTGTGTGTTGGGTTTTATTCGCAATAGAATAATCTGATATTTGTATATTTTTTTTTGTGGAACATCTGTCGTTGCAGAATTCAGTTATGCTTTGTGTGCAAGTTTGTTTTCGTTTAGCACACTCCTGTGTTATCTGTGGGTGGATTTGTTCTCCTTTGGAGTATTCAAAGCATGCAGGCAGATAAATTTGCTTTAGGTGCACTGAGTATTCAAAGCATGTAGGCAGATAAATTTACTTTAGGTGCACTGGCATATGTCTGTAGGCAGAAGTATTTCCTTTGACACACTTATATGCATGTGCAGGAAACTGAATTTTCCAGTCGCACTCCAAACATACATCTGCAGGCGGATGTATTTTCCTTTGGCACTCTAACATTCATCTGCAGGCAGATGTATTTTTCCTTTGGCACTCTGACATTCATCTGCAGGCAGATGTATTTCATTTGGCACTCTGACATTCATCTGTAGGCAGATGCATTTTCCTTTGGCACTCTGACATACATCTGCAGGCAGATGTATTTTTCTTCTGCATATTAATGTATATTTAAGAACAGATGCATTTTGCTTTGACATCCTGATGTATGATTACAGGGAGACATTTGTTTTCATGCTAATGCATGTTTGTTAGTAAATACTTTCATTTGGTACGTTGATGTACATTTGAATATGCGCATGTTATCTAGCATACTGATGTATACTTGCAGACAGATGTGTTCTACTGTCGCACAGAAGTATGTTTAAAGGCAGATATGTTCTTTTGGCATATTGATGTATATATACAGGCAGATGTGTTCTTTTGACATACTGATGTATGTTCACAGGTAGACATGTTCTTTAAACATATTGATGTGTGTTTTTACAGGCAGATGTATTCTTTTGACATTGATGTATGTTTACAAGCAGATGAGTTCTAGATCTGTAGATGTGTGTTCACAGGCAGACGTGTTCTCCTTTGGCATACTGATGTACATGGTGTTGACGGCAGGCCAGCACCCGTTTGAGGAGCTGGACTTCCAGAGCGAGAGGGACAAGGCATTCGCCGATGTGAGTCGATTTCTTCACACACTGCTTCCTGACCATCAGCAGGTCTTGTGTGCCAAGGGCACTGGATGTACACTTAAAGCCTGTCATACCAGAGTTTAGGAAGGGGAGATGGAGGGATGGGGATGGGGGGGGGGGGGAGGTTACAGTTTGTTCAGTATGACAGGCTTTGCTGCACTGGGATGCAGTTATGATGACTGGAGAAGAGCTGGCTTTGACGTGAGTGCCTGTCTTTTCTTCCCATCTTCCTGTTCTCTATTTTTGCTTTATTCCTCCCCCCCCCCCCACCCACCTCACCCCATCCCATCCCACCCCCATTTTCTTCCTTTTTATGCTTCTTCCTGGCTAATGATTTTGGTAATATACTCCTTCCAGCCGGTGATTTTGTTAACATGTTTCATCCAACTTATAGTTTTGTTAATGCACTTCTAAGAGTTCTTGATTTCATTAAAATTCTTCCTCAGGTCACTATTCTTGTTCTTCTTCTTTAGAAGCGGACTGGAAGCAGTCTTTTCTGTTCTTTATATCAGTGTTCTGATTATGTGCAGATCAAGGATTGTATGCTTTGTTTGTCCAGAACACGCCAGTGCCCCCTATCACCCAGCGAGGTTGTGCCCCTTGGCCAGACATGTCCGATCTGATCAACCAGTGTATGCACCAGGTTCCAGACTATCGACCAAAGGTATGCAGTCGGACTAAATTTTGAATTTGGGGGAGATGAGAGAGGAAGGGAGGGGGGACAGGGGATCAGAAAGTGTTAGAAAAATGTAATTAAGTGAGAAAAAGCCAGGTAGATGTTTCCCAGTTTTACCAATTACAAAATAAAATGTGAATGTCAGAAGTGTGTACAAAGGGTTAGGGCCCAGTATGGTAGAAATTTCCTTTTCTCTCTGTCTCTGTCTCTGTCTTTTGATCTCTTTTCTGTTACGTGCTTTTTTCTACCATCATGGTCCATTCACGTGTGTCTTGTAGAAATCATTTCGCGCCATATTTTTCTCTTGATACAGTTTCCCATGTTCTGTGTCTGTGTCTTTGTCATCATGTGACAAAGAAGTGAGATTGTAAACACTGGAATTGTCACAAGCTGGCAGTTTCATAGTCATGGATGCAACTTTTTCAGGATGGAGCCAGATTGGAAGGTTCAGTTGGTTGTTTTTGATTTTCTTTTTAAAGATCATCGCATTTTGATTTGATTGTCTGAGGTTTATGTTGGCCACCCAGACCCCCACCTTAAAGGATTCAAACACCTGTTAATCCCATCCATGCTTTCAAAGTTTGTTGTTTTTTTTTTTATTAGAATCTTTAATATATTTTTTTGTGGCTGTGACTTGTTTTAGGGTTTTTTTTGTAACTGGGTGTAAAAGTGTCGCATTACAAGCAACAAACAAAGTTCACTCCCTGTCTGGCATGAGCATGACCTTAGTTTGGAGTCAGATGGATAGCAGGGGAAGGGAGGTGTTTAGGAATTTTCAAAAATGGTTGTTGAAAGACGGATGCTGAAAGTTTTTTTTTTTTATGAACAGTTCAGCAAACAAGTCATTACAGACTATGAGTGGGTCAGTTGTTTGAATATGTAAGGGTCATTCTGCAGTGGTTGAAAACAGTATCTCAGTGATCAGTCAGAGAATATTTTTTGTCATTGTGCAGAAGAGTCAGTAACAGAAATTCCGCTGAATACTTTTGTGAGATATATGGGAAAATAACACGACTTAGTTTATTTAATGTTTCATGTATGGTGGTCCTTCCATCGCATGTACTCCTCGGTATTCATTTAAGATACTTTGTGCACATTCAAAAAACAAAGAATGAATACTTTAAGATGATATGAGTCTATTAAGGAGCATGAGAAGAGTCATTGTACACATTTCTGCCAACATAGTATGCCGTTTTGAACTGAAGTATGCAATGCAGCATGTGCCTGCCCCCCCCCCCCCCCCCCCCCTTCCCTCCCCCCATTGTTTTGCTAAGTTCCTGAGGTCACTGCATGTTGTGGTGTCACTGCATGTGCAGACTTTGAGGGATAGATGTCATTTTGTTTGAAGCTAGTTGTGAGGGGAGTGGATCTGTCGTTTCAGTCGGGACCGCTGTGCAGTCAGCTGAACACAGCAGAGCTGTTCTGTTTACGGGAGGTGCTGCCGGTGTCCGTGGGCACCACGGTGGAATGCATGGCCTATCAGATCAACCAGGTTGTCTCCCTTCGTGTGTTTTTCCTCCTCATTATGTTGCTCTCCCTCTTCCTTTGTTGTCCCTCTCTCTGTGTTGTCCCCTTCTTGTTGTCTTCCTCCTCCTGTTGTTGCTGTTCTTTCTGGCCATGTGCGTACTGTGGCAAGTGTGGCCCATCAGAAACAGCCTGGACAGTGTATTGTCTCCCTTCCTGCGTTCCCTCTTCCCCTGAGTTGTCTTTGTGGCTGTGTTCTTTCTTCTTTGTTGCTCTCCTTCCTATGTTCTTTTTTTTTTTTCTTTGTTGTCGTTCTCCCTGTGTCATCCATCTTTCAGTATAGCCTTCCTTTGTCATTGTCTTCCTGTGCCGTCCTCTTTCCGTTTTTATTTCTGTTGCATCTGCTGAACGTCTAATTTTTTTTTTTTTTTCTAAAATTAAATTTCTTCTCACCTTAACAAATGAATGTGTGTTGAATCTCTTGTTGCCGTTTCTGATTCCAGCTAGTTTGGTCTAATGTACACTTGATGTATTGGGCTGCATTTTATCTGCATGCAGTGCATAACAGCTTGCCAACATTGAGTTTCTTCATAAATTCAATGTGTGCACCATATCTGATAGAGCACCTTTTACAAAGAAAAATTACAGTACTGCCTGGACAGAGCAAGGGAGAGAATCCTGTATTCATTCACACAGGTCAGCAGAGAGATGAAACCTAACCTGTCATGTACTGTCTGTTGTCTGGCAGGCAGAGAGTGGTGACCACAACAGTGTGATCCTGTGGGTTGCCAGTGGTGACAACGAGTACATGCAGTTCACCTGGCTCAGCCTGCTGGACTACCGCGATGAGGTGGTGGTGAAGTCACGTCAGCGGCACAAGTCCAAAGATTACAGTGTGAGTCATGTCGGGACCTCATCTTCACAACCACTTGGTGCCATGGAATGAGTTAAACATCCTGAAACTGTAAACTGAGATACTACTTTGGAGGATGAATGAAAGAAAAAATCTTATTCAGAAATTTTTTTTTTTTTTGCTCTTGTTAGAAGTGTATGGGAATATTTTTTTTTAAAAGAAGATTCGTTGTATATAAATCTGAACTGTAGTTGTATTGGAAAGGTCTTTTGTTCCAAATAATGAAATGGACTGTAACTGTAATTTGGAAGTTCTTTTATTTCAAATAATGAAAATCTAGATAACAAACTCTTTGAGTTCTGCCCTCTTGACAAGCTGTAAACTTATTTATGAATTCAGTCAGAACAGGCTGGACGTATTCCCTAATTTCTCCAGTTCTTTGAATGTTTTCTCAGTTCTTTGAATGTTTTCTGCAGAATATTGGCATTGCTTGTAACGCATTCTGCTCTACTGTTCTGTGAAAAATGTTTGAAGCATGTTACACCCATGCTGTACAGGGCATGGGCACGATGTTCCGTGACGGGCGTATCCTGTGTGTGCTGCAAGTGACAGGAGAACACGTGTTGCTGGGGACACAGTCGGGCAAGATCTGGGTGTTCAACACCCAGTGCTCTGAGCTGGTCCACGCCTCCAAGCAGCTCCAGGACTCTGTGCTGTGTCTACATCTGATCAGCAGGTAAGCACTGCAGGGTTGTGATCTGCCACATTTTTACCTTTTACACATTCTGTGCTGTGTGTCTGCATCTCATCAGCAGGTGGACATTGCAAGGTTGGAGATCTACCACATTTTCATCTGTGACACATTCCCTGCTGTCATCGAAGCAGAGAGTTCAGAGTTCTAAGTAACTGCTCGACATGTTTGAGCTAGAGGGACGACAACATGACATGATTGCAGGTGATGAAGCATGGACCTATGGACCTGAACAACCAGTCGCATTGAGTATGACCAGGTTCCAATGATGAAAGACCAGTTGTACCAGGACCTTCTTTCTATGCTGGAAAACTTTTTGCTTCATTATCTTCCATCTGCAAGACCGTGCAGCAGGCAAAAGAATCTGCTGTCTAGTCTTAGTACCAGATATCATTGTTGAAAGCGTTCTGCCACAAGTGGTGCAGCCCATCTATGAGCAGCGACTGAATGCAGGTATTAGGAAAATGCACCCTGAACCTGACAACACAAGTGTCTGTAAGCCAAGGTCACCGTGGTCTGTGCTCAAGAGCAGCCCATCCAAGGTCTCCCTCACCCACTCTGCAGTATTGTCCTAAGGCCATGCCATTTCTAGTTGTTTTTCCTTTCTGTAGCAACACCGGACTGGCAAGTACTTTTCAGGTAGCCAGGACTGGGGTGGTTGGGGGTTGTTGGGTGGGGCAGTGAAATCACGGCTTGATGTCATGTCTCAGGCTATCAAAAAGCATTAAGCTCTTGGCTTAGGAGTTGAAATGTGTTGAGAGAGAAGGAGAGTGCTTTGAAGTTCTGAAGAACTCTGAAAATTTCATGTACATTGGACCTCACGATTTGTCTTGTGAAGTAAATGACAAGACTTTTGAATCAGCCCTTACACCAGCATGCAAACCTAAGACATCCTGTGCTGTGTCTGTAACGTATTTGCTGATAAACTCTGCAGTATATTTTCTGTGCTGTTTCAGATGGGCAGGTTAACCTTGGAAACATTCTGTGACCTGTTTTCATTTTATCAGCAGACAAACGTATTTATTCTCTGCTCTCTGGAACCATATCATATGGTAAATCCAGTATATATCCTATTCGGTGTCTGCTTCTTAACACGTGAACCCTATACACTGTTTGATCGGTTTCCATTTTGTGGTCAGGTAAATCCTATCACTTTCTGCTAACATTTTAATTAGGAGTGAACCAAATTTGCTTTATTCTGTAGTTGTATTTTATGAGCAAGCAGACTTTAATATAAGAATGGATTTCATGAAATGGCTTTGTGTTTACTGGCAGAGTGATAGGACCTGTGACTGATATGATCCTGAGTTTAAATTGGACATAGATGGATTATGTAGATGTGTCCTTTGACAAACTGAATTCTTGTGCTCTTCCTTCCCCCCTTGTCCCCCCCCCCCCCCCCCCCCCCCCCCCCCCCCCCCCCCCCCCCCCCCCCCCCCCCCCCCCCCCCGTCTGCCTACCTGGCATCGCAAGCAGTGCCAGTCAAGCCAGAAATACCTCAACACCTTTATCCTTTTTCCAGTAAGGTATTGGAACAATGGTGTGTGTATGCTGTGATATGTAACATGCAGGAGCATGACTTCATAACAGCGAAATTGATTGTTGAAACAAGTAGCCATGTTTGACAACAAAAATACATGTTCCTGTCACTTGCCTTTCTGATATGGAATGATGTTGTGCAATTTGAGTTCGGCTGAGTAGCAACTAGGTAGCATACATTGTGCACAGAATGAATATTAAGTCTGAAGACTTTATAAGGCATAGGAAAAAATCATTGCAATACATAACAAGAAACATTCCTTATTTTTACCTTTCCCCTTTAGAAACAAGATTTATCATGTTTTCATGAAAAATGAAATGGATTTTCGACAGGAAAAAGCTGAGTCAGAAGTCAGATTGTATAAACTTTTATGCTTTTCACCTGTGTCTCATTTATAGATATCATTCGTAGGCAGGTATTATTGGCTGGCCATGTGATTTTGCTGAATGCTGTCAGCTTCTTTAAACAGTAGGGCCAGTCACCTGCAAGATGTGACCTGTTATGTAAATGTGTGCCGTCGAACACATTCTGAATCGGTCCTCAGTTTTTTCAGGGAACCAAGAAATCATTTCTTACAGTTGTTTTACATGAGAAAATGGCAAAAATTTCAGTTGTGTTTCTAAGAGTTTGAAGAAGATGGCGATGATCTGACTAGAGTTGATGATATGTGGATGACACTGGACCATAGAAGATTTGATGATTGTGTGTCCTGTGCATCCCTTGTTCTGGACCTTGCCTAGTCCCAGCAAGTGAAACTGATTGAGAGGCTCCTGTGACAGCATGGTGAGATGGGTGTTGCATGAAGAAAGCTGCTTTAAGGGAGGGATGTTGGAATGGGGGTGTTGTAGACCAACACGTTGCATCAGTTTGTGATGTTCTGGCCGTTTCTGCTACACCCTACGTTGTGGACGTTGTGTCAGTAACATGAAAGTGAGAACACGATGTGCTGGCAAGAACTTGCTGTGCTGTGTGTTTACTGCATGTGGAGTCCCATTTGTTAAAGAGACCTCCCCCAGTCCCTCAACACCGTCCTGTTTTACTATGCCTCAGCACTTCTCTCCCCTGCCTAGCCACAAGAAGAAGAAGAAAAAGAAAAAAGGAAAGTTTACATTAAAAGAAAAAGACATTGGCAGAAAAAAAAATACCGATGTCACTTATACACATGAGAAAAGGGGAAAAAAAAAACAATAGTAATAAATGTGTTGCAAATCAAAATATTATCCAAAAAGTCCACAGAGTTCATGATGTTCGTTTTTTTCTACATTATAACGAACTTGTTTATGGCATTGGGCTTATATGCAGACATTTTCTGTGGATCATTTATTTTCATTCTGTAATTTTGATTTAAGTAGTTACGTCAGCAAGCAATTGGCAGTGTAGAAAAGGGGTTAGTGCTTTATATGGTCATCCAGAGGTCTGGAGTTCAAGTCCTAGCAGTCACTGGTGACTGTCCAGCCCACTCTTGCATAGATTTCTTCTTAGTTTGGAACCACTCCCATAGAAATATGAGAAACGAATCATGCTGAATAGTGCAGATACAAGAACTTGTTCCAGCCCCAGAGGACACTAAGAAGGACAACTGAGAGAGACTGCAGTGCTGTGGAAACAAAAAAGGGCATAAAGCAGATAAAATACATGATGGAATACAAAGTTAGGAGTATTTCATATGTAACTTGTTTTTTGTGCTTTATCGTTTTCATGCTGGCTGCAGTCTGTGGAGTAATGTTGTGTGCTGTTTTTTTTTTTTTAGGTCTTACAATTTATGATCCCTGAAGATGATGTGTTTGTTGAAATTCACTGGTCTGTTTCTTCTTCTTTTTTTTTCGTTGAGTGTCCACCTTCATCAAGCTGAAGGTTCTGACACTGTTTAGTATTTTGTATTAAAAATGCATTATGCTGTGCTCTGTTTTGTCATGCATTCTAGCCCATGGAACTCTGACATGTTAAAAAAAAAGAAGAATCTCTTTGTATCTACGCTGCATGTCAATCATTGTGCGTTTTTCAACAACACAAAATATTCTTCTGTGAAATAAAAGAGGAGGTTGTGGGAATGAATTAAGAATGGGGAGATGGAAGGTGTATGTGTTGTTTATGTGATGAATTTTTCTGTCGTATAGTGAATTGTTTACATTGATTTTTTAAAAGAATGTTTGTGTTGGTACTTTTTTTTTTTTTGCTCATGCTGTGTGTGTGTGTGTGCATGCGTGTGTGTAGTCGATCTCAGGACAACTTTAGATTGTGAGTGGCCTGTCATGCAGACCTAGCCTACATCTTGCATGCTGTACTTCCCAGCCAGCATCAGTCAGTGTTAACCCTTCCTGTGCTGATGTTAACACTTGTGACTTTATTAGCCCGAGCTCTAACTCTGCATGCTCATCAAACTTGTCAAGGCACTGAATTCTCTCTGCAGTCATATGCTTTGATGTATGATGGATTATAGACAGTGTGCATGTGCTTGAAAGGTAGTGTAGGCTCTTGGTATCATAGCATGGAGAGTTTCAAACAGTGTGAAATAGTGAAAGGAAATCATGTGGGAGGTGACATTACACAAATGACGTAAACAAGGAAGGTAAAATATTGCTTCCATGAATAATTCAATGGTGATATCACTGGAAAGGAATGTTATATGAAACTTTAAGAGATTATTTTTCATATTTATTAGTCCAAAGAGAGCAAAGGCCGTGTGTTTCCTGACTGAGGAGAGAAAGGAGAGCTGAAAACCGAAGTAGCTAACACAAAATGGGTGTGTGAGGATCAGAGAGAAGTTATTCTTGAAGTCGGGGCACTGGCTGAGTAGGATTACAGATCTTGTTTGGATGGACAAGGATTACAAAAAAAAACTTAAATGGGAAATTCATTTTTGATGTTGCATGATGCGAAATACACTGTCAAATGGAGTCCAGATTAATGTGTTGGTGATGTTGCTGAACTGTGCCGTCAGTTTCTGCATCAAAGTTTTGACATTGCTGATAGTATGCTACCAATCCTTGCATCAAAGTTTTGACATTGCTGATAGTGTACTACCAATCCTTGCATCAAAGTTTTGACATTGCTGATAGTATGCTACCAATCCTTGCATCAAAGTTTTGACATTGCTGATAGTGTACTACCAATCCTTGCATCAAAGTTTTGACATTGCTGATAGTATGCTACCAATCCTTGGATCAAAGTTTTGACATTGCCGATAGTATGCTACCAATCCTTGCATCAGAGTTTTGACATTGCTGATAGTATGCTACCAATCCTTGGATCAAAGTTGCGACATTGCTGATAGTATGCTACCAACCCTTGCATCAAAGTTTCGACTGCACTGAACGAAAACCACACTGCATATGGAGTGCTGCTTCATTCATACATGGTGCAGTTAAATATTCATGGTGACCTCCCTTTAATTGGTGAATTCAGTCTACTGAATTCTGCAAGAAACTGATATAGATTACGTTCATAACACACCCTTTTTCATGATATGATGATGAACTTTGGGGTTAAAATGTCAAGTTGATGCTTTGCGGAAGAGCTGAGTTACATTAGAGGTGGATGTGAAAAAGTGAAGTGTTAATAATCTCAGCATAGTGACAGAGTGTGGCTGTTGAGATATACTTGTCCCAGTGCTGACTTGTTCATCCTATAGCGTAGCTTACTCCATCCCTCAGCTAGAGTTTAGATCCCTCAAAACTCCATTACTCAGTCAACCATTTACAGTTTGTGTGGAGGGTAACTACAGCAGGTGAGAATGAGAAATGAAAGGTGGGCAGCCCTTCTACCCTGGTTTAAAATAGATTTCATCTCTTTTCTCTGTCTCTGTATCTGTCTCTGTCTGTCTGTCTCTTCTCTCTCTCTCTCTCTCTCTCTCTCTCTCTCTCTCTCTCTCTCTCTCTCTCTCTCTACAATGCTGACAATTAAGTAGTTGGAGAAATAAGTGCAAGCTAACAATTCTTCTGTCATTATAGTAATGACTTGGCAAAGATTTGAACTTAACAACAACAGCAACAAAAGGGGGGGAGGGTTTGAAGATGAAGAAAATGAAATATGAAATTAAGAAAATATTCTATAAATATGAAAACTCTTCACTAGCTGCATGAGGGAACCATTGTAATCCCTCTTGAAGGCAATCTATTTGTATTGCCTGCTCCAAGGCTCAGTAGCCCAGCATTTGTCAGCGGCTTCTGTTAGTTTGAACAGGAGCCCCGTAGTTGTAGATTCTGTATTCAACTGAAATAGTGTGCAAGTGGTTTTGATGTCATAAAATCCATGTGTAAGTTTGTAAGTTTCAGTCATGTTGCCATGTAAGTGCCTGTATTCCAACTTGGTAATCTTAAAAACTGAAGCCTTTGTTCATAAGAATACTTCTGCAGACCACAAATCTTTTTTGTACATCTTCTATGAATATCTTCGATGGGATTACTGTGTTTTTTTCACATTTGTTGTCCATACAGCATTGCCATATTCAGTAACAGGTCTGACTAATGTTTTAAATAATGGAACCATTACTTCACAATCTTTGCACTGAATGTTGCCTACTACCATTTTGCCAGTCTATTTGCTCTTTTAATGGTTTCATTGACATGTTTATCAAATGATAAATCAGGGTCTATTATCACTCCTAGATCTTTTTCAGCATAAGTCTCCTCAAGCAATTCACCTCCCAGACATAATCATACCTAGGATTATTTTTACCTGCATAAGAACTTTATACTTCGAATTATTATTTTAATCTGCCAGGCATTTGTCCATGCAACAAGTTCATCAATACTCTTCTGTAATTCATTGGAATTATCAGCTGACTCAATGGGGGTGTAAACTTTTGTGTACCATCAGCAAAGGTTTTGACAAGACTACTAACATCAGGCATATCATTTATGTAGTAAATAAACAGGGTAGGTCCCAGGACACTACCCTGGGGGACAGACCCCACTAGTAACTTTCCCAAGCTCAGAAACTTGATTTCAAACTTTAACATATTGTTGTCTGTTAGAAAATGAGTAATCCATGAGAGCATGTGTCTCCACCTGTTCCATGGCCTTCTAGTTTAGTTATTAGTCTTTTTGTGGCACAGTAACAGAGGTTTTCTGCAAGTCTAAATAAACTGCATTAACCGGTATGTTGTCGTCCAGGTTTACCATCCAATCATTTAAGGTTGAAAGTAGTTGTGAAATACAGGATCTTCCAGTGGTAAAACCATTCTGATAGTCAGAGCAAACCATTGTCTATTAGATGAGAATTTAGCAAATTTCTAAGTTTACCCTCAAAAACTTTGCATAACTGAAGTCGAACTAACTGGTCTGTAGTTACCTGGACATTTTTTATCGCCTTTTTAAGATACTGGTTAATTCATGTAGTACTAGTTTTCAGTGACTTCACCGTCAGGAGTATTAACTCATTGTGACTTCAAAAAACAATCTTGAGTCCCTCTTCACTTCAGAATACAATCTACAGTGTACGGGAGATTAAGAGATATAAAGGTATGTGTAGATTAAATTTAAAACAAAAAGATAGACCCAAAAAAGTACGTTTCAGTTGTATTTTATGTACTATGAAGTTTACGCTTTAATTTCAAGCCTGATTTTACACCTTGCATTCAATGAGAGCCTTTCCTTTGCCTTCTGGAATGTGTTTTTCTTTGTATATTCATCTTTAAAAAGTCATTGTCTTAATGACTAAAGAATTGGTAAGAGTCTGCACTTGTTTTTTTTCCCCCCGATACTTATTTGTTTCATGTGGTTACATGGTCTCCCAGTTGGAGGCTGAAGCTCTTTGGAGAACCAGGTAATGGCTGAGTTATACAGTTCTTAGCTGTGAGAGTGCTTGGGTTATTAAACAGGAGAGCTGGCCACTCTTGCTGCCAGTACATTTTCACTTCTCACGCATCCTTTTTGGATCTCTTACCTTTTCCCTGTTCTGTTGCTGTCTGGTTGCCTTGGGAGCCAAGTGGATTACTTCTTTTGCGTCCTGCGGAGGTGAAAATGTCACAGATTTATAGCTTTTCTGTGTTAGATACTATGGGTAGACTAATCCACTGAGGCTGAATCGGACTGCATAGTCTGACCCAGGAGACGAAACTCGGCTCTAGACAGGTGAAACAGTTTTGTTCACAAGACAGAATTCTACAGCTCCCATACGCTGTCGGAGAAGAATTTACTATATGCTGTAAAGCCCTTTTATAAAGCAAAGTTGTTGTATGTGTATGGCCTGTAATGCAGAAGCAACCCTTTTCCATTTCCAAGGGAGATCATGTTCAAGCTCTTTTGTTTTTTTTTTGTTTTTTTTTTTTCAGTCTCTTTAGTCTAAATTTGTTCATATATTCATTTTTTTTTTTGTTAGTCTGTGTGTAAGTTTGGGTTAACTTTAGCCAAAAAAAATCCTTAGAAACCTAAACACAGATGGTTTGTGGGAACAGGCCTGGAAATCCCTCTAAATGTTAAGATCAGAATTCCGTTTGCTAATATATGAATCTCCACAGAGCTTTTGATACAGGTTGATGTCTTCATGGCTTACACAGATCAAGTGCTGGTTAGACCCTTTTTTCTTGGATTGCCTTCAGCTATGGTGCCCAGTATGTGACAGCATGTCATATTGTGTTGCATGTGCTTGTACGAGTTCCACCTGTCTGGTATGTGTTCCGTATCTCCCTCAACCCTGATTAGACTTCCTATCAATCAGAGTGAAATGTTGCATGCTATTCAGTGGATGGGATCTGCCCATCTGTCTGTTGAATACATCATATGTTCGGTACATTAGCAGTGGCTGAGTTAGATTTGATGTGGAAACTAGGTCACATACATTTGTGTGATCATCAGATACATGATGATTTGTAGAATAAAGGGTTAGATACAAACAGATTACCAACTTGTGCAGTAAATGGTATGTAGAAGTGTATTCTGTATATTTGGGGCCAGGAAATGGTATACAAAGAGACAAATGTAGTTTTTTTTTTAACTTTGAAAAAGTTTGTTTATTTTTTGCTGTTTTTTCCTTTGTTTCCTCTCAGTGGTGTCAGGCCCACACTGCTGGTTTGGCTTCCTATCCACAACCACAACCTGGTCCGTCCCACCACTGCTCCAGTATCAACTATCCACAGGGAGCAGTCAGTGTCAAGTTGTTATGAGGCAACACATCAAGAGACACTGCACAGCTGCTGAGTTACTTCAGTGGTGCTCAGTGGTGCCTGTTTTGATCCAGCACATGCAGAACATCTCGTACTAAGCCCCATTCTGATGACCATTGCTTAGTTGCAGAGCCAGCATGAGTGAGCTCTCCCTTTGGAGAGCACCACCACATGACGAAAAATGTATATTGATTTGAATGCTTTGTGTTCTGTGTAAAACCAGTATTGTTCGCCATATGAATAATTCATCTTCTGAGCATCGTGAAGCTCTATAGTTAATAACAAATAAAAATGTAGTCACCTAAAGAGCGTGTATGTATGTGTGTACATTTTAAAAAAAAGTTTTAGCACAATTATTACATGCATAAAGCTACAAGGTAATATTTTTTTTTTTTTTCCGTTACAACTGATACAAAGTTGCGATAAGAACAGAGTGATTTTTTTTTTGTGTACAGATGAAATTCTTGCTTATTCTACACATTAAAAAGGAACAAGAATTGCACATGTTGTCATGGTGAATAGCAGTAATCACAGTAACATCATACTGCAATGTTGATATGTGATGCTGGTAAAAGACATAGTGGGTGGTGCTGTTACTAGGGAATAAGTTTGTGTCAGAGCAGGTAGTTTTTCAAAAGCTGTTTCTCCAGTAATGAAAAAGGCTACTACCTGAAGATAAACAAGTGCCTTCTTCTCCAGTATACAGTGTTTAGTCCACATTTTGCTGTCAATTGTTTGTATGAAGACTGTATGTAAAACTGGATCCTGGTATATCAAATATTTCATATAGATGAGTGAGACATTTCTCAGGCAGAAAAGCTGTGTACATGACTGTTGTATGACAACTGCTCGAAGCTGTCTGAAAGACAGTTTTTTACCATAAGGGGAAAAAAGCAACAAATTGAAACAGGGTCATAAACACTCAGTGCTATTGTGAAATGTAACAGTTAACTTCTTTTTTCTTAAACTAGTGACTGTATGAGAAAAGAATTTGCAATACATGTGCATGTGTGTGGGTGTGTGTGTGCATGTTTTACAGAAGGCACCCACATGTGCAATGATTTCGATATGAATGCAAGTCATAACAGAATACAGGTTTACAATTGTGTTGTCAGAATTCAGAACAGACTGTGACATAAACAGTAGTGCCATTGATTTCAGCCGCCGTGATGACTCACTGGTGCTAGCAGGGCTGGCCAACGGGAAGATAGCGCTGTACCCTGTGTCTGAAATACTGCAGGTAGGCTGGACAGTGTTTGTGTGGGAGTGCATTGTGCATTGTTATTGTGGAGAAGAAATAGAAAGTTTAGTTCTCCATACTTTGATTGTGAAATGACCATACTCTGATTTCACTGCTACTTATGATGAATATTGCATAAATTATTTTCGCTTTTTCCTTACTTGCACAGTCTTGGGAGGGAAGGTGATGGGTGGTAAACATATTCGCTGAACAAAGGAGAGAATTGATTGTCTGTGGTCTGTCTTGTTCAGAGTAGGTTCCTTTCTCCCACCCCAGCCTCCCTGGTAACACCTCCCCTCCATACCCTGTTTGTCACTGGACCTTAGATGGTGGCCGTAATGTTAAGTGTTTTTGGTTCAGACAATAAACTGAGAGCCTGTGTGCTGGGTACATGTAGTGCATGTAAAATATCCCAAGGCAGCAAGGGAGAAAGAGTTCTGTAGGTAAAGCAAAACAGTGTACAGACGAAAAAAAAAAAAACGTACGTGACCAGCCACTGTGGCCAACTGGTTAGGGCTGTGGACTCCTGGCTTGCATGTCGTTGGTTTGATTCTCATCAGAGCCATTTATTGTGGGAAATTTCTGCTGTGACTGTCTCTTTCCCAGAGCTGAGTTTGCAATGGGCTCAGCTGGAAAGACAGGGACCACAGAGTCGACTTTCATCCACTCAGTGGATGCATCTCTGGAAGTGTTGCTCAGATTTCCTGACTAACACCGCAGGTGTTGGAGCCTGGTTGATGCTTAGATACATTATGAAAGTGAGCGTAAGGTCTGTCACACAGCCTCAAACCTGATTGGATACCTGTAGCATCATCTTCACCTTAAGTCCAAAGGTACTTACTACTACATAGAAAATATGTTGTAGACTGTTAATTTTGTTATAATCAAGTGAAGTTTTTCACAATTTGGTAGAAGAATTTTTCCTAATAACGGTTGAATTGAAGTAACAAGTCGTTCATATTGAGGAAAAAAAATGAAGCAAGGTTAGAGTTTGTCTAACCATCACAAATCCAAAACGTCATATTTCATGACATCATACTATCTTGCTATGTTATCATTTGGCAGTGATCAAGTGAATTTGTTTGCCTTTTGGCAAAAAACAACAAAAAAACCCCTGAAATAGTCGAGTTTAAGCACAGTATCCCTTCCATTCAGATCAGCCTCAACTGGCCTGGCAGAGGATACTGCCCAGGCTGTAGATTCAGGGAACAGTTGAGACAAACATTGTTTACTTCAGCAAGGGAGAGAAACAACCCTTCTTTTGACAGACAGTGGAACCTCTCGTAACAGCCTTTGGAAAGCCTTGAACACTGGGCCTGTCATTATCTTCATTAGGAGAAATGTTTTGTACAGACTAACATTTTTTTTCCTTTTTGCATGGGGTGGGAGGGATGTGAATGGAGGGAATAGTGAAAACGACAAAAAATGTTCCAGAAACAAGAAAGTCTTTAAAAGGTCAGAGGGTCTTATATCAGGCACTTTAACACAGCCCTTCTGGCCGTTCATTGGTCAAGTCTGTCGTCACACCTCACAAAACTTCCTCAGGATACCCAGTGTTGATCTTTTAAAAGTTTTCTTTCCCTGAAAGTTTGATACATATATTTTTTTCTGTTTGGTTATATTTTTAAAAAATCAAAATAGTTCTATTCTGTTTGTCAGACTGAGTTGAAATTTGTTTACACTCAAAATGGTTACATTTTTTAAAAAATCAAAATAGTTCTATTCTGTTTGTCAGACTGAGTAGAAATTTGTTTACACTCAAAATGGTTATATTTTTTTTAAAAAATCAATAGTTCTATTCTGTTTGTCAGACTGAGTAGAAATTTGTTTACACTCAAAATTATTCACTTTATTTCTGTTACCTGTAACCCAAAGAGAAGATTGGTTAAAAAAAAAGAAAAGAAAAAAAAGAGGTGATTGGTAGATTGATTTCTCTTGAAACTAGCCAGTAAAATCAACTGTTACAGATTCGCTGTTTATGTTATTAGTTAGGAAGGAATGAGTGTTCTCTGAAGCTGCTTACAAAGAATTCTCTGGCAAAGTTGACTCAAACCAAGGGAACAAGAGAGGGGAGCGAAACAGCACATTTTGAAAACCACATGACAATGCAGAACATGTTGTTAACAGGAGCCCAACATGGACCCCATAGAGCTGAAGTTGGGGGAGAGTTACGAACCTTTATGCTGCATCCTGCGCAACTCGACTGACAGAAAACTGATCGCTTCCTGCGGCACCAAGATCATTGTGATGGATACCAGGGAAGGTGTGGCGGTGGACAAGATTATTAACACAGATGAGAACAGGTGAGGAGCTTGGTTTTCTCATGGTGGTGGGGATGTGTTCTGGTTGTTTCTTCCTAAGTTGAGTCCACGAAAAAGTCTTGGAAATTCATGTTCTCTCTCTCTCTCTCTCTCTCTCTCTCTCTCTCTCTCTCTCTCTCTCTCTCTCTCTCTCCTCCTCCCTCCCCCCCCTCTCTCCCTCTCTCCTCCAACCTGTTTTGACTTAGTTGACTTTTGGCATATAAACATGAAAGAACCGTCAGAAATCTTATCAATTTTCTTGTGTTAAGCGTTTCAGCTGCGCGTCAAGTTGCTGTCTGGTAAAAGTTATCTTTAACTTTACAATTTGTATATAGAAAACAAACGTGTGTGAAATGATGTTCAGTTACTCCCCATCATGAGGGGCAATAACCTGTATATGATTAAGACATCTGAATCTGAATCTGAATCTCTCCCTCTCTCTCTCTCTCTCTCTCTGTGTCACTCACACTCACACACATATTGGATGGTAGTATCACTTTTGGTGAAAGGACATTGAACTGAAGACCAACGCGCACACACACACACACACACACACACACACACACACACACACACACACACACACACACACACACAGAGGCATGCACGTGCACAAAAATACATGTGTTTTATTTTACTTTTAGTAAAAAGACATTATTTGAAGACCCAACTGTACACACGAGAGCACAAACACACATACACACACACACTTCTTGTACTTCTCATCAAGAAGTCAAAGAAACAAAAGTGCAGATGCAGAAAAAAAAACGGTGTGTGTTTGGTTAATGTCCAGAGCAACCTTTCTTTCCAGTGAAGTGATAGCCCTGATAGAACACTGTGTGTATGGCTGGCTAGCATATAGAACAGAAGCCAAAAGTCTTGTAATAGTCATGAAACAGTGCTGATTTTCAAGGTTTTTGTCAGAATGGAATTTTCTCATTTTTCTTATCCCTTCTTCTCCCCCCCCCCCCCCCCCCCCCCCCTTTTTTTTTTTTAAGTCATGATGTATGTGTTTATATGTGGCCAAACAGAGCCAGCAGTTGACCATAACTTGTGGCAGGTGTTGAATGTCAAACAAAGAGCATCATGGAAAGTCCCCATTTCTGTGTCTGTGAGAGCGGCAGCCTAATCCTGTGAAGTCCGTCAGAAATTAATTATTTGATTGAAATTGATGAATTTGATTTTAAGTGCTTTTTTTAGATACACATTTGTGGTGATAGAAAGTGCGCGTGTGTGTGTGTGGCAGTGGTCCGGCATCGCAGCCCATCTTGACCCATGGCGTGTGGGCGCCACGTGTTCTGGCACGGCGCAACATGACGGTGGTTCAGGCCTGGGACCTGCAGAGGGACCGCCTCAAGGCCTTCATGGACATCAGCACGCAGTTCAGGTGAGTGCGTGGCTGACGAGGCTTACACTGCAGCTTTGGTGAAAAAAATATAGATAGGCAGGCAGAGGTAAATGTTTGTTACAGCTGGTCACTGCTGTCTAGATTGCGAAAACCTAGATACCAAAGGAACAGTGTGAGAATATTGCGACATTTGTGAGAACTGTAGTTCATTTCAGTATGTCAACATTTCAGGTGTTATAATAAATTCTTAAAACCTCTTGACACGTAAGTGGAACACCTGGAAAGTCTGCTCAGTGTTTGTCAGTGTTTTTATTTGTGATATAGTGACCCTTTTTGTTTTTATTAAGAAAAAAAAAAACTTCATGTGTAAAAAAAAAGGAAAGAAAAAAAGAGAAAAAGCAATGTGAATATCCCACCTCTATGTTGTAAAATAGAGCTTGAAAAGTAGTTTGTAAAATTAGAAACAAAAATTTTGTACAAACAGTTTGTAAATTTTGTTTTTTTTTTTTACATGCAAGAACTGTACATGCGCCCGCACACACGCACACACACACGCAAGCACGCACGCACTTTCAGCACAGTTCATTTCATTTTCAGCCTGTCCAAGAAAGACAGCCGCATTACATCCATGGTGCTTCACGAGATGCGAACCTTGTGGGTGGGGACTGGGGGAGGCCAGCTGGCCATGATTGATGTGGTCACATGGTCTCCGCTCGCCATCACTCACCGCCACACTGCCTCCGTTCGATGCCTCATGTCCGTCAAGCTCACAGGTAGTTGTATAACTCTGTGGTCCAATTCCAGGTGAAGGGAGAGAATTTAGCAAGGGAGAGAAGCTGAGAGATGGTGTGCTGATTTGGATTGTGGCTGGCTGATGCTGGAGGTGTGGTTTGTGAGTGCACTTCCAGAGAATATAGCTGCATGGATGACACTTCCCTTATTTAGAAAAAAAAAAAATCTTAATTTAGAACCTGATGAGAAGAAATTCCTTAGCGGCTGTGTCATTGTTATTTTTAAGAAAGGGTTTGGTGTGGGACTGGAGTATTTTTCTGTATAATGATTCATGATACAGAGAGAGACTGTTATGTAATCCTTGACCACACATACTCTGAGGATTGGTTTTATGTGTGTGTGTGTGTGTGTGTGTGTGTGTGTGTGTGTGTGTGTGTTCAAATGAGCCCACAAATTTATGTGTGAAAAAAAAGTCAGTTTAAAAACGTTCCAGCATAAAAAAGCAAATATGTCCACACACTGTTCTCTTGGTGATGTCAGGGTCAGGAAATTTTGCCAGCTCCAATACCAGTGTCATCCTGAGTGGTGGGCTAGGATTCCGGACACGGCCGGATGCCGAGATAGACAGAGGTAAGATTCTTGTGACTGACTGCTGTGAATTCATTATGTTTTTGTTTTTTTTATGTCCGAACATGATGAAAAAGCAAACTTTGGCAAACCCCCTCTCCTACCCTGCCCCTGCCCCCACCCCACCTGCGCTCCTCCCCCCTTTAAAAAAAAAAACAAGAAAAACTCCAGTCAGAAGTATTGGAATGCCAAGAATGCCACAATTCCACAGTCTGAAAAAGAATAAGTAGAATAGTGTATATGTCCCCAAAAATTTGTTAGGAATACATTAAGGAAAAAAAAAAGCCCTGTAAACTCACCAACTCTCGCAAAGTGGGGGGTGTGGTGGGGGGTATTAACAGGCCAGCACATGTTGCACGACATGCTTCAGTTCAAAGGTGTATCCCACAGTGACAGGAATGTGCACATGGGCCCTTCCCTCTGTCATGACTTGTAGTGATCAGATGCATTTATGCTTCTTTTTGCAGATCTACAAAAAAAAAAAAAAAAATTCTTGGGGAATTTAGGAGGCATATATTTGTCAGGAAACTGTAATTTGGGAGAGTAGACCAGGGGGAGAACAATGTGACTTGTTAAATATGTGACCAAGGAAAAAAAAAAAATCATAGTTTGAAAAAAAAAAAAAAAAGACAAAAATATGCATTACATTTTTTTTTGGTTTTGTTTTTCCTTTGTGTTGTGTTTTGTGTGGCAACAATTAACCATCAAAACTGTAACACTTTATGTAGCTGGATGCAATCATAGATTTGAAAATAAAAAGAAAGGCAAAAGCATGCATTATATATACATATATGTTTGTTTTGTGGGTGTTTTTTTTTAACAATTTTACGATCAAGACTAAAGCTTTATGTACGGGACACGGGACATGTTTTCCATGTGTTGTATTGTGTGTGCGGTGTGGTTTGTGTGTGTGTGTGTGTGTGTGTGTGTTTTTTTCATGAGACTACCTTGGCTTTCTTGTGGTAACTTCGCTGACTAAAACCTGACAAGTTAGATTTGCACACACTTAAAATTACGATGATGCAGACTGTAGAAAATGGTGCATAGCTACATATGACAATGTCTAGTCTGAACTGTTCTGTAGAACATGGACACCTCACAGATGAGTAAAAGGACTGCATTATTGTGATCAGGACATCAGTTAGGTATTGTAATGTCTATACAATGGGAATGGGGCAAACAGATCAGATCGTCAGTAGAGAGGATTTGACTTCTGTGTTATGGGAAGGGGGAGACAGATCAGGATTCAATGTTCTTTTCCACCTGGGTCATGTTCGTTTCCATCTGGGTCAGTATTTCAATATTCAGCTGAACCATGTAAAATATGATTACTGTCCTTCCAGTCAAAGCAGGCTAACCTGCACTTCAGCCATGATCATAGTTCATCAGTCAGGAAGCTATAGAATCCAGTCTGTGATGGACGGCTTTGTGAGTGGACTGTGTGCTATGAACTGTGCAGACAACCAGTACGGATGTATTGGGGTGTGGGAGGCGGACTACCCCCAGGTGATGAAGACCCTCAAAGACCAGAGCACCAAGAGGCAGCAGCTGTTGGAGAAATGAAGCAAGCGTGGCAGAAACGATGCAGAGAGGTCACTTGGGCATCACCTCTCTGACAAGTCAGGAACTCTTGGCTCAGGTGAACACTCAGCCTGAACTCGGGTATTGATTCAATCACTTCCCGTTCTAGAATTATGGATGATGTAATGACGTGGATTGATAATACTCGTACCTTGAGGATGGACATTCAGGAGGAGGAGGACTGGTTCTGCCTCATTCTGTACAGGCAGGGTTTCCAGATGTATTTGTTTTCCGAACACATTCCTACTCGTGTTCACAGATTTGTTCCCTGTTGAATCACCCAATTTCTTCTGATCTCCTGTTGTCCAAGGATGAAGGTACAAACAAAATGACACACAGAATGGGATATTTGTTTTTACAAAGAAGACAGAAGTGCACTGCCATGAGGCTTTCCATCAGGCGGGTGGGAACACTGAATCTGCTGGAAAGTGTGGTGTTTTTTTAAGGTAGACATGGTGAACAGTGGAGTGGGGTTGGGGGGGGGGGGGGGGGGGGGGGGGGGTCAGTGTTTGTGGTGGTGTGATTCTGTGATATGTATTGACCGCAACGGTAGTGCTGCTGATCCCAACAGATCAGTCCATTCAACATCTGCACCTAGTCGGTAGCTTTTCCTTCGGGCTGACCTGACCTGACCCACCGGTCAGTGGCTGCAGTGTGCCCTGTGTTTGGCAATGGGGATGGTAGAGGGTACAGACCTCAGGTTGGTGCTCTGGAAACTGAACCACTCCTCGTTGCCTGAAAGACTGGCGTTGTTGGCATGCAGACCATGTGAGACTTAACTTGAAGTTACGTTCTGTTTTAATGTAGCATTTCGTGTTAATGATTTAAATCATTCTCAGTTTATATGAGACACCATCAATTATTGTACGGTACACAGTTACCTCCCTTGCTTGCTGCTGCCCCCCCCCCCCCAGTCCTCCCCCCTCCCTTTTTTTTTTTTTTTTTTTTTAAATGTCCTGTGCTGTTTCTGACGTTGGAGATGTGTTCCTCTGTAGCTGTATCACAAAGGAACACTGCACGATGTCTGGGTAGGGATCAGTGTGTTTTTGACTGCCATTGCACTCCTGGTAGAGAGGAAACGCTGTCCATAATCGCGCACACCACATGGCGGCAATCGCACACACCACATGGTGGCATCGCGCACACATCGCACACACCACATTGCACACACCACATGGTGACAATCTCCACAAGGGGATCTTTGTCAGCATTGCACTAGTCAGATGTAGGCCAGACTTTTGAAGGGAGGATGCTGGTTGGGTGTTTGGAGGGGGTGGGGTGGGGGGTATTGGTCTGTGTTTGTGTGTCATTTTGATGCAAATATATATCAAATTATTTCCATAATGTATCTTGGAAAATGATACTTTTTTTGTTTTTTATTATTCTCAGGACTATCAATTGACAGTGAATAAATGTCTGAATGCTGATAGAATGCATTATGGAAGATGCTTGGTTGTTATTTTTCTGAAGAAGAGATCATGTGCAATTGGTTGTATGTGTATGGATTGAGTAGTAAACTTTTACTATTGTTTTGGAGAAATAGTCAGAAATCATACGTGTGAAATGCGACCATGCATATCACCAAGGGAATTGTGTCAGTAGAGACAGATTTTTTAACCCAGCTCAAATGGCATATCATGCAGGTTAGAGGAAAAACGTGTGCGCACCATAAAAAAAAGTTTTGTGACCTTGTTCATGTATATAGAAGTGGAAAAAAATGTGTTAGTAAAATCTAATGGTGCATTCAGCACTGAATATTGGACACTGGCATGCATACCCTTAAGAAATGTCATGAACTTGTTCATACCATACACAGAGAGAAAAAAGATGTGTAAGTTGAATATTGTGCTGTCAGCTTCAACATTGTGTACCAGTATTGTTCAAACTTTTTTTTTTTTGGGGGGGGGGGGGGGGGGGGGGTTATATAAAAGGTTTGGAGATTTATTTCAGTAGCGTGTCTGTCACAACACTGATCATAGTTTCATCAGGTTTTTTTTTTCTTGTTTCAGTTTTTTTTTCCTGTTGATTTTTGGTATTACTGCTGCTGCTGCTGTTCATCATTTTTTTTTTTTTTAAACACATTTTGTTGTTGTTTGATAACTGCTGCTGTTAAATAACTGCTGTAAGACTTTTTGATGTTTTATACACGTTATAGTATTTCATATGTAAAAATCCATCCATCTTTTTAAAGTAGGTTTTTTGAGGACGGTGAAGAGGAAGTATGTAGAAAGAAGTGATGGAGGTCATACCTGTAATGGAACAGTAAGAAGCCCCAGATGAAGATACTCCACACTGAATCATGGCTCAACATACAACTTACAGGAGTGGTACGGGTCAGTGTTGACAACACAAATCAGTGTACACACAAACAGAAAGGCTTTTCTTCTTTGTCTTTAAATATAGTGGAAATGCTCTCTTACATGTAAAAGTGGGAAAAGCAATGTAAGAGGAAAGTGGTGGCATGTGCAAATAGGAGGCCACTGTGATAGAACTAAAATCATGAGGAAGTCGTGTAGGTTACAGCTCGGCTGATCACATTAGCCACATAGGAGCACTGTCATTATTGTCAACAACTAAGAAGAAATATATACATCTTGCAACTGACATGAATATTGCTGGTTAAGATAAAGTCAGGTATGAGACAGTGCTGTTCTGTTAGATAAAGAAACTGGATTGAATTAAATATTGGAATGTATGACTTACAAGAAGATGAGGAATGGGTGAATAAATTTTCCATAGTTTATTTTGAAGAACTGGCACCCATTTAATCTTTACAGGTACAGAGAAGCAAAATTGGAAAACTGTCTAATTGTCAACAACAGAACGATTTCAAGTCTTAAAAATATGTATGTCAGCCATTGAACAAACAGGGTTTAGACCGAAATTTAGAGCACCTGATCAAATGTTTTTCTTTTTTTTTTTTTTTATCCAATCAGATTTTGTCCAAGTAAAATGACAATATTTCAGGAAGTATGCATGGGAAGCTAATGCTGTATCCTTTTTTTTGACTTCTTAGAAGTAATGACAGTGTTTGCTGTAGACCGGTTTCATAGCATTTGAAATAGGTATTGGACAGAAGAATGCTCTGCCGTCACTGAAGAATGTTCATAGTTTAGTATCTCTTGACATGTTCCCATCAAGAAGAGAACAATGAGGCTGCCTATTCAAGGAGATCTACCAGGCATTTTTTATGGATAATCGATACCTGTCATGTTTCAGACAGTAAAACATGTTGGAGCATAATGCTGGTTAGCTAGCGGTCGTCTTCCAGCATTTATGTACGAAATTGAAATGCTGACCAAATCTTGTATATGTTGTGGGGTGTGAAGGAAGTGTAGATGTAGACAGGGTTGGAAAGTGACTCGTGGGAGGATAGGGGTGGTTGGGAAATGTACATCTTTGACAGATCAGGTGAACCTTGCCATGGTTTGCCCATTCTGTAATCCTAGGTAGGGTATTGAGTATCTCTGACAAAACCTGTCTATTTCTGGTATTTCTGTATGAGCCAGTAATTAAGGCATTACTAACAGTATAATTAATTTGTGGGTGGTTGTCTGTGACCTTGAAAAGTCCTCTCCCTGATGCTGTCCTGTCACCTCTTCTGTTTGCCTCTCCTTTATTCTGGCTAGTATTGTGCCCTGCAGGGTTTTTTTTTTTCCTTTCTTTCTTTCTTTCTTTCAGACGCCTCATCTTTAAACATACAAGGGCTTTTCAATAAGTTCTGAGATGTGAGTAACTCCAGAAATGAAAGAAGTTAATTATGTCTTGTTTATAGCCTGTTTCATCACAGTACGCATTCTGCTTTCAAGAGCGTGCTGCTGCTTTACTTTGAATTGCAAAACAAAATGTATGGCCAGGGTGACAGCACTTCTCAAGCCAGGATGGACCTGAGCAGTGTGCAGTGCTTTCTGTGACTTTAGAAAAGGCTTGCCTCTGAAAGAATGCTTGTCAATTTATGTGGGTGTTTTGGCCACAGTCTCCTTCCAGGGTTACGGTTTTTAGGCTGGAATAAGAATTTCTTCTTGGTAGACTGGCAGTTGAAGATGACAAACTCAACAGCTGTCCAGTAACAGCGATTGCCGAAGTCAAGTCACCGTGGCGAATTCATCAATCAAGGACAATCCCAGAATAACATGCAAAGAGATACAGCAGGAATTGGATACTTTTATGGGGAAGCATGAGTGCAGTTCTGCATGATCAACAAACGTTGCAGCCTGGAGGTCCCTCGTAACTTAACTGGGGAGTTCAAGATAGTTAGCTTTGAAATATCCATATACTAAGGAAATTAAATGAAGGATGTTTAAATTGCATCTGGGAAATCCTGACTGGCGAGAAACCAAGGCCTCTCTGTATAGTCTGGAAACCAAGCAACAGTTGTCTGTATGGGTCTTCTCAGGTCAGGACCCATCTGCAAAGTTCAAGAGATTAGGGAGTGCTTGCAGATAGATGGTGGTGTGTGTCTTCTCCAAATCTGGCGCCATGTGGCTATGGTTCTTCAGAAAAGGAAGACAATTACCTCCAGCTGGTATATCAAGCTTTGCCTACTCAAAATCAAGGAAAGGTACAATCACTGCCCATTCCAGTAGTACCCAGAGCTTACAGTTCCACCATCACAACACCAGTGCTCACACTGCTGGAGCAGCCTTTGACTTCCTGGCTGAAAACAGTGTGAAGTTGGTCACTCGTCCACTGTATTCGCTAGACCTGGCCTGTGTGACTGGTTTCTGGTCCCTTTGGTCCAGAAGCCATTGTGAGGAAGAAGTTCCAGACCTCTGAAGATGTTGGAGCTGTCTTCACGGGTGTGATCTCAACCATGCACCAGTCAGCATGGCTGGATGTCTTCAAGCGGTTTTGAAAGGATGGCCAAATGTATCAGGAGTAAGGGAAAGTACTTCAAAAACCTTGAACAGTCTGCTTGCCAGTAGGTATTTAGGAAGCCACATAAGTGCTCTCATTAGTAAAAATAGTGATCTCAGAACTTCTTGAACAGTCCTTGTACAAGGAAGCAAAATTTTTTTAAATGTTACAAAAAAAAAATTAAATTTTGCGATTTGTGTGGACATTAATACCACCAGAGAAAGCAAGAGCAGAGGGGTTCAGGCTGTGTGGTCCAGAACTCAACGTTCCACAGAGCAGTGGAAATAAGCTGAGGTGACATAAGGTGTAAGTCAGGTCAGACCTGTCCATGGTTTGACACGGCCAGTAAAGGAGTGGCGAGTTAGCTGGTGCAGCTGAAATCACACGGAAGTTTTGTGTGAAGTGACGCTGTGGCACAAGATCTTTCAGAGGCTGCTGGCAGTTTTCCTGGTCTGTGCCAAGCAAGATACAGGCCCAGCAATATGATTCAGCAGTAAAGAATTGACATCATGCAGCAGTGGACTGCTCCAGCGATTAAAGGAAGTAATTCACAGAAGTTTGGGTGTTGCACCTATTCCTTGTGCTCCTTTGGTGTCTTTGTTTAACGCACTTGACAAAACTGTCCATAACAAAATTCACATTTTTGACTTTTGTGCTGAAGAGGTCTTACTGTGGTGGAATGGCAACTCCCCCTACTTCAGAGGCTGTCTCAGATTTGAAAGCGTTTGAAAATAAAGCTGTTTCACTGGGCACAAAAATCCTCTGTGTAAGACATAAATCAGCGGTTGCAAAAGAAAATAACAGTTTTTAGGGTGTTCATGGGCTCTGTCATTACATAGTGAAAAGATATTTTTTTCCCATGTGTCTCATTCAGGGTATTGGTTTCTGAAACTGATTGATGATAGTCATAAATATACCTTAATTCAAGGAAAGATGTCATTTTTACAGTCAGTGTTGTAATACAGTCCAAAACACATTAAAAGTGTTCATTTCTAAAGTGTCACTTATACCCTTGCCAACTGTCTATATCAAACGCCAATTTTTGGCTAAATCTTGTCAAATATGTATGTGCGTAACTTTACAGTTTTGCTAAATGTCAAATATCTATATGCACTTATTATGCTAAATGGTTTGCTTTTTTTTGTACAAGCTCATGCCAGTGATTTTTATTCTTAATGTTACTTTTCTCAGTGTTTGAAATATCCATTGTATTTTATGAATGTTATCTGCTGTACATACTTTTCTTCTTATCTTTGCCTGTACACACATTTTGTCAAAGAAGCTGTATTTCTCTTGATGATGTCTTCTTGAGCTTAGGCTAAAATGATCCGATTCTTAATGGTTAATTGTGTGCAGTGTTTATTAGTTGAATGAGGGAGGGGGAAGTGACAAATGGAATGTGCAAGTGGCAACTTAACGATTGATATGTATTTGTTCATCAAGTATGCATTTCTGTTACACGTGAGCTGCCTGCTGGTTTGGCTGTGCTATGACTTCCTGCAAGAATGAAGACATTGTAGCAACAAAGGTTATGTTCTTTGGGGAAGACGGCTGTACATACGTGTGTATATTGATTGCTTTGATTTGAAGATGTCCCGAAGAGGCTACACATATCAAAGGCACTTGTTCTGTTTGCGAAGAAACACAAGCAGATAAAAAGAACCTGTGGTCTGATGGTTAGAGTGTTTGTGGAGCTGATAGTCATGAGCTCAGACCACTTGTGGGGTCGGATTTTTTCCAACTTTCAAACCTCCTCTGTCCATGCAGCAGTAACTAAGTATCGATTCAGTACCGCGAAAGATAAGGGCAGTGGAAGGAGAGAGGAATGGGATCCATTTCTTCATCAGGCAGTGCCCAAGACATGTTGAACCTCCAGACAGTTCGCTGCCCCAAAGGCCAGTAGGCTATGAGAACTTCAACCTCAGTAAGGAAATTCACCGTTTTCCTTTGTTCTTCCCTGTTTCGCTGTGCATATGCAGTACTGGTTGCTCATAAAGTATGCCTTGATGTTGTGTTGAGCAGTTTTGAAGGTAGGAGTGTGCACCTCATGGTGTACTCTGTAGAACTGTACGTGGAGGTGTCTGCTTCTGTACATAGCTGTCAAAGTGTACACGTGGGTGATGAACCCTATGTTCCCTGTAGGTGAAGAGCAGACATTGGAAGTTGTGAAATCCGTTATGAATCCTTTGTGAATGAGCTTGTTTTGTTCATGTAAACCCTGTGATAATTTGTCGTGCAGGTCTGGCATAAAGTGAAGTGGATTTCTTTTCATCTGCACATGTTGTATCTATATACATAAAAGTATATATAAGCTACATTTAGTTTTTTAAAGAATGGTATAATTTTCATTACAAATTTTAAGCCCCTTTTTTTTTTGTACTTGTTTTAAAAGCCAATTCATACACCAGGGTCTGAGGTCTTGTTGGTTTCATGCTTGAAAACGAGATACATGTCAAATTCTGAAACCAGAAAGCCTGTGCACATATATGCATATCTTTGGGGGTCATGATGCATGCCTAGTGTCAGCAGAGTTATATCTGATGTGTGGGATCTGTTTGGTGGCAGAGATGTGAACTGTTTAGTGTGAAGAGGAAAACCAGAATACCTTCTCTTATTTTGCTTTGGTTAGTTGGTTTTGGGGTTATTTTCCTATGGCAGTCAAAAGGGACAGCAGAAAAGAAAAAGTTTGTAAACAAAATTATTGATCAGTTCAGTAATATTAAACTGGTTCTCTAATTAGAATCTATGAAAGAATTTTGGTGATAAAAAGGCCAACACCCCCCCCCCCCCCCCCCCCCTCCTCCCAGAAAACATGGACTTGATGTAAAGTGATGTGTTCTTGTACCAACGTTCTCTGTCACATTGGACAGAATTTGTTAAAAGCTAAAAAAAAAAAAAAAAAAGAAGAAGAAGAAGAAATTGAAAGAAAAGTGAAGTGTGTTAACCTGACCAGCATGTTGAGTTATTGCACAAGTAACACACCCACAGAGTCTTGTCTGTGACACTGTCTTCCCATGTCTTTTCTTATTCATTTAATCATTTGTTTATCAATATG
Source organism: Conus betulinus (assembly GCA_016801955.1). Classification (NCBI taxonomy): domain Eukaryota; kingdom Metazoa; phylum Mollusca; class Gastropoda; order Neogastropoda; family Conidae; genus Conus; species Conus betulinus. The sequence goes on along the minus strand of JADBJO010001306.1, from coordinate 364,526 downwards.
TAACCCTTGCATACTGTGGCCATGCGACTAAGCAGATGTTGTTGTGGTGTCTATGGACAAGTTCTTGTGCTGCGATACTTCCATGATGAAACTGAATATCAAGTAGGTGCGTACAGTCACGTTCCTCCACTGTGCATGCCCTGCACAAAGGTCGACACTAACAGCCAGTTGTTACAGTACGTGATGGGGACATTTTCACTTCCAGGTGCCTTGGATGCAGACTTTAGAGGCAGTGTTGTGCACTTCACATATATGTGCATGTACCTGCTGTGCATCTGACAAGACCTCAGCCCCAGGTTTAATACTAATGATAGTGAAATCCTGACCACCTTTGGTTATTTGATCTCTCCTGACTTTGTGCTCAAATGCATCTGCCGTTGGAGCGCTTAGAGAGAGAGATGGGAACTCCTGTCTTCTGGAAATTCCATGCCAGCGTTTTCCCCCTTTCTATGTTTCTCTGCTTTTTGTCTTTTTTTTTTTTTTTTTAAAACTGTCATCCACTGCTTTGTGGGCCATGCAGTTGCCTTTAGTTGACAGTGTCTGTACACTTTTTCCTTGTTATAGTTTATATCATGCAGTTTTTGTTGTAGCTGTAGTCTGGCCTCAAGGGAATGAGACAGCAGCCTCTGGAATGGCCACTACCACGTTAATCCAGCGTTTTGTGTGCATGTGTTTTCTTTGTGGCCTTGAAAATTTTTGTTTTAATCCTTTGACTGCTCCTGAACATAATACGTGTGTTGTAGTTTTTGTACTGTCAGAGAGCTTAGTATGCATTTTTTTTTTTAATAAGAATGTGACGTAGTGTAGACTAGGATAGGTAAAGGTGCCACTAGAGTAAAGAACTCAAAGATAAGGTGTGATGCATCATGTAATGGTCATATGCAATTCAACAATCAAGCCTTATGGTTGTATGGAATTCAACAATCAAGCAGATTTTTTTTTTCAGTATTTAAGCAAGCCTGTGATTGATCCTAAATGATGAGAATTAACATGATCTTGATTGATGAGGTAACGGCAAGAGTTATAATTTACGTTTGTGTTTATTAAGTATTCATTTTTTTATTGACAAAAGATTGTAGTGATTTCAGTTTTTCTTTTTTTTTTGGATTGGGTAAATTTAGATCAGCCAGTATGTACCATAGTTCTTGCTGGCAGACCTACAAGAAATCCTGTGCAAGAAGTGCCTGTCCCACAGTGAATGTGTGTGACCGAACTTGGTAATGCTTTAGTTGTATCAGGTCCAATTGATTGAAATATCAAAAGGGATGAATGAATAGAACAGGGAGGGGGGGGTTGCTGCATTCGGGGGGAAGTTATTTGATTGGCACCTGCAGCAGTTGTGTGCCGCCTATGGGTAGTACTTCGTAGTCATGTGCCTTTCTTCCTTTGTGAGTGTGAAACATCACTGTACTTAAAAGATGGAGCATTTGCTGCCATGTGTGTTTGTGTTGGTCTGTTCATGCTGGTATTAGTTTTTGTTCCTTGTGTTGATAGTCCCCTTTTAGCTTTGATAGTCAGCTAGGATGTCTTTAAGCAATGATTATGCAAGTGCATGGTATCTTTTTGGCAAGGAATTGCATTCAAGGGCCAAGAATGACATGGTAGGGCTGGAAATTGCATTGAAAGGCCAGGAATTTGCAGTGAAGGGCCAAGAAAATGACATAGTAGGGCTGGAAATTGCATTGAATGGCCAGGAATTTGCATTGAAGGGACAAGAATGACATAGTAGGGCTGGAAATTGCATTGAATGGCCAGGAATTTGCATTGAAGGGACAAGAATGACATAGTAGGGCTGGAAATTGCATTGAAAGGCCAGGAACGGCATTGAAGAGTGTGGAATTCCATTGAATGGCTGGGTATTGCATTGTACAGCAATGTGAAGAAAAGCGTCAAGTTCAGATGCTCCAATTTTATCACTCACTGGCTTTTAGACATATATCATATTTTCTTGCCACTCAGCATCATTGTGAGAGTTGAGTATACCTTGAAAGTTCTACAAATGCCAAATAAACATGTAAGTTGACATATTGTGAGCATTTCTTTTTTTTTTTTTTTTTGTCCCAACCTCTGCACCACCTCAGAGGCATTGCACCCACGCTGCTCATTCCGACACCCCATCCACAACCACAGCTCAGTCGGCCCTGCTGCACCGCCCCGGCACCAGCAATCCACAGGGAGCAGTCAATGCCAAGTCGTCAAGGGGCAACCGACCGGAGGAGACACTACACTGCTGCCGAGTCACTTCGGTGGTGTTCAGTGGCGCCTGTTCTGATCTAACATACGCAGGACACCTACTAAGCCCCCTACTGACGACAATAATTGCTTAGTCGCGGAGCCGCATGAGTGAGCTGTCCCTCCGGAGGGCACCACCACGTCCGTCCAACAAGAGCCCCCATGGACTCGCCAATACCGGTGACCCCGATGGAACCAAACCAAGACCACAGACGTGGAGAGGACATCGAAACTGAGGTCAGCATGAGAGCAGGGCATGAGGGCCACAGAATTTGAGACTTTTTTTTTAATGCTGATCGATGAAAATGAGGATGATTAAGATGATGCTACAGATTTCCATTTCAGTCTAAAACTACATGACAGGGCTGTACTCTATGCTTCCTTTCATAATATATCCCGGCATCAACCAGGCCTGAGAGATACAGGCAACTGCAGTGTTGGTCAGGAAAATTTGAGCAACACTCTCAGAAACGCATCCATTAAGTGGATGAAACATATTGTAAGCATTTCAGCATTAATATTTGATGGGGAAAAAGTTCTCTTTCAAATATGTAAATATCTTGTGGAGTTCTGAATAGGGCCCCTAAAGTGGAGGTTTGCTGAGAGAGCTTCAAGGCAATAGCAGCTAGCTCTTTGGAAGCCCAATTTTCAAGTTCTCCTGTTGGTGGAGAGAGGGGTGGTGATGGAAAGGAGATTGTCCCTCCTGAGATCATGGCAAAGAGCACACAGCCACCATTGTCCAAGGTTTGTGACTTTCCACGGCTTTATTTATTTTTTTGTTTGTTTGTTTCAAAGCAAGATGTAGTATGTCTGATCTTTCAGAAGTGGCTTGAGTTGAAAAGCATCAACTGCTTACACAGTTTGACTGATTCAGGATCAAGGTATGTCGATAGTCACTGTTTTTGAATAGTCTGTCGCCCATCTCAAAACTGGGCTTAATTTTTTTTTTCCCTTCTTTTTACAACACTGAGAATAAAATTTTATGCGATATGTCAGCACTGCAAAAACTGCCGACTGTTTTTAAAGACAGAAACTATGATATTTGTAAACAATGATGTACTGAAAAAAGAAATGAAGAGACTGTGTTGACAGTGTTTAAGGTGAGGAGGTATTCACTGACGACTAAGGGTTATGTCTCAGAAATTGCTACACAACATTTCTACCTAGGTCTGCATGCAGCATGGCGTTTCTTGTCTGAAAAACTTTGCAAAAAGTACGTAGTGTGGCTAATTTTCAGTTAATTTGTTTTTTCAGGAGCTAGTCTGGCGAAATATTTGTTGCTTGTCGTGTCGTTAATGAACAGCACCACTGGTAGACATGTGGCCATACCTTGCTTGACAATCAACTGTCAGAGAGAGAACAGGACTTGCCAGGGTCATTTAGGATCATACGATCCCATTGCCTTGACAATCAACTATCAGACAGAGACACAGGACTTGCCAGGGTCATTTAGGATCATACGATCCCATTGCCTTGACTATCAACTGTCAGACAGAGAACAGGACTTACCAGGTCATTTAGGATCGTAGGATCCCATTGCCTTGGCAATCAGCTGTCAGACAGAGAGCAGGACTTGAGGGTCATTTAGGATCATATGATCCCATTGCCTTGACAATCAACTATCAGACAGAGAATGTGACTTGCCAGGGTCATTTAGGATCATACGATCCCAGCTGCCTTGGCAATCAGCTGTCAGACAGAGAGCAATACTTGCCAGGGTCATTTAGGATCATATGATCCCATTGCCTTTAAACTTGTGGGGTGCAAAAAACGTAGTGGGGTTACCCAAGGATAAAAGAAAAAGCCAGTTGGGGCGATCTCACTGATATATTGATTTTGTGCGACAGTGTATGGCAGTGGTTTGAGCATGTGCACTCTCTGTTAGGATAATACTACTCACAGCTGTTAGTTCTGCAGGTCTGTTGGGGCAATACTCGGTGCTGTTAGTTCTGCAGGTCTGTTGGGGCAATACTCACAGCTGTTAGTTCTGTGGGTCTGTTGGGGCAATACTCGGTGCTGTTAGTTCTGCAGGTCTGTTGGGGCAATACTCACTGCTGTTAGTTCTGCAGGTCTGTTTGGAAAGGGCATTTCAACTGGAAGCTGTTATAGACCTAAACCATTCATAAGACCTATAGTAACTGAATACGACTCATTTTTTTTTTCATTAGTATAAGTCATGTGCGATTGTACCACTTATGTGCTAATGTTGCACCTCTTCTTCTGTAAAAAGTGCAAAATGCACTGTGCACGTGTGTTAACATTGCACTTTCTTTGTAAAACCTTTGCACAGACCTTTGCACAACATACGTTAGAACTATAAACATCGCACCTCCTCTGTGAAAACCTCAATCTAAACATTCTACAAAGTACTTATAATGACTCCGCAGAACATGGACAAACGAATCAGAAGACAAAGACACAATGCATTTCGACCTCTTCGGTCTTCTTCAGGCAAGATACACAACACTCGGGACAAAGAAAATGAAGGAGCAATCACTTCTCTTCATCAATTTTGGCACAAGATGGGTGTTGAATGAAAACGAGGCCATCAGGAAGCAGACAATGCAAGTTAAAGCAGTTATGAATATGATAACAATACTGATGGCAATAGATAATGATGATAATATAAATATTGAAAACAAATAATAGAGTATTACTTTTGGGTGATAATATGGCAAAAGCAGATGCAGAATGGGAGAGAGGAGAGGGGTTAGAGAATAAATTATTGTTGAACAGCATGGAGGTCTTGATAACAGTGGTGAGGGTGATCACTGTAATGTTAATAATAACACTGGTATTAATTCAGTGGTAATAATACTACCAATAGTAATGGCATGGTAATGATAGTACTAATGATAAAAGGAATGATACAAAAATATGATAAAAAATATATTGATAAGAGTAATGGACGGGAAGAAGAAAAAAGTAGGGGATGACAGGAAGAAAAAAGAGGAGGAGGTTACAAATTATGGGAAGGATGGAATGTAACAGTAGTAATAGGTATATTGATAATTATAATAGGTATATTGATAATTATAATAGGTATATTAATAGTTAATGATAATCATGATTGTAACCATATAGTAATGGTAGTGATGCTATAGGAGGCTGGAAAAGTGGTAGGTTGGAATATTAGAAATAATGTTAAGTATAATGGTAATCTTAATAATAGTAAGAAATATATTTGTAACAGTTAATGAAGTTGTAACAACAGTTACATTGATGATAATAGTGAAAAAAGATGATGATAGAGAATTGGTAGTAATAATAACGGTGATCATAATAGTAATAATTAACGTAGTGATGAAGATAATGGTGAAATATTGAGGTCACAAGAACGATAAAGTTGAGGGTGGGGTTTTTTTTGTTTATGTTTTGTTTTGTTTTCTAAATTTCAATGATAGTGATGATGATAGTCCTGATGATGTGTGAAGACAGTGCCACTGATAGTAATAATGATAAAAGTAATGCTGGTAATAGTTGGTGGAAAGGAATAGACATGGTCAACGAATAAAAGTTAACAGTGCTACTGGAGCAAGGAGAAGGTGGTAAGGAAAAATATAGTAATGTTGATAATGGTAACAGTAGGTGAAAGGAAATAGGGATGATCAGCGAGTGAAAGGTTAACAGTATTATTGGAGCAGGGAAGAGGGGGATGGGTTTAAAAAAAGAAAAAAAATGAAAAAAGGGGAGGGGGGGGGGGGGGGGGAGAACCACACAGCCACACCTACTCACCTTTTTTTTTTTTTTAGCTGTTCAATATAAGTATTCGGTACTGTTTCTACTACAACTTTCCACTGGTGATGGAATTAGTGCAAATAGGACCAAGTAATTATATACATAACGTAGTGACAACACAATAGTGACATCAGTAATGATGACAGTGATAATAATGTAATGATAATCAGTAATGATGATGATAATGATGCTAATGATGATACAACGATAATAGTAAAGAGAGTAATAATGGTAGAAGTATTCTTATTATGATAATAGTAGTTGGTGGAAGAGAAAAGAAATGGATCTACAGACTTGGTTATCATCAGAGGACTGTGGTGAGACAGAGAGGGCTGAGATACAAAGCAAAAAAAAGAAAAACGAAAAAGAAAGGGAAGGCCCAGAACAGATTGTTGGTACCAATTGAAAATCTGCAGGAGAAGAAGGCCCGGAAATAACTGGAAACCTGTGGTGCGACCAAGGGAAAAATCTAAATCAGGAGAGTGAGTAGGCCCCATACGTAAAATAACTGGAAACGAGAAAGGCATGGAGCATGATCAATTAAACGCAGTAGATTGGTCCAGAAGAGACAGGAGATGGACTGACCGTCGTGAAGGCAGTGAGCAGCTCATTGACAATGGTGTTGGTTCAGTACTGTGACAAGGGGGGAAAAGCAGATTGTAAACAGTAGAACAAGTTATCACGGTGTATATGGTCAGAAAGCTGAAGAAATATTGCCTGTACGTCGATTCCAGAGAGGAGAGAGAAGTTTGAGACAGGTCTACAGTGTGTGTGTGTGTGTGTGTGTGTGTGTGTTTCATTAATGGCTTTCTGCGTTCCGATACTTTTTTTTTTTTTCGGGAAGGGGTTTGACACGGCAGATGTAAACTCGTATAGATCACAAACGAAAGTTAGGAAATCGTTCACAATTGTAGCAAAGCACAGTATTATATCTCCCAGTAATACAAATGGCAATGAAGGAAGTGTTGGATTCACAAGTTTTTCATCACTTCGTTGACCACTGATTCAGGTGTCGTGTCGGCAGATGGATTCTTAAAAAAGCTGGTTTGTCCTCGTTTGGAAAATGTGAATGTCGAACTGAAAGAGTCCACAAATCCAGAAATTTTCGGGGGAGGAAAGAGAGTGATCATGGTGTGGAGAGAGTTAAACCGACCTTTCACAACGGTATGGGAAAGGTCAGCTGCCCACGATGTGAGAAATATGTCAAAGACCAATTAACACCACAGTACTATTAGAATTGTTGTTCCATGAGAGAGGTGCACGTGCGCGAGCGCGCGCGTGTGTGTACATGCGTAAGTCCGTGTATGTCCTTGTGTATAACAAATTTTCTGTATACAAATATTGTTGGTTGCTCTCTGTCTCGCCCTTCTCTCTTTCTCTCCCTCTTTCTCAATGATGCACCGTCTTTCTGGTACCGAACATTCCTCACCATCATGAATAAACGCGCACCGTTTCATCAACAAAGAGTGAAACGTTCCCAGATGAGCCCGTGGTTAACACCAGATTTGCTGCAAGAAATGATTCTACGTGACCAATTCAAGGCAGCAAATTTATTTGACAAATACAAAGGGGCAAAGAAACTTCGTTTCAAATGGAATCCAAATATCCAAAAGACAGTACTTCAGCCGAATGGTTACGGATGGGCTATATAAACACTACTGTAGCCTACATTATAAACGTACAGATTCACAAAATTCAGCAGGAAACATCACTCCGGACAAGTTTAACACAAAAACTTTCGTGTCACTATCAGGCATCCTTACTCAAGCTTCTCTGGCTATAAGTGTATCTAATGAATATTTATGTCTGACGTCCTAAATATAATTTTGCAAGTAAAGGCTTGGATCAGGTAACTCAATCCATAGACCCCTGTCTTGCTGGGGGGCCGGGGGGGGGGGGGGGGCTACATGACGTAGACACGCACATAGTGCAGTTAGAGAATTAAAAGGCCATAGGTCCTGATAACATACTGCATTTCTACTCAAACTCGCACTGCTTCGCATTGTTGAGTCTTTCACACAATATATTTCATCCATTGCAACTAATGTCTTCCCTCAAGCGTTCAAAAATGCCAAAGTGATCCTCCTTCCACACACACACACACACACACACACACACACACATCCATGTACTGGTGTATCAACGACAAAGACAGTGCAATCGAAAGAGATCTTTGTTAACGGAGTGCTGCACGTGTTTCAATCGTCCAGCCTACTCTCTGAGCAACCAGTTTGCGCACAAACCGGATGTGGACACAGCGGGGTGGAACAACATGGAGAAGAAGAACCACCAACTCGAACAATGAACAAAACGATGAAATACCAAAACCATGAATAACTTTATGGTCAGTGGTTTTTCGCGACATTGATGTTGGACATTATCTACATTTACCCACGCGTGCTTTTCAGCAAACTTGGGAGCAGTGACTGTGGGTAGTTGTACTCGGCCTGTGTTCACAGTGATTGACAGCTAGTTCATTCTGTGATTGACAGCAATCATATTCTGTGACGGAGATTATCAAGATGTTTGCATGGACTGACACAAGCGGAAGCAATGGGTAGGTTATTATTCGCGCGCGCGCGCGCGCGCGTGTGTGTGTGTGCGCGCGCGCTTCTGTTTAATGTCCAATTACTCATATATTGTAGACGACGAATAAAGAATTTTTTCACAATGTTATCAGAATATAGCCATCAAGCACGAACACGTACGCACGCACGCACGCACACGCACACACACACACACACACACACACACACCGTCTGGGGGAGGGGGTGCATTTCTATCATCCATTGGTTTTTTTGTCTGTCTGTTCAGCGGAGAAAAATTGACCATCAGAAAAACCAAACGGTTGGTGCTCGATCGAAAGATTTATTTGTCTTCTCATTAGACCATACTGGATTTTCAATAGAGGATGGAATGTTGAAGAACGCACGAAATGCACATATTTCTCACCCGTAGCAATGATCATGGACTTCAGAAGCTCGTGTGAAACGTCTCGTCTTTGTAGCTCCTTTTTCCACGACGTCGCAACGCCTGGGGGAGAGTTATGACGGCCGTCATCCTTTTTTCTTCCTGTCTCCAGCGTTACCTTTGAACACCCCCACCCCACCCCCCCTTTTGTTTTTCTTCTTCTCCCCTCTTCTTTCTTTCGTGTTCTTTCTTTCATAGATTTATTCTTCCTTTAGCGGGTTTTGGTGTAAACAAGTCAAGCCAAACATTAGATTGCCTCAACGGGTGAAAATCTGGGTGTGTTGGTTGACGAAATCCACGTTTCAACAACTCTCTTCCTTTGCACTAGTTGAGCGCAGAAGAATCGGTTTCTTCTCTACCTATCTTAATGAAGATGCTGTCTCTACTTTGATGTGCTCCTTTGTCCAATGTTCACCAGATAACGGAAAATCATCTTTTTTCGGTTTTAAGAAGAATGCTATCCCAGAAAAAGGCATGTTTTGCTCTTTCATGATTTTCTTTTGCTTCTTTGGTGGCACCTTTGGTTTTTTTTTTTTTTTTTTTTTTCGAAAACGAAAAACAACACTATAGTATTGCACACCAGCCTTTTTCTAGGATAACATTCTTCTTAAAACCGAAAAGGCAGAGGAGTTAAGTTACCACTTTCCGCGGTCACTGAGGGAAAACAATCAGGTTTCGAAATACCAGTATCTAACCAGGAGTTATATGTTAGTGAGTTTCCTCCTCCCTATTGGAGAGTGTCTCCTCCTTGGAGACTATAAGCTTGCTGAAGACTCATTTGAGAAGCATTTATTATTCCCCACTCACCCTCCCAAGCACATACTGTTAGTCAGGCAGAATTAACCGCCACTGCAGATATGAATGCTTATCTCCCCCTATTTCTTCACTCTAAGACATAAGAGCAAGTTTTGTTTTTATAATTGAATATTTCTTGCAGTCTTTGCAACACCAAGCTGCTCTGTAAGTTGCTGGAATGGTGCTTAGTTACGTATCCTTGGAATTTATCAGTTATATATATATATATATATATATATATATATATATATGCGCACACGAACGCACACGCGCATACACACACGCACATACGTATACGCCCACATACAAGGGCACACACACATACACACACACATACGCACACATACTTGTGCAGATACGTGAGCGCAGGAACATGCTCACACAACCCCCCCCCCCCCCCCCCTCACACACACACACACACACACACACACACACACACACACACACACACACACACACACACAAGAACGAGCCGTCACTTACCTTCTCGAATTCAGTGCAGGACGGGCGTCGAATACGAAGTTTTAAGAAGTTGAAACGCGTCGTGTTTTGTCTTGCAGTTTGTTTGTCTACTTTAGCCAGCGGATTTACATAAAGTTACCTTTTAAATTTGTTTGAATTTCCGCCTGCAGTTACGTCACTTTGAAACCGAAAATATGGTTAATCTCGTCCATCACTCACTAATGTCACACTGTCTAATATCACGAACGGTGGATAGACGTTAAATGAAACACACACACACACACACACACACACACACACACACACACACACACATAATTGCACTTCTGTGCGCGCGCATGCACACACACACATGCACACACACACATACGCGCGCGCGCGTGCATGTACGCATGCATGCTCGTGGACACACGCTTACGTGCGCGCGCGCGCGCGCGCGCACACACACACACACACACACACACACACACACACACACACACACACACACACACACACACACACACACACACACATGCACTCGCCTACGGACACGGGCCCAAGTCTACACACTCGTACACAGTGTACACTCACCACACACATTTATATCAATGATAATGGCACAACCAATGTTAGGTGAGTACTCAAGGTCTGACCAGCGCATTGGGCTAATGCATAGGTCAGACATCTGCTAAGTCGTAGCCACGAGACCCTCTTCATTTCTCTCTTCATTATATCCGTCGGCTTCAAATCATGCGCAGTGTGGTCTCAAAACTTCGCGGATGTGGGCATTACGTTTTATGGACTAGTCCGCACGCAGTGACACCTCCTTGATGAAACTGAAACTGTGTGTTCTTAATGAATTCGGCTATAAAGCAACACCCTCTTCAATTATCCATCCTCCCCCCCCCCCCCCCCCCCCCCCCCCCCATCCCCCCCCCCCCTCAGGCCCTTTCTGCTTCAGGCGTTCGTTTACGTTTGAACATCTTGAACTCTTTATGCACGAGTGGCTAAAACACCGTTGTTTTACATTTCCTTTCAACTGTAGTCCTCGTCGGCTGCTTGAGGAAATGTCGTTCGAACGAAAGAGACGAACAAATTACAGTTAGACCTTTTTGTCTTCTTCAGTCAAAGACTTCACAACATTCAAGACAGCCAAAACGAAGAACGAAGAATCATTCATCTCCTTAAATTGGGCGTAATATGGATTGATCTCCCCCCCCCCCCCCCCCCTCCCCTTGTCTCTCTCTCTCTCTCTCTCTCTCTCTCTCTCTCTCTCTCTCTCTCTCTCTCTCTCTCTCTCTCTCTCTACTACTACTACTACTACTACTACTACTACTACTACTACTACTACTACGTATATTCATAATCTCTGATTAGTATATTTACCCATTCGTTTCTCAATTGTATTGATTACAGATTGTTTATAATGTAAGCACGGGGGAGGGTATTGTGGTTTGGCAGGGGCGGGGTTGGGGGGGGGGGGGGTAGGGGTGGGGGGGGGGTGGGGGATGGGGGGTAAGAGGAGAAGAGAGGGGTGTTCACGATCGGAGTTGTGAGAGACCAGAGATATGAACACTCATTCTCCGCGTTGCTGTGTAAAGGGAGGCTACCTGCTTGCTCGCACAAGAAGTTTTTTTAAAAATAACCTGTCGAAGTTGTCTACCATACACTTTTGCTGATCAGTGAGGCGCATTATTTATTTTTCTTGGTTTTTTTTATTTGATTTTCCGTTTAAAAATCATTCGTTTGAAAATCGAGACAGATGGTGTGGACTGCAGATTGTCAAGTTGTATTTTAACCTTTGAAATTCATTAGGTCATTGTGAGCAGCTCTTTCCAACGCCAAGTTTTTATGTAGTTATTTTCTTTTAAGTATACTTAGCCTACGTATTATCATTATTTACCTCTTTATTTTTTAAGTTGAAATGAAATTAGGCAGGGAACATTAAACAATAAACAATAAACCGAGTTACCCCACTAGTTTATTGTTCTTTGTTGTTTGTTTTTTTGTTTGGGGGAGGTGTCACCACCCCCATCCATTCCGCTACTTTCTCTCCTACCCGGTCTACTTGCCCCCCCACCACCCTCATCACAGTCCCACGCGCTGCCTTTTGTCCCCTGTTTCATGGCGGGAAAAATGGAAAAAAAAAAAAAGAAAGAAAGAAAAAAAAAACCGCCGACCCAGCTTATCTCCGCTTTCATCTGACACAGAATGCTGAGTGCCAGACAGAAGCGGCTGCTTCCACCGCCTTGCTCCTCCTCCCCCTCCCCCTCCTCCATCATCATTTCTCGGTCCCAGTCCCTTTCAACCGATTTTCCCCCCATCCGTCTCCCCCGCCTCTCCTCCATTCCATCTCCGAGCTTTCTCTCCACCCCTCCTATTCCTTCCATCCTCTCTCTCTCTCTCTCTCTCTCTAAAAGAGAGTCTAAACATACACAGCCTGAGGGAGGCTGTTGTCGCGTGGTTCTGATACGACAGCTTAGAAATCATCTGGGTTAACAGAATGACATTTTTTGTTGTTGCTGGTTTTGTAAGCAAGATGTTTGCGAGTGTTGCTTAGACGGAAAGTCGGTCTAGTGGTGACGGATAATAGATAGATGGACAGACAGATAGATGGGTAGATTGATAGATTGACAGACACGGGTAGACTGACAGACAGAGAGATAGGTAGATAGATAAACAGATTGACAGACAGATAGGCAGACACGGTATGAATATGTGTGTGTGGTGTGTGTGAGGGGAGAGAGAGAGAGAGAGAGAAATGTTACCAATTTGTCTCAAACATCGTTGCCTTTGTGTCTTTATACCAAGCGAAATTTGTTTTCAATGGTGAAGTGAACACTTGTGTCAGGCTGCCGATTCACGCATAAATATTTGCACATGCATGCATGAATACAGCCAATACTCCATTACACAACAGTCATCCAACTCCACACACATCACAAGGCGCTAAACACCAGGTTTTAAAAGTTCATTTCCCCCCAGTATCTCCTCTTCTCCCATTTTCAAACACAGCACTGGTGGGGTTTATTATTCCGTCCGTTCACAGGTAATATTTCACTTTACATTTCTCCTGGGGTCCGTTCATCACAAATGTCGGTACCTTCATTCCTTTTCATTCAATCACGAACGTCTATGGTGGACATCATACATGTTTCCACCTACCCTTTTCGCTTGGTTTCTGCAGAGCATAACTCTATGGCGAACTCGACTTCGCCTCTGCACCTTTGGACAGCATACCCACTATCTCTGGCTGTCTCCGGCTGTTCCTTCCGACATCTTTCTGGCAGGGGGGGGTATGGCTCCCGTAGCTCACCCACTCTCCCTCCAGTCACAGCCTCGTCTATTTCGCTACTGCTACCATAACGGCGTAGCTAGAAAACAAAATAAGCTATGATGACTATACTGCCACAGTTAGCAGCAATCCAACATAAACACTTATACAAAATAATTTCGATTCCCAATTCACGATCGAAATGGATAAAATGAAAACAAAGACTGGAACTTTCATAGTTCCTTAAAATTGTATCAAATACTTACTCTTGTCTGAATCATTCCCTCAAATTCAAAATACATGCGTAAGCATGTTACAGACTCATGTCTGTTTTAATTGGGCCTGACAGTCGGCGGCCTCTTTTCCATTCAATCAGCGCTGTTGCTCGAATCTCTCTCCACACTCACTTCCAGTGTGTTTAGCTTTTTACCCAATTTTTCTTAACACAGCTCACATTCAAAACAAAAGAAGTGACCTGCCCTTTAAGAACGACAATCCTACGCCGTTTCCTTTTCACACATTTAACTCCCTTCACTCGCGCTTAACCTTTCAATACACAGGCGCTTAAAACTTTTCTTTCCATGTGCCTGACACCCCCCTTCCCGGGGACAAGATTTATCCTACAGGAGAAATCTTGCAGGAAGTTATGCTCCAAGAAATCCAACAAAAAGATCTATGTACATGAAACACCTCAATCCTTTACATTGAAGGAATCATACAAAGGAACATCATAGGTCATCAATACATTGTCAAAATAGAAGCCATGAACCAAGTCATCCAAATGAGTAGTGTAAAAAATTACTAACACCCATCAGAAGCCAAAATGAAACCTGCCATATGACATTCATATTACCACCAAGAATGACCAAAACTAAGACCATGCCAAAACCACTGCAATAGTCAATTCTTTGTTGCACTCCACACAAAAAATACATGTTACATTCACCCATCAATATCCAAGCATCACATCATTAAAGATATGCATCATAATAGATTGTCTTATACAATAGCATGACAATACAAAATCTGCCAAGACTCATGATACAATGTCAAAATAAGACAGTAGCAAAACCCACAAACTGCTACAGTGCAAATGCAAAATGAACTATAGCACCATAAGAACATCTGCCATGGACTCCATATAAAATTCCTCAAATTATTCCAAGCACACAAAACAAAATCCTTTACATTAAAAAAAAAAACACACCAATGCCAGAAAAACAATCCATCCAAAAATTGAACAATACTCTTTCAATGTCTTATACAAAATATGTTGCATCTCTTATTCTTACACAAAACAGGTAACAGCATCCTGAAAAATGTATCAATAGAATAAGAAAAAAGACAACAGTACAGTAAAACTATTTTTCTCACATAATGTTCTTGAGAAAAATACAAAACCATACAGCAAAACAACAAACAGATTTCACTGACGTGACAGTAAGTCCGCAAAAGTATTTGAACTTCCAGCGATAGGCTGCACTGAAAATTTGTATTCCTGAATACTGAGAGCCCAACGCAAAAGTCTGTTGTTTTTAGTCTTTGACGCTTGTAAAAATGTAAGTGGACGATGATCCGTCTGGAGGACAAAAGTTCTCCCTGTCAGAAATCTGGAAAACTTTTCCAGTCCCCAAACCAAAGCCAAACACTCTCGCTCAATCGTGGAATACTTCTCCTGTGCCTGCGAAAACTTTTTACTGGCAAACTGCACAGGATGAAGAACTCCTGCCTTGTCCTGCAAAAGACAAGCACCCATGCCTTTGGTACTAGCATCTGTGCGTAGAATGAACTCCTCAGAGAGGTTAGGTAGTAACAGAACAGGAAAACCATTCAGTATCCTCTGTACTTCATCCAAACTCTCCTGACATTCCTCAGACTAAAGTACCTGACGACACTTATCTCCCTTGTCAAATCTGTGAGAGGGGCAGTGATAGCAGCGAAATGAGGAAAATAGCGACGATAGTACGACAAGAGTCCCAGCAAAGAACGAACCTGCTTTTTTTGTTTTAGGACGGTCAATAGCAAGAATCTTCTCCACCTTCTTTGCCTCAGGCCGAATATGACCAACAGAAATCATATGACCTAAAAACTCAAGCTCTTGATATCCTGCCTGCATCTTTGAAGGTCTAGCTGTCAAGCCAAACAATCTCAGACGACTTAGCAATAACCTCAAGGAACTGAGAAGTTGCTGCCAGGACTTAGCCGCCAAAGAATGTCATCAAAAAAACTGACTGCGGAAAACTCATGCAGCTTCAGCTTACGCATCATCCGAGCAAAAGTCGCCGGAGCATTCTGTAACCCAAAAGGCATGCGAGTCCATTGAAATAGACCAAAAGGAGTCTGAAAAGCAGTCTTAGGCTTATCCTCTGGCAACATCGGAATCTGCCAGTAACCTTTTGATAGATCCACTTTCACAAAGTACCGACCATGAGAAAGTTGACAAAGCAAATCCTCAACATCTGGAATCGGTTCAGAATCAAAAACCGTAACCTTGTTCAGAGCCCGATAATCGATACAAAAACGAACAGAACCATCCGGTTTTCCTACGAGGACAACTGGAGAACTGTATGGGGAAGAAGACGCTTCAATAACACCTAAAGCGTAGCATGACATCAATCTCCCTCTGAACAATTTCCCTTTTTAGCAAAAGGGTAATGGGTAAGGTTTGATTCTTACAGGTACATCTGTAGTCACATGTATTGAATGAGGTTCAACCTGATCAGCCTTACCAGGAGTATCTGTAAGTACATCACTGAACTCCTCCAGTACAGTTAACAACTGTGTCCGCTTAGTATCAGACAAATCAGGATTCACCTTGACATCATGAAAAGTCTCACCTTTGACTGACAAAGTGGGTAAGGTAACACCATCACCTTCCGTATCCTGCACAACACCAATGCAGCAGGACTGAACAGAAGAGACACTCGACTGGAGTGTCACAGGAATAACACCTTTCCCTGTACGTACCCTATCTGTACCCTGACTAGGCACAACAGAGTCTACAGGTAGAAAATCAGAAACACAAGATCCTGACACAATACCTGATGAAATAGAATGATCCACACTGACATTGATTGCAACATTTGTCCTGTCCACATACAACTTGAGCATGTTAATGTGGAAAACCTTGCTCTTGCCATGCATATCAATGCGGTAGTTGACTGGAGAACATTTCTCTTGAACCATAAAAGGGACCTTTCCAGGCAACTTTAAGCTTATTCTGTTCATCACTCAGTAGAACAAGAACTTTGTCACCAACCTTCAGAGTACGAAAAGAACTTTTCCTGTCAGCGTAAGTCTTGTAAGTATGTGTTTGAGTGTCCGCTGTCTGTTGCGCTTGCGCACAACTGTCAAGTATCTTGTTGTGAAGGTCATGTACATACTGATATACATTTCTGTCCTCAGAAGAAACAGGAAAACCTGACCATCTATCCGCTAAGATAGAAAGTGGACCACGAGGAGAATGTCCAAAAAGGAGTTCAAATGGGGAAAAAAACCCAAAGTGGCATTCGGCAACTCCCGATAAGCAAAGAGCACTGCAGGAATGTACCTATCCCAATCCTTTGGACGGTCACGACAGACTTTCCTCAACATCGTCTTTAAAGTCCCGTTAAACCGCTCCACCATCCCGTTGGACTGCGGATGATAGGGAGTGGTAGTGACAGATGAAAATGGATAGAAGACGGTAAATCTCCTTCATTCATCAGATCAGACACAAACTGAGTCCCACAATCAGTGAGTATCTCAGATGGTAAACCAAACCTCGAAAATATTGTCAACAAAGCCTCAGCCACACTCACAGTATCTATGTGCTTCAGTGGAACAGCCTCCGGAAATCGAGTAGCTGTGTCCACAAGAGTCAATACATACCTGTGTCCTGAAGACGAAACCTCGAAAGGGCCAACAAGATCCATAGCCACTTTTTCAAACGGAACAGAGACCAATGGCATCTTATGCAAAGGCGCACATGGTACTCTGTTACGGGAAACGGTTCTCTGACAAAACATCACAAGACCGACAATAGTCTGTGACAGAACGAGAAACTCCAGGCCAAAAGAACGAAACAAGAACACGCTGAAGCGTGCGCTTGACACCACAGTGACCAGCGAAAATCGCATCATGCGCAGTATGAAGAAC
Organism: Conus betulinus; assembly: GCA_016801955.1. Lineage (NCBI taxonomy): Eukaryota > Metazoa > Mollusca > Gastropoda > Neogastropoda > Conidae > Conus > Conus betulinus. The sequence continues at coordinate 346,936 of JADBJO010001306.1, read as the reverse complement.
AACTGTACGCAAATCCTTCGGAACCACAACCTGACGTACAACCTCACCTTTATCAGGAAAAAAAAAACGACACAAAACACCATTAATCAACTTGTAGGTAGGATTAGTCAGTGGGGAAGGTAAATCAGTGACAAAACTGAAGAGTACAGGTGTGTCAAAGTACTGTCCTTACTTTGCATAGTAGCCAGTTCTGTCGGAGTGACATCAAAAATGGTCAAGTCCGGTACAGGTAATGGTACTAGTGGCTGTTTGTCCTTAAGTACTTGTTGCCTAGTACTAACACCACAAGGAATGAAAGAACCACCAGTCCCTGAACTGACTGAAGCAACTCCAGGCAAGTTACCCAGGATCAAGTCTGTGACTGGATTATCAATCACACAAGCCTTGACCTGTCCTTCAAAATAAGGAGTACTGACCTGAACAACCGCTAGTGGAAAAAACCTCAATCTTACCACCGAACGATCGACACTGCTGCTGCTCACCAGTGAACTGTTCTGGCAACACAAATGAGCGGCGTACACCCGCTGTAGTACAACCTGTGTCCCTGAGAATAGAAGCATGTAAACCATTGACTGTCCCTGACTCAACTAACAAACCCTCAGTATTTGTATGAGACACCATAGTATGTGCAGGTTTACTCTCTGTTTGGGTAGGGTTATTAGTATTGATACTAACTCCTGCAGATTCATCTGGGTACGGACAATCACGGACCAAATGAAACGTGCAATGACACCGGTAACACCCAACCTCTGAGAGGTTAGTGTTGTTACCTTGACCACGACCACGACCACGTCCGCGCGCGGGTAACCGTGAACGGTACTGACGATGACCGCCTCTTCCACGGTTAGCACCGTCGCCTGTCTGAGCAGCCTGCTGTCCTGTAAAGGAAGCAGTCTGGTCAGCACGGTACTGAAAATTTTTGCGAACCTTGAGCACCTCGGTAAGTGCCTCGACCGCGATAAGGACGTGCGTTCGAAGATCCTCGACCTGCATTCGGATTTTGGTACGAAGGGAAATGGGTTGACACATTTGTCTCAAAGACCGAGTCAGAAGCCTTTCGACTGAAAATCTTATCCGGATGCGCTGTTTTGTATTGTTCAGCAAGTGCGCACATTTCTTCGGCACTGGCTACCGAACGCTCTTTCAGAAAGACAGCCAAATCTTTCGAAACGCTGTGCAAAATCTGTTCTCGTAGCAACAGATCGCGAAGTGGTTCAAAGTCTTTCTGAATCTTCGAAAGCTCTATCCAGCGATCCAAAAAGTGCGCAACCCTAATCAGGTAGGCGGAAAATGATTCTCCCTTTTCCGGTCTGACCGCACGAAACTTTTCCCGAAAAACCGTCTGCGGTGCACTGGTACCCGTTTCAGTAGTTCACTCTTGAGATCGTCCCAAGACAAAGTGTCCTTAGCGGCCAAAGAGTGGTACAACGTGAGCGCACTACCTTTAAATAAAGGCGCGACATATAATACCCATTTGTCCTTGGGCCATTCGCACGTAGTCGCATGATTTCAAATCGGTAGAGGAATGCGTCTATCTCATCTTTTGACTCATCAAAGACCGGAAGTTTTGGTATATATATGGCGTCCGTCCGGAAAAAACGGTTTGGAATCACTGGAACCCTGCTGGTTAGTACCATCACTCACACCAGACGCTGACACTTTCGCTAACTCTAGTTCAATTTTCTTCCTTTGAAGTTCTAAATCCATGCTTTCATATCCTTTTCATGTTGTCTCTCTTTCTCTTTTTCCTGTCTCTCTTTTTCTTTTTCAGTGTCCCTTTCCTTCTCCCTCTCTCTTTCTCTCGCACGCTCTGCGCGATCATTACACTGCTTAACATAGTCCACTAAGTCAGCACCATCAAGACCTAGCGTCTTACCCTGAGACACAGGTAAACGTCGAATTCAGACATTTTGATGAAATATTTTTCAAAACAAACAAACAACAAACATACAACGATGATATTAAAGCTTTCCGATTAAAATTCTCACACTCACCACATTCACTCGAACATTTATAATAAATACTATGAACTAATGAAGTACACTAAACGCAGAAAATACCGTCAAATTGAAAAATGACCCACTCGGTAGAAACCAATAAATACAAACAATTAATCAATCAGTCAGCATCAAGTAATACATTAAAATAAATCAATTCTGTTCTGTTACTACCTAACCTCTCTGAGGAGTTCATTCTACGCACAGATGCTAGTAGCAAAGGCATGGGTGCTTGTCTTTTGCAGGACAAGGCAGGAGTTCTTCATCCTGTGCAGTTTGCCAGTAAAAAGTTTTCGCAGGCACAGGAGAAGTATTCCACGATTGAGCGAGAGTGTTTGGCTTTGGTTTGGGGACTGGAAAAGTTTTCCAGATTTCTGACAGGGAGAACTTTTGTCCTCCAGACGGATCATCGTCCACTTACATTTTTACAAGCGTCAAAGACTAAAAACAACAGACTTTTGCGTTGGGCTCTCAGTATTCAGGAATACAAATTTTCAGTGCAGCCTATCGCTGGAAGTTCAAATACTTTTGCGGACTTGCTGTCACGTCAGTGAAAATCTGTTTGTTGTTTTGCTGTATGGTTTTGTATTTTTCTCAAGAACATAATGTGAGAAAAATAGTTTACTGTACTGTTGTCTTTTTTCTTATTCTATTGATACATTTTTCAGGATGCTGTTACCTGTTTTGTGTAAGAATAAGAGATGCAACATATTTTGTATAAGACATTGAAAGAGTATTGTTCAATTTTTGGATGGATTGTTTTTCTGGCATTGGTGTTTTTTTTAATGTAAAGGATTTTGTTTTGTGTGCTTGGAATAATTTGAGGAATTTTATATGGAGTCCATGGCAGATGTTCTTATGGTGCTATAGTTCATTTTGCATTTGCACTGTGGCAATTTGTGGTTTTTGCTACTGTCTTATTTTGACATTGTATCATGAGTCTTGGCAGATTTTGTATTGTCATGCTATTGTATAAGACAATCTATTATGATGGATATCTTTAATGATGTGATGCTTGGATATTGATGGGTGAATGTAACATGTATTTTTTGTGTGGACTTTCCTCAACATCGTCTTTAAAGTCCCGTTAAACCGCTCTACCATCCCGTTGGACTGCGGATGATAGGGAGTGGTAGTGACAGATGAAATGGATAGAAGACGGTAAATCTCCTTCATCAGATCAGGATACGGAAGGTGATGGTGTTACCTTACCCACTTTGTCAGTCAAAGGTGAGACTTTTCATGATGTCAAGGTGAATCCTGATTTGTCTGATACTAAGCGGACACAGTTGTTAACTGTACTGGAGGAGTTCAGTGATGTACTTACAGATACTCCTGGTAAGGCTGATCAGGTTGAACCTCATTCAATACATGTGACTACAGATGTACCTGTAAGAATCAAACCTTACCCATTACCTTTTGCTAAAAGGGAAATTGTTCAGAGGGAGATTGATGTCATGCTACGCTTAGGTGTTATTGAAGCGTCTTCTTCCCCATACAGTTCTCCAGTTGTCCTCGTAGGAAAACCGGATGGTTCTGTTCGTTTTTGTATAGATTATCGGGCTAAACACCAGGTTTTAAAAGTTCATTTCCCCCAGTAGTATCTCCTCTTCTCCCATTTTCAAACACAGCACTGGTGGGGTTTATAATTCCGTCCGTTCACAGGTAATATTCACTTTACATTTCTCCTGGGGTCCGTTCATCACAAATGTCGGTACCTTCATTCCTTTTCATTCAATCACACGAACGTCTATGGTGGACATCATACATGTTTCCACCTACCCTTTTCGCTTGGTTTCTGCAGAGCATAACTCTATGGCGAACTCGACTTCGCCTCTGCACCTTTGGACAGCATACCCACTATCTCTGGCTGTCTCCGGCTGTTCCTTCCGACATCTTTCTGGCAGGGGGGGGTATGGCTCCCGTAGCTCACCCGACTCTCCCTCCAGTCACAGCCTCGTCTATTTCGCTACTGCTACCATAACGGCGTAGCTAGAAAACAAAATAAGCTATGATGACTATACTGCCCACAGTTAGCAGCAATCCAACATAAACACTTATACAAAATAATTTCGATTCCCAATTTCACGATCGAAATGGATAAAAAATGAAAACAAAGACTGGAACTTTCATAGTTCCTTAAAATTGTATCAAATACTTACTCTTGTCTGAATCATTCCCTCAAATTCAAAATACATGCGTAAGCATGTTACAGACTCATGTCTGTTTTAATTGGGCCTGACAGTCGGCGGCCTCTTTTCCATTCAATCAGCGCTGTTGCTCGAATCTCTCTCCACACTCACTTCCAGTGTGTTTAGCTTTTTACCCAATTTTTCTTAACACAGCTCACATTCAAAACAAAAGAAGTGACCTGCCCTTTAAGAACGACAATCCTACGCCGTTTCCTTTTCACACATTTAACTCCCTTCACTCGCGCTTAACCTTTCAATACACAGGCGCTTAAAAACTTTTCTTTCCATGTGCCTGACAACTTGTTTCTCCCTTATATACAAAAACAAGTTTTAAAAACTGTCCACGATTTGTTCCGCGTGTCTGTCTTCAGGCATGTTTTGAAAAATGTATCCACCAACATTGTTGCTTTTGACTGTTTGTATCATCTGAAGTCGTTTCAGCGCGGGGATTATGTAGTAGTCTTGTACAAAGATATTACGACCACTGGTCACTTTTGCTGTCTCGGCTTTTCTTTTCTTTTCTTTTTTTTTTTTTTTTTTTTCTTTTTTTTTTTTTTTTTTTAAGCGAAATCTGGCATTCTAGATCTATACGTTCATCAGAGATGAACTGGACCACAGTCAGTCCAACATATCAGATGTGTTTGTGCTTTGTATGCTGTATGGGCGCTGTGTTGAGTTCTCCTCCTGTTGCTGTGTTATTCTAGCGCAGTTCTTGCCCTTTCCCTTCACGTTGTTTTCATCTCCTGTTCTTGCTTGTTGTAGTTGCATTCCCCCCCCCCCCCCCCCCCCCCCCCCCCCCCTTTATCCTCCTCGTGATCATCATCTTGTTCTTCTTCTTGTTCTTCTTCTTCTTTTTTTTTTTTTTTGTTCATCTTCATTTTCTTCTTCTTCTTCGTCTTCTTCTTCTCCCTCCTTCTCTTCTTCTCTCTTCTTCTTCTTCTTCTTCTTCTTCTTTCCTCCTCTTTTTCTGCTTTGTCACCGTTGTCTTCGTAAGTTTTCTTTTTTTCAGGTTCTTTTGTTTGCTGTCTCAGCTATTGTCAGATTTCATGTCACGCGCTGGAAAGCTGTAGCTGGCAGTTTGAGGACATGCTAAAGCAGAGTTTCCTGGTGACGCACACCCAAGACGTAGATTGCTTTCTGGCATCTCTGCAGTATTGTATATTCAGTACCACCTCATGAAAAAAAAAAAATGTTTGTAATCAGCTTCGTCCTTCGGGGGTCGGAATAGCTCAGTCGGTAGAGCGCCGGACTCATGATCCTGGGGTTGCGGGTTCGAATTTTGGTACGGAGGGAGGGGGGGGGGGGGGGGGGTGTTAACATTGGTTCTGACTCCATTCCCCATACAGTCCTTCGAATGAGACTATAAACCGAGGTTCCGTGTGTGAACACACGCACAACATCTTGCACACACGTAAAATCCCATCACCAACTTTCGGAAGAGAAGGCCAGTTTGGCCGTTGGTATGGATGACACGTTACACATAGCATGCACCTTCCCCGAAGATGGATCATGGCTGCCTTAATGGCGGGACAAAAAAACGGTCATACACACAAAACTCCACTGCCTGTCTGTACAGGCAGTGTCCGCAGGGGTATCAGCCTGCGTTCGCAGAAAGAAAAAAGAAAAGGAAGAAAAAAAGCTTCGCCTTTCTCGCATTCCTTTTCTTTTGCCTCGCCCTTTTCAGTGATGGGGTGAGGGAGGGGCTGGAGAAAGTAGTCAAAAAGAACCCCGCAAATCAACGGCCTACGACCCGCACATTGTTCTGTTGACTTATCACACGTAAACCAGTTAACACGCGAAGCGAAGAAACGAAGCCAAACAACGCTCAACAGCTTGCACACGACACCATGGTGCGACCAATTAAAGTGCTAACGAGCAGGACGGTTAATTTCCGACCGGCCGGTAATTCTTCCCCTTATCTGCAGGTCAACCCGGCACCGCCTTCGCCAGGACTTGTTAGTGGAATGGAAGGAACTCTGGTGTTGGGCCCACGTCTCCTTGACACCATTCTGGTAGACAGGTAGAAGAACACTGTGGTGCTTGGACGTTGGCGCGCATGGGTCAATTGACCGATCCTTGAAGGTGTTGAAAAAGGAAAGCGCTTTAGAGCTTTCCTGCAGTTTAGGGTTAGTTTCAAAAGAGAGGTGACTGCGGGCGGAAACCGAAACAAAGTTTTAAAGGAAATTCTAGTTAACACGCCAGATCACAAGGACAAACAGATTACAAGATAAAACACGACGCGTTTTCGACCTGCTTGGTCTTCTTCCGGCGAGATTTAGGATTAACTGCTCAACATCGAGTTGAGGAATTCGCTTTCAGGACTTGCTGAGATCCAGGCAATCGTAAGCAACTTCTTTCGTTCTTTATTTAATCTACATAAATATGCATTAATTTTGTGTTTATGTTGCTTGCTTTTTAAAAAAGATAACACGAGGTTGTTTCCAGTTGCCCATCGTCAGGTTTTTGGATTGTTTCAGTTTGGGCGCTTTGCCTTTCCCCCTCCGTCCCCCCCCCCCCCCCCCCCCCCCCCCCCCCCCCCCACACACACACACACACACACACAGTGACCTAAGGACATACAGACATAGAGAGCCATACACCTAGGGACACACAGACATACAGATACACAGATATGGTGACACTTAACCTAAGAAACACAGACAAAAAGATCCATACTTATTTGGAGGCGTAGATCTCAGGACACACACAAATAGTGACACATGGCTATGGGGACACATTCAAAGCAC
>JADBJO010001306.1:325000-330000 GCA_016801955.1 Conus betulinus | reverse complement strand
CGAGATACATGCCCACACTCCATCGTACTTTGCAGAATGGTCCCGGGCAGGGAGCCGTAGCGCTCTCTATGTTCACCTACCACCGCACGCTGTAGAATGGTCTTGGCTTTGAATGCCTCTGCGTCCAACGGAATGTTAAACTGCTGAACATTGCTTCGCATTGTCAGAGAAAATATTTTTTCCCTGAGCTGTCCTTAGCTGATGGCGTATGGAGTCTGAACTGAATACTGGTGAACGTTCCCTCAACCGAAATTTGTCCCGTCATCATCAGTCTTGTGTGACACCCCTCAACAGCAAAATCAACATCATCCAGACTCTCCGACCGAACCGTCCTTTCCGTCCCACTGTTTTGGTAAAGGTCGACCCGCCAGGGCCCGGAAACAGCAGGGCCAGTTCCATTTCCAGACTGTCGATTGCTCCTTGCAGGCAGAGAGGCACTGGGCTCCGATGGCACTGGAACCGAATGGCATCATCATGCGCGAAATGAGAAATCCTGTGTACTAGTGGTGCCGAAATGAAAGACCCGGCCAATGTGACAGAGGCTTGACCGTGGCCATCGCCGTGAACGTGACGCGGCGTTAATCAGTTAGCACGTTGGCACGTGGCGTACGTTGACCGCGGTGTGACCTGATTACTTCACGGTTGATTAGTGATGAAGGATGTGCCTGTCACACCTGTGGCCCGCTCGTGGTGGTGTCACTTTCGCCTGGTAGTGTTTATCAGTGAGGGGGCTTCGCTCCGCCCGACCGCGCACCCCCTTCAACACAAATGTGCGCGGTCTCTCAGATAGTGTGCGTAACATTATGCAAACGCACGTCGATGACCGTGCACATATACACACACAGACAGACACACAGGACACACAGACACAGACACAGTGACACACACACACACACACACACACACACACACACACACACACACACACAGATTGTGTGACTTTCCGACTTAAACGACGTGACGCACGTGCGCACGCACGCACGCACGCACGCACGCACAACACACACACACACACACACACACACACGTAAAATCATTGGCAAAGACGTCTTATACATGCACCATTCCAAACTGGGAAGGAAACAGAGCAACGTTCGACCTTGATCACGCTGTTGCGAAAAAAAAAAAAAAAAGCTGACCAGCCTTACATCTGATCATATTCAACAAAGATGCATTCGGCCAACGAATACCCCAATCATGTTAAGGTGTTTACATATGGCTCACTCACTGACAAAAAAACAAAGATGCCGGGTCTGCTTTTGTTATTCCGTCACTTAAAGTAGAAAAATCAAATTTCGTCGGAAAACAGATCTATATTCGTTGCTGAAATGATAGCCATGTAGATAATTCTATTTTAAGGAAATGTCAATTAATTAATATTTTGATATGCAAAGAAAACTGACTTTACTTTCTTTTGGATTCCCTTCACACTGTGGAATATTCGGTAACGAACTCGCTGACATATGTGCGAGAAAAGAAAAAAGGTGCTAGAAATGAAATGTATACGCAACAACTTTCTGTACCCTTCACTTTACAAGACAGCCATCAAACGACACGGGAGTGTATAAGAAATAGTCAGAACAAACTCAGTTATCATGTTTAAACACAATATAGTCAACTTTTCCGTATCGATTCTGTCAAAGACGCCCCAAACCCGCAACTTCGTGATATGTATCAATACAGGAACGTCGTTTCAGCGCTTTATCGACTAAAACTAGATGCTCTTAGAACTAAATGTAATGCTTCAACAGAATGTATATGTGCCAAAACAAAGAAATCAAGACATCGTATTTTGTTCTTAAGACATACCTACCATGTTATCCAGGCATGTCTATAGCTGGTGAGTTTCTTCTTCTGATACTGATCTTGCTTTTAAAGTTACCTTTTGTTTTAGTTTTAAAGGAAAAGATAAATTTGATGTCCATGATTTATTTAAAACACACTTGCCAAGTCAGTTTCCGTATGGAAATATACACAGGACACTCTGCAGGCAGATCTTCGGTGTTCTTGAGAAAACAATGGCATTTGGCATTACCTGTTCTGGGAAAATTAGGGAGATTCTCTTTGGCTGTTAAGATGGAAGTCAGATAACAGGTTTCTGGTTACATGCAACATAAAACAAAACTCATATGTCACATTACTGAAGAACTAATTGTATCATAACGGTGAAAATGGACACTGTAAAATACAAACCAAGCAATAGGAATTAAACACGTATAGAAAAATCAGAGCACACCTAATGTACAAAAAACAAAAATTTTGCGATTCGAAAAAGGCTTAAGGATTCACGCGAAATTTTTGGAATCTTCAGAAATAAAGGATTCGTCTAATATTCTGTGTTTTTGTAACGATCGAATACAGACGGGAGCCTTATTTCGCACACCTGCCAAACAGAAAACACCGACTATTTTGTGTTAGATTTCGAACTCATTCTCTTGTTGTAATGAAAGAGGAAAGGTAGATATCAAACTATATCCCCCCCCCCCCCCCCCCCCCCCCCCCCCCCCCCCCAAAAAAAAAAAAAAAAAAGACAAACAAACAGAAAATGTCAACACTGCAACCTGACTGAAGATGAATTTCACTTGCTTAATGATTGTACGTTATAAAAACTGATGTGCGAAGACTTTTGTTTGTTTGTTTTTTGTATCAGATTAAAAGCGTGGGCAAAAGTATTGAAAAGGAAAATGACACTGTGAGCAGAATATGAAATAATGATCTACAGACTGTTCTCAATGTTTTGAAGGAAACGTAAGGATGAATTAACAATACGACGTGCTTTTGACATGCATTTTTTTTTTCAGAATGTTCCAATTACTGTTTTAGGATTTGTGTCAAATAATTCTTTGTGACTTTTATGGCAATAAAATTCTCTCTCTCTCTCTCTCCTCTCTCTCTCTCTCTCTCTCTCTCACACACACACACACACACACACACACACACACACACACACACGCACGCATGCACGCACGCATGCGCGCGCGCTCACACCCTCCCCCCCCCCACACACCCCACACACACCACACACACACACACACAGAGGCGAAAACCTCCCACCCAGCAAGCAGTTGTGTAGCAAGCCCAACATCTTTACAGTCAAGTCATCTGACGCCAGCCACACTGAAGAGCAGCGGTAAGATGAACCCAACGCGCAGCCAAGAGCTGCCATCTTCAAAGAGAACACCGGCAGCAGCAGGACCAACAGTACAGCCAGAAGTTACAGTCTTCAAAGACAGCATCCTCCACAGCCAGTTAACGTTCACCGCTCAAGAGCAGTTTACGTCATTGTTTTGTACAGAACAGTACGCTTCGGTAATAGTTCATTGTCGAATAGAGCACACAGTAGGATTCATGCGCACTGTTAATAGTATGAAGTCGTAGTTTCGCACAGAGCAATACGGTATGATAACATTTTTTCATCGAAACGAGAACATTGCTGGATCAGCACTCAGGTCATGTTATAAAGGCTACAGCCATGCCGAGTTGTCTCAGCTGTGAGAGATAACATAATAAGATTTAAATGTCTTTCGAATTGACACGATGTAGTATTGACAGAATTTAGTTCGTCAGTATTGATAGTCAATATCTTTTATCATTTTGTTTAAAATCTTTGATGTTGATGAAAGGATTTTATGATCAAATACCTTTAATTCGATTGCAACATTTCACACGATATGAATTTCGTTTAATGCTGACGATAATTTGCGCGACACATCTGAGTACCCAGTCACTAAAAAAAAAAGAAATGCAGTTATCCATGATTCAACGAGGAAAACATTCAAACACTCAATATCTTGAACACCAGTCTTTGTCATAATACATTCTTTTGTCGCTCCAAACACTTTCGGTGATTGAGTTTTGTATGGTTTTAACTTGCAGCGTGGGCAACCAACCACACCAACCAACCAGTCGACCATACCAGCCAATCAGCAGACCCAGTTGCAAAGCAAGTTAACTAACCAACCAACCACCAGCAGAACAAGAATAAAAAAAAAAAATGATTTCGTGATCTCGAAAGAGAAATTATGCAAGTCATCAAGTCAACCAACCACCCAGAGCGCCATCAACCGACCTAGCGTTAAACCAGCCATCAACCATCCCACTGAACACGAGACGCACGTGCATAAGAAGCTAGCGATCAGTGGGTGCCACAGCACACAGGCCAGTGCAGGTTGGGTACAGTGGCTGCTGCTGTCCGTGTGTTCCATTCCACCAATGTGCATCATCAGTTCCAGACGTGTGTTTTTACCTCATTAACATCGCCTTGCTCTTTACGATAACATCGCTTGCATGTGGTTCTCGTACAACAATGCCATGATCATGATTTACGCGCACACTCGCGCTCGCGAGGTCTTGCGTAGGCACACAAAGTCTCTCTCTCTCTCTCTCTCTCTCTCTCTCTCTCTCTCTCTCCGTCTCTCTCTCTCTGGTCTCTCATCTCTCTCTCTCTCTCTCCTCTCTCTCTCTCTCTCTGTGTGTGTCTGTGTGTGTGTGTGTGTGTGTGTGTGTTGTGTGTGTGTCCTCTCTCTCCCTCTCTGTCTCTCACTCGTCTGGGTACTCTCTCATCTCTGTCTCTCACTTCCCCTCTCTCTCTCTCTCTCTCTCTCTCGCCTCTCTCTCTCTCTCTCTCTCTCTCTCTCTCAATTAACTACTAGCACCCTGCTTTTCCATCACCCCTGCCATTTCGACTTTTCTTTTTTCTTCCTTGCAGCCCTTCTCCAGCTAGTTGGGTGCTGCTGGTGCTTGCTTGGTGGCTCTTCTAATGTCATAACTAAGGGGCAAAATGAACAGCAACACGTACAACAAAACCTCACACTCACACACACACACACACACACACACACACACACACACACACACACACACGTACGCGCGCGCGCGCAACACACACACACACTCGCATGCACACACGTTGCTTTTTCTTCCTCTCTCACACTCTATGCTTTGCACACTCACCTCCACACACACACACACACACACACACACACACACACACACACACA
>JADBJO010001306.1:282500-322500 GCA_016801955.1 Conus betulinus | reverse complement strand
ACGCACACACACAAACCCCTCTCCTTTATCCTACCGCTGGGGGGAAAGAAGCTGTGGCTCGCAAACAGGAGGTGGGATGAAGGGGTGTGTGGGGGGTGCTAATAGAGAAGGGAGTTTGTGAGAGTGGAGGTGGGATGAAGGGGTGTGGGGGTGCTGATAAAGAAGGGGGTTTGTGAGAGTGGAGGTGGGATGAAGGGGTGTGGGGTGCTTGCTAATAGAGAAGGGGGGGTTGTGAGAATGCAATGTTGAAAGTTAATGCGTTCTGCGGTGGCTGCACATTCTCCGCATGGTGAAGAGAGTGTTTGTTCTAATTCTATGCTGATATAATTCCTTGGCCGGGCAAATATATAATTATGTGGATGATGCTTTTTTTTTTTTTCATTTATTGTCTCGAAGATATGGGAATTTTTGGTTTTCAGCACCATTTCATCTGTCCCTTACCGGTCACTCACACATTGGTAACACCGTTTCGTTAAAAAGAAAAGACCATACGTCAGAGGCAAAATGTTACTCACATAAACATCCACGCGGAGGGGAGAGGACATTGGGTTTCAGTTTCCGCCGTCAATCACCTCGCTGTGAAACCAAACAAATCAAAGACCAGAAGATTCTGCCCACATTTATATCACAACTACAAGATTGGATACGACTGACTGTAAGATATCTCGCCAAAAATGTGATCTTTCGCACATTCATGTTCAAATATGTCAGCGGATTTGTCCCTTTAATTGAACACACAAGTCCGCGAGAATGAAAAAAACACTCGCATTTTGTGTCAGATTTCTTGAATTTTGGGGGAAAAATGTAACTGAAATAACGAAAGGGCAGAATAAGAAGTTTGAAAACGAACAAACACGGCTGTGGTGGGCAAAGAATTAACAAACACACGGACAGAAAAGGGAAGCGACTCTAATTTCAAACAGAAACATCTGCCTCGATGAGAAGAAAGAAAATCCATTTGTTTAAAGTCCTCTCCTCCTCCCTCCCTATCTCCCTGTCTGCCCCTACTCCCTCTTCACCCAACAAGTGAGAGGAGAGGAGAGGAGAAAGGGGGGGGGGGGGGGGGGGGGGGGGTACTGAAAAAAAAAAAGGATAAAAGAAAGAAAAAAAAGAAGAAACTTAAAAAAAAAAAAAAAAGAAAAGAAAAAGGAGACGTTTTCATTATTTGCACCAAGAACATCATTCAGGAGAGGGAAGGTGTGCTTTAAAATGAATCAGCCGTCCTTTGCCACTCGCACAATTACAACATTAAGACTTCATTTAACTTGTTTGCACTCACCCCTCGATGTTTTCCCACGCGCTCTCTCTCTCTCTCTCTCTCTTTCTCTCTCTCTCTCTCTGTCTGTCGTCTGTCTGTCTGTTTGTCTTCTCCCTCCCCTCTCCCTCTCTCTGCCTGTCTGTCTGTCTGTCTGTCCGTCTCTCTTCTCTCTCTCTCCCTTTCCTCTCTCTGTCTCGTCCCCCTCTCCCCCTCTCTCCTCTCCTCCCTTCTCTCTCTCCTCTTCTCTCTCTATCTCTCTCTCTTTCTCTCTCTCCTCTCTCCCCCCCCCCCCTCTCTCTCTCTCTCTCTCTCTCTCTCTCTCTCTCTCATTCAGTTTGCCACGCACAGAACTGCATGTCTCAGTTCCCGAGGAAAACCGTTATGTCTCGCACTGGTCGGTATGCTCGTAAAGGGAGATGCAGAACTGGTCACACCCGTACGAGGGAAGAAAATGCGGACAGCACTGGACTGGCTCCCATAAATTCTTTGTAATTGTTTGTCTAAATTTCGATTCAGTTGCTATTTTGCTGTCTTTTTTTTTATCATATCCATATGACAATGCTTTGGATGAAGGAGATAATCATCTTGGGATTAACCCAGAATCAACAGAATATCCATATTATGCTGGCATCAGCTTCAGCGATCCCTGTGCCCAAATCCCAGCACTCATGGTGACACATACGTGTGGTGACCCATCGTAGGTCACGACGGCACATTTTGAGGTCAAAGGTCACTGTCTCCATGTGATCAAGACAAACCTCCTATCAAAACCCGAGTCACAGTGATCAGAAAGGTCATGGTGAATCGACGGGTCACCGACTTTTGACGTTGGTAACGCTCGCCGTGATCTGAAATAGTCCGTGATCTAAAATAGTCCGTGATTTGAAAATAGTCCGTGATCTAAAATAGTCCGTGATCTGAAATTGTCCGTGATCTGAAATAGTCCGTGATCTGAAATAGTCCGTGATCTGAAATTGTCCGTGATCGGAAATAGTCCGTGATCTAAAATAGTCCAGGTTCTTAAGTCACAACACAGGCTGTCTGAGTGTCTGTGCATGCGTGCAAGGACACAGCAGTCTGGGAGGCGAGAGACAGAGACAGAGAGAGAGAGAGAGAGAGAGAGAGTACAAACAGAAATCTCACTGAGGACCACCCACTCAGCAGACAGAAGGACACAAAACTCAAGTCTGATAGCGACAAGCTCCACATACAGTTCAAATGAAGAAAACTTAAGTCCTCAAACTCTTTCAATTACAGCAACCAGGCAAAAAAAAAAAAAAAAAAAAAAGGCTTCGCAATAATCATCACCATCCGGGGGACTCGGGAAGCCCTAGATATCCTGGAGGGTGTCGCAATGTAGTCGGTACATTTGAGGGCTACACTCCAAAACGCTTCCAGACATGCTATACAACATCAAGGGAAACCCACGCCCAACGCGTGGGGAGTTCGCTTCCGCACTGTTCAAAGTCGAACACAACATGCAACAGTAAACCGACCTCCTCCGACTTAACGAGATGTTCAGGATAAGTAGAAAGAGGGGTGCCCGGTTAAAAACAAAAACAAAAAAGACAATCATGCTGTTGGCGATTTCCTTTTAACTTCCGTCATCCCCCCCCCCCCCCCCCCCCCCCCCCTCCTCTCGAGACGAAAGGAGTCACAGTGAGCGGGGTTGAAAAGGGAGAAGTCCTGAAAAACCCTGAGGCAGGACACCTCCAAAAGCTTGTCAGGAACATTTTTTGCTGGCGTCCAGCCCGCAGCTGATCAATGGCAACACTTGTACCCCACATTCCAGCTGTACCAGGTTAGGGTAGAAGGGCCATGCACACAAAGGCCGAACAATAGGACAAGACCCGGCCTCAGCCACTCACTTTCAATGCACCTCCAAAAGTCTTTTTTCCACACCGGGGAAATACTAAGATGGATCCCACACGATGAAGCCTCCCCCCCCCCCCTCTCTCTCTCTCTCTCCCCCCCCCCCCCCCCCCCCCTCTCTCTCTCTCTCTCTCTCTCAGATCGCACATGAAGCAAAAATAAAAAAGAAAATCTGGGTTTGACCATTGATTTTGTGGTTGTGCGCGCGATAAACTCGATTCAAATTTGCCCGTCCAAGTAGATAGTCCTAGGGCATTAATGTTTATGTATGTTTGTCACAAGACAGACCAACTTATTGCCAGGCTCCGCGCAGTGGCTCTCATGAGATATCCCCTTCCAGATTCCCCTGACGATGTGTGAAAATTGGCTGACACAAAAACAGTGTACAACGATCCAGACGCGAACATTAACCATAACCAAAAAAAAAACCAAACTCTCTCTCTCTCTCTCTCTCTCTCTCTCTCTCTCTCTCTCTCTCTCTGCGTGTCTGAGAGTATTGAAATTACATTTATTCCCCCCACATCCCTCCCCTACCCCATCTCGCCCGGAATGAAAATGAGTCTTCTACGATAACTTCACAATCAAAAGAACAATGACTTTTTGAAAATCTAATGTGTATTCCCAGTTTTAGAGAATCTTCCTTTTGGGACGAGATCGACGTGTTGGTGATGTCTACTGTCAACAGGTCAAAATGACGGTAAACGTTTAAAGCGAACAAAGCGGTGTGTAGAATTTGTATGAGGTTCGGAAAAGGATTCCCTTGAACTATTGAAACTCACAGTTTTTTCCACCATCACCAGCAGTTCCAATCTTTTCTTTCAGTCTAAGATTGTTTGTGATATAAGGAATTCCAAATTAGATTGCTTTTTCCTCCACGATTTTGACTGAAATGTCAAATTGAAAAGAAAAAGGAAACAATCTAGCGGGAAGGAAGTAACTAACTACGGGCAAAGAGAAACCCATTCCACGGACCCTGCCTCTGTCCCTGGTCAGACGGGCATCGTATTCACAATGAGGAATAGGGCGGGGAGGATGGAGGGGGAGGGTCAAAGGCGGAGAGAGAAAGGGGAGGAGATGGGGAAGTAGTGGGGCGGGAGAGATACAAAAGGGCGAGAGACAGTGGTCGTGGTTTTTGTTTGCCAATGGTCAATGACAAAACCTTTCGAATATGAGGAAATTAAGAATCATTTTTTAAAAATTCACACACAACGCGCGCGCGCGCGCGCGCGCGCACACACACACACACACACACACACACACACACGCGCGCGCGCGCGCACACACACACACACACACATCCACACACGCACATACACACAAAGGCTCTCGCGCACCCTTGAGTGCGGCTTCGTGCAGAAGCACACACACAAACACCATTCACTGGCGAGAGACAGTGGTCGTGTTTTGTTGCAATGTCAATGATGAAACCTTTTCAAACATGGGGAAATTAAGAATTATTTTTTAAAATTTCACACGCTCGCGCGCGCGCACACACACACACACACGCGCACACACACACGCGCGCGCACACACACACACACACACACACACACACACACAGAGCAACAACAACAACAAAAACCTCTGCGAAGATAATTTTTTTTCTCAGTCGTACTATCAATCGTTCCTGTTAGCGGGTCATTAATTACACAAAATGATATAAAAAGAAAATCGTGTGTCATTTATTGCAGCAAATGATGTAAGATCGTGTTGCAATGCAAACATGCATTCAATATTAGGTGATGAAATGGCACATGAACAGCAGCAACCATTTGTCCTTCAATTCATATATTGCTCACAATCTTTTGGACAATCTCCATATTGCCTGACGAGTTACGCGAATACATGTGTCGCCTGCGATGGTTAAGGCAGGACGTCTACTGGATTTCTTGGTTATATTAACACGGCTTGCTGTATGACATCTCCAACGCACGGGAGTTTCGCCTCTGAACACGACTTGGACGGGGCACTTCGTTGCTTCTCGCCACCCTCACCCCCTCGCTTGTTCTCTCTGTCCACCCGGCACGTGCGTCACACAGTCCAGGTGAGTGGTGCTCAGCTGTCGATTTTCATTGGTCATTGGCGGATGTATCTGGTCAGTGATTGGCTGATAGGTTTTGCGCGAACTCTGCAAGCGGCCATGTTTCGCCGACTTGGCAGTCGCGGTTCAAGTTTGCCCTTCGGCGGTTCAAGATGATTTCCTTTCGTCATTCCGTCGTGGGCATTTCATCACAGAATTGCTGCAACATACGACAGAGGTGAGTTAAGTTGTTTGACTGTTACTTTATGTGTACACTTTATAGTAATTTACATTCCTAATGATGTGCGAAGTAGGATAGCCCACCGCAGTCATTTATGGTTTCAATACCGTCTGTTACAATTCCGAAAAATCTTCCGAGACAAGGAGAACCCCGCTTTCGACACTCGCCAAATGACTCGTCTCCATAATGTTTTTAGAAGGTGTATTTTAAAGGCTTGTGTGAACGTTATACATTTTTTTTTTCATGACTCGTGAGTCGACTTTAAAGCGGTGACAGCCTCGAGATTGCCCTTGCGGTCGGCTGGGCCTATAAGCAACACTACCTTGCCATACCTTACCATGTTTTCTTTCCTCGGAAGATCAAAGTGAACGTAATTGGAAAACGCCCCAAACTATCTACAAACTGCCAGATAAACACGTTTGCGTAGTTCATTTGATTTGGCTTTGATATTTCATGGACAGAAATGCAACGTAATGCTTTTTTTTACCTGCCCACGCACCCCCCCCCCCCCCCCCCCCCTCTCTACCTGGCTCCTCCATCCCGTCGACCTTCAGTCGCCTCCTGGCCTTCTACCATCCTGATGCCTTTGTTTCCCTCCATGTTGCCTCTTCCCTTGCCTCCTGTGGTCAGAAACATCAGTCATGGCGAAAAGTTCATTGAAAACGAGCAGTCCATGTAATTAGGTACATTTTGTTCACGCTTGTTGTGCACAGCATACAAAAAGTTTTGACAAAGCTCATCACAACAGTTGGTCTGAAAGCAACATTCTTGAAGGTGGTGATGTAGTGAAAAAAAAAATACACCCATTGCTACTGGGAAAAAAAAATCAGCAACAGTTTAGTGTTGACGAAAGGCAAATTCATTTTCATGGCGTACTGTCGTTAATGCACCGAAAGTGAACAGATTGTCGGCGGTTTTTGATTTCCTAGCAACCTTGCGGACATCTAAGTAGTTAGTAGCAGTAGCAGCAGTGGTGGTAGGGGGCTGCCTTATAAAGTTAAATTAACTTGGTCATCGCGGCCCATAGAAACGTCCCCTCAATGGACTTGAAATTGGGGTCTGCTCACATTAATGGCATAGTCAGTGGTCAAAATCGTGATAAAAATAACTTCGTATTTTGGAATTTTGTCCAGAAGATTCTTGAAGCTAACATTTTGTGCAAGTTTGGTGTTACCATGAAGTTTATTCTGGTAGTTAACAGCGTTTTCTTTTGTGAGACAGTTTTATGTAAACTTTACCCTCTGAATTGTTTGTGGTGCTGAAATGTGAAACGAAAAACTTAAATTGATTGTCATCAGTACCATCAAAATCATTGTCTGGATTAAATTCTTCCTTTCAGAGAAATGGAGATGCAAGTTTTTTTAATCGTTCTGGAAATGACAAAATTTTGCATTCTTTCCTTCCGTATTAATGCCGTTTCAGAAACGGGCACCATATGAAATTTACATAAACTAGGGGCTGAAAAAAGTTTTATATAACTTCAGGACATATAGTCTGCACATGAAAAACTTCTCTTAATAAAACCCAACATCTTGTTTGCCTTACCCCCGCCGCTCCCTGGACGCAGGTGTGTAACGTACCTCTGCATTCATTATTGAGAGTACTACAATATTTAAGTGACCTCGACAACATTGAAAAGAAAATGCTTCAGGCATCTGATTCAAACACATAAAGTAGAACCCAGTACACTGCCTTGAGGAATACCACTAGTGACACGTGTGAGATCCGATTTTGCTTCACCAGTACCGATATATTGAAATCTTTGCAAAAAATGAAATGAAATGGAAAAAGGAAAGAAAAAAAACCTTCAGTCCAATCATTATCTTGAATGCGACAATCGTTTGATTTGTCATAATTTATAAGGAACTCGGGAGATCCAAGTATACAACACTTGGTGGAATTTTATTCAGCGTAATTAGCGAATCATGTTGTGTACTTGGTAGTGCTGTACACGATCTGCGCACGCGCTAACGAAAGCCATACGGCAGCATACTATTGTAATAAATCTTTATTTTGACGGAAGGCAGTTTTAGTGAAGAAGGGGGGGGGGGTTGCGTTGCGGATGTTCATGAAAAGCTTTCCATCAACTGACACCGGCCTCAATTCCGCCCCCCCTCCACCCCTTCCCACTTGATCCGCTCTGGATTGGTAGTTCTCTTCCGTCGGGCGTGACTCGAAGTAACAGCTGGCCTAGATTCACGGGAGATGATGTGTTAACCATGTTTTCTGGGCACAGTGACGCCTCTCTGCACTCTGGAGATTTGGCTTCCATTCCCAAGACGTTTCCTCCCTTAGACAATGCTTTGTCATCAAACTATAAATAACGACAGTATGTTTTTAAGAAATCTCCAAAGGCCGGAACTTTTTCTCGTAATTTCTGTGCTGAAGCATCTATTACTGGCACTGGGAAAGGAACTGTGAAAAATGGGGAGAGGGTGGACCACTTGAGCCCTTCGCCCACAATGGAGTATGGGCCATAGACGACTGCTATTCAGTGGAGTGGGCTGTAGGTTGTCCTTCCTGCCACGGTCCAATGGATTCCTTATCAGCATCACCTCAGACTTTCTTCAGCTGTTTGCGGGTCGTCCCCTCTCCGCCTTGTCTGTGGGCTCCGGGCCAGAGCCTGACGGGTAGCTGGCTTCCTGAGGGCGTGTTCTGCCCTGCGCCACTTCCCTTCAAAGTGTGTGGTGACTAGCTCCGGTCCCGCCTTGAGCCAACACTTGTTGCTTAGTTCAAAGGAGTGGGGTTGAGGGAAGGGGGCGGGGGGCGAAAGGAAATCCTGTCATTTGCATCTTTTCAAGGTTTGCAGTTGTCGGACCGTGTTTTTATCAAAGTTTGACTCGGGGGTCTTTCTCCGATTAGGTTTGTCAAGAATTTTCCCAATGAGTTTGCTTGGTTTAGCGAAAGGAAAAAAAAAGCTGCATAATGTCTGAAAATCATGTAGACGACCGAACGTGGATTGCAGTTATTCACCAGGAATCAGACTAGAATGAAATAAGATTAGATAAGCGATTTCTATTTACTTGTCAGCTCACGATTTTCAATTTTCATGGTAATGAATGGGTTCAAGAGCCTGATTTGAGGTTCCGCATGTCCTTTCTATGTTCATTTATTCGCTGAGATAACGACTCATTTCTTTCTGGAAACGTATGATCAGATCTGCTGATGGTTAGATATGAGATTTCATTTTCCACACCAGGGGCGCGTACAAGGAAGAGCGCACGTAAGCGCATATGCAAAAATAAACGCGCGTGCATACGCGCGCGCGTACATACACATACGCTTGAACACACATACATGCACGCGCGCGCGCCGGCGCGGCGCACACACACGCACACACACACACACACACACACACACACACACACACACACACACACACACACACACACACACACACACTCACTCACTCACTCACTCACACACACGTACTGTGCAGAAGTCTTCCCTTAACGTCGAAAGTCGCTCCCCCCCCCATCCCCCCCCCCCCCCCCCCCCCCCCCACCTCAGCCCTCACCCTCTCCCAACCCTCACCTCCCAGTTTCCAAAGGGAAGGCAGCTTCCAGCAAAGACGCCCCAACAAGCTGTTTAGACGTGTTTGGATGCTTTGAAGTCAAAGGGGAAAGACTCCAGTGGTGTTGAGAAAGGAGGCGTGGAAAAAAAGGCCCCCTCCGCCCTCACCCACCGTACCCTCCCTCCCGCTGAATGGGATCCACACGTGGCGAAACATCGTTTGCTTCAGTTCAAACACGTGAAAGAGATGGGCGATCTTTCAAACTTTTATTTTTTTTTTTTTTTTTTTTTAGAAAGTAACAGGGATTTGTGAAAGGTTTGCTTGTTGTGTGGTGGAGGCACCAATGTCGCTTTCCATGTGGTGGTTGATGTACACGCACATGTGTATGCGTACGCACAAACACGCGTAGGTGTGGGAAAAAAAAAGTTATGAATTTATTTACCCCACCCAACGACTTGTCCTGAATGTTGCAGATAACTGAATTTCAGTGCATAGCAGAATTTACCACAACCGTTTCGTCTCTCAGAGCTGTCTTGATCTGCCTAATCATTTGTTTTGAAGTCACTGAAGTCCATTCTTAATTCCAAACAATTGCCACTGAATTACCATTCTACACAAATGTTCATAAGCATACGTGCAAGAGTGTATTGTGCGCACAAATACATACATGTGAAAGCGATCGCATGCGCGCGCACAATGTGCACACACGCATGAATAGGTACTCATAGGCGGACACTCGTGCACATGTACATATGCACGTGCGAGCACACACACGAAGGCGCATGGGCGCATGCAAGCACGCGCACGCTAGTACAGTAGTGGCGCGGGGGCTGGGCCCGGTAGTCCGACGTTTCGATAGTCCGACACATCGGTAGGTCCGACACCCCACGTTCAGATGTTTCGATAATCCGACACTGTAAGAAAAAGTAGCGATAGTCCGACATCCCACGATTCCGACAATTCCAACTCGTTTCGATAATCCGACACACAACCCAGTTTTATAATTCCCGTTAGTCTGACATATTGAAAGTAAAATAAATCTCTCTCTCTCTCTCTCTCTCTCTCTCTCTCTCTCTCTCTCTCTCTCTCTCTGGTATTGTCAACATTTAACCCCACTTCTTCTGTCGCAAAAAGCAATGATACCCGAATGTGGTTTCAAAGAAGACCGTGCGGCAATCTAACTTTGAAGTCGGACTATCGAAACGTCGAAATCGTGATGTGTCGAACTATTGGCACAAAATAAAACATTACGAAACAGTTTCGTTGGACCGACAAAAATTGTCGGATTGTCGAAACGTCGGAATCGTGATTTGTCGAACTATCGAAACGTCGGAATCGTGAAGTGTCGGACTATCGGACCCAAACCTTCAAGCAGGACGATATTCAATGCTTGAACACGTCGGTTTGATGCGGAGGTCTGACATCGGCTGTATTGTCCATGGGACGCTCATTCTGAACAAAGTCGTTGTGATTTTATTTAGCTAGAAACCCTGTGCACAGTGGTCTCATGGCTCCGATGTGGTGCGGCGTGCATGGTCTGGTCCTCACGTCTTGACACCAGCTCGACGAATCTGACGGTGAAGATGCGTGACAGGATATCTGATCCGAGTTCCAGATCTACACACCCCTTCATTCTACTGGTCTTCACCCAGGCTTTTAGCTAAATACCCAGTCTTGCGCCAGACGCATTTTCCCCAGCATTGTGTTTAGGTTCCAGAAATGTTTGGCACACGTGCCCATTATTGCCGCAGTAGATTTTTTTGCCCTCGCTGCACTGATTCCGAGGAATACCCCCAGTCGGTTCCACCCTGATGTGCCAGCCCAAGAAATTCCAGCGGCACTGAATCGCAGTTTTCGAATTGACTTTGGCTCTAAGTCTTGTACTTTCACAGATTGACCATTTGGATCAACGTAGGAACAGAGAAAAGGCTCTACCGTTAGTGTGAGAGAAAAAAAAAAAAAAAAAACCCAGTAGGAATTAAAAAAAAAAAAAGGGGGGGGGGGGGGGGGGGGGGGGATACTTGTTTGTTGGACAAAACCTGAAAAATCAGGACAGACTGTACTGCAGTTGAAGCCAAAGCGACTGTTATCTCCTCTCTCCTCCCCCTGCCCAGTCTTCCCTGCCCTGTCCCACCCAATCCCAAATTGCCCCCGTCTCCGCTTCTTGGCCCCCTCCTCCCCCCCCCCCCCCCCCCCTCCCTCCCCCCCCCTCCCCCCCCCCTCTCTCTCTCTCAAAATACTTTTCCCATTTCCTGTTTATATGTTCGTTTTTTTTCAGCTGGAAGCCGAAAATGTCCCCCGCCCACTTTTTTTTCCCTTTCAAACTATTTGAAACAAAGTCAGTTTATTCTGCGGCCCTCGAGGCGCGCGTGCAGGCTGGGGCTGATGACGTGATTGGAGGGATCGTGTGACATGGCTTGCCCGTGCAGGGATGTCTCCAGTCTGTTGACCCACATTCGGCAATGACGTTTCTGCGGGCCACTGTGTCAGCGCCCGTAATTATCCTGGTCCTGGGGCATGGAATGGTTGGGAAAAGTGTGTGCGCGCGCGCACGTGTGTGTGTGAGTGGGGCAATGCGCACGGGCATGCATGTGTGGATAGTGATTTCTTCCCGCAAAAAAAAAATTCTTTGGATCACGTCTCTGAGGCAGTTTTAGCAGTGGATGCATAATTGCGGATGCTTGACTATAAAAAGCGTCTCCAAACAAACGCATTCTATGAAGTTTGTTTGGAATCCACAGTTACTCTCTGCTGTATGTCTCGTTGAGATTGATGGTGACGTTATCGTGTTAAGCAGAGCTGATTTGATTTAAGCGATATTATCAAATATCCACTCCCAGTTCCACGGATAAAGTGGTACAAGACATGATACCATTGAAGAGTACAGGCTCGCTCTCATTTTCTCCGCTTAAGAGAAGCTCAAAATGGAACCGTTTGAATGAAACCAAAAGTCATATGAAGGACGACGTAACTGGCAGAACGTACAGCGAGATGCCTTGATGTTACCATTTGTCATAACTCGGAGATCCTAAGAGAAGACTGCACTGCAGTAGAGGCATTCAGCAGAGTCTGTCCAGGTCCATCAGTTCTGGTCTCCCATAAACATTACCGACAACAGCCTCACAGTCTGAAAGTTCTCACATCGTCGTCTTGGTCGTCGGTCGCTGACCCACATCGCCCCCCCCCCCCCCCCCCCCCCCCCCCCCCCGCTCTCCGCCATTACCCCCTTCACAGTGAAGACGTCCGTGAATCCGTTATGCTAACGACAACGCCGGTCCAAACAGAACATGTTTTATCACTGACGTTTTGTGATTCGTGCTCTGAACGTGGAGTCCACGATACAGATAACAATATAGGACTTTTAAAGAAATGACGATTTCTGTGATTTTAAGCAGAGCAGTGCAACCCCCCCCCCCCCCCCCCCCCCACACACACACACATACACTCTTCCCCATCCCGCCTGATGAGTGATAGTGTAACATAGCATTGTCTGCTAAACTCACAGGATAACTAGGTCAGTGCTGTTCTCCGCATCATTCCCTTGCAGGTGCTTTGTGACTGCACGGGGCCCCGCGCCCTAGCTGTTTGTGTTCGGTTTCTCATCGCTGCCGTTCACGGACTGCTGGCGAACGAGAACGAAGAGGATGTGCCGTAAACTCGGTATTCTCTCCGACAACGCTGTGCTGGAGGGCCTGGATGAATACATCCAGCGAGGGGATACAGACTGGTGTCAACTTACGGGGTGCTGTTAACGTAAGGGACTCACGTGCGTCCCGTCGTAGACCCCACCCTTACGCCCTTCTCCATCCGTCTGTCAACGCCAGACACATCGCATTCATGACGCTCACTGAAGAGTGTACAGAGCCACAGAAGGATGAAAACCATGTTCTGGTGAAAGAACAAACGACACAACGGGTTATGACACATGGTAGCCAGTTATTGATCACTTGGGTCCACCAAATGTAGGCTGTGCTGGGAAACGCCTGGCATTCCGCTTGGTAAGTCGCAGTAAGTTTCAGGGACAGCTTTTAAATGGCAGGAAAATGTACAAACAAGCCACATGGGCCAATGCACAGCAGAAGGACAGCCGGAGTCCATTCTGGACGTTGAGTACAATGTCCACCACCTGACCGCCAGACTACAACAACAACGCTGAGATGAGGGGAGAAAAAAATATGGATCAGCTTCTGATTTGACATGTTAAACGTCGGAGCGTTACCTCTAAACGATGTAGGTGTGTACCCATAGAGTTCTTATGGCTTGATCGTCTGGCAGAGTTGTCCCGTCCACACCGGATGCCCCAGTGACCTAGATAGGACCGCAACTTCAGCAGCTGAGTACAGCAGCATCTTTTCCCTTAACCCTTCGGATCATAAAAATCTTTTCCTGTCGTCATTTTGCTGGGGTCGTTTCGCTGTCATGAAAACTAACGACCCCCCCCCCCCCCCCCCCTGCCCCCGATGTTAACACATACATACGCGTAAAAAAGTGCTTGGTCACAGATGGTTTGGATTCTGTGCCATATTAGGTTTAGAAAGGGTTGAGGAACTTGAAAACCTTGAGTGCTGCTGCTAGTTTCGATACCTTAAGGTGCGCGCGCGCGTGTGTGTATGTGTGCCTGCATGCTTGCTTGCGTGTGCTTGTATGTTTATGTGCGAGCGTGCGCGCGCTGTGTGTGTGTGTGTGTGTGTGTGTGTGTGTGTGTGTGTGTGTGTGTGTGTGTGTGTGTGTGTGAGAGAGAGAGAGAGAGAGAGGAAGACGGAGAGGGGGGGGGGGGGGTAGGAGGGCGGCGTGAGATTCATAGTTTTTGTGAAATAAACTCCCACAGTTTGGATGGTCATTAATCTAACTTTGGAAACATGTAAAGGATAGCTTGCATAAAACCAAGTCGGTTATTTGATCAAGATCTGGGAGGGTCACAAGGGAGATGGATTTTACAATCCTCATTGCCCGGGGCCTTTCATGTCAACAGGCGAACAGAACTGACATCCTGAAAAAAAAGTTCAAAAGTTACATTCTGGAAAAGTGTCAATGACAAGATGTAATTAGAACTGCTATGGCAGCTGAACCATTGACATTTGAAGGCGGAAAGGACAGGGCTGTGCTGAGAGCGCCTGCCATTCAGCCTTTCCGCTTCTTCCTCTCAGATTAAAAGAAGCAGTATGAAGAAAAAAAAACGAAGCTTAACAAAACTATAACACAAACGCCGAAAGGAAACGGAGAAACGAAGGATCCTGGTTTTGTTTCGTCTCATGAGTGACTCGCGGCTTTGTGCTGTGACGAGGAGACCTCATAGGAAGAGAGATGGGGGAGCTGTGCCACTGAGAGTGACTGACGGTGCTAAGGCAGCTATTGTCCATCAGAAGAGATTGATCCACCTCCAGAGAGCTGACCACTTTCTTGGTGAATACCAGCAGCGCAAGGACACCCATCAGAAAGCTGTTAACCTGCAAGAGAAAGGAGACATTCTGTTGAGGAGGTTTAGGAAGATAAGCTGCAATGAAGTCACACCTCTGTCAGGTATGGTGCCGTCCGCGCTATTCTGTTGTGGCGTTGGCGCACAATTCCATCACAGGTCACCTGGGCATCAATAAAACTGCTTATATAAAACTCAGGCCGTTTTCTACAGGCCAGATCTTGAGAAGAGCGTCAAGGTTGTGCAAATCCTCTGCCGTATGTCAGCAGACAGTTCCGGCTTTCTACAGGCCAGATCTTCAGAAGAGCGTCAAGGTTGTGCAAATCCTCTGCCGTATGTCAGCAGACAGTTCCGGTTTTCTACAGGCCAGGTCTTCAGAAGAGCGTCAAGGTTGTGCAAATCCTCTGTCGTATGTCAGCAGACAGTTCCGGCTTTCTACAGGCCAGGTCTTCAGAAGAGCGTAAAGGTTGTGCAAATCCTCTGCCGTATGTCAGCAGACAGTTCCGGTAGGAAAGGTTCCCCAGGTTCCTTTGCAGAAGATGCTTCCTGTAGACTTGCCCTTCAGACGATTGATCTTGCCGACTCTCTTCATCCTGTGAGTGATGCTGGGCACATACATTTTTTTGACACTTGAAGATTAGTCTGCGAGAAACCCTGAAAGCCTTCTGAAGATTGGAGCGGAGAGTGTTGAGCTCGTCGACATTTTCGGCAGATAAGGGATTCCTCAGAAATCCTAAATGATTTGGGCACTATTTAATGTTGATTCAGTTCTTAAAGGTAGTGAGCCTTTTAAGCGATATTTTTTCTATGTATGTGTGCATGAAGTTAAACCGTGTACAATATTTAAATCTTGCTAACTATTACTCGCATTTCACATGCATACGTTTCTGTCCATTTTTGACTAGTGATTATTACGGTTGCAATAGACGCAATTTCTTTCCTTGGAGATAACCCTCTCAGCAAGCAGTAAGCTTGCTTGCTACGGGCATGAACTCTCCATGATGTCTGTTCAAGACCATTCTACAGGGTGGAGTGGAGGGTGCTCGACCCAGAAGTAGACTGAAGAAAGCCCTACATGCATAACATTATGGACTGGCGACAGCCCCTCTGCCCTATTGCTCGTGACTGAGCACAGAAAGCTGTCGATTATTCAAGTATCCATTTCAGGACATTAACGACCTGCTGATTTGCCATAATAATTATGAATTTTCGACATCAAGTTGCTCTGTTGATAGATTTTGACGATTGAGATTTTGAAATATTAGTCATATTGATAGAATGTCAACACATACCTGCAAGTTGACATCGCCTGGGTTTAGTTCTAGACTGGGTAGGTTTCGTTCATGTTAATGCATCATTGAATTTTAACGTTTGGAGTAGGCTGTTACAATTAAGCCACCCATATATATATTAGCCACCCGTATTTATTATACCGGATTATCTCGGGGGAGGGGTGGGGGATTTGATTTAATCATTACAACATCCCGAATGGCATCGTTCTCTCTCGTTTGTTTATCGTCGCGTGCGAGGCAGTGCGCACGTGCCAGGCACGTGCCTGATAAAGGGGCAAGTGTGATTTCCGGCACGGGGGCGTCTTCCACCGGAACCTCCCACAGACAAAATAGTCCCCTTGTTTTCTGAGCTAACACTGCAGCGGCAAAGGTTGATCTTGGCGCCGGATCTGGAATCTTGTCTCCCACCCATCTTCCCTCTTTGCCGCCGTTTTTTTTCCACTCTACTGATGCCGACCAATGTGCCAAGTTTGTCGTCTTGTAGTGGGTTGTGTTGTGGGTAGTGGCGAGAACAGTGCTTTTTCAGACGCGGAAGGCCAGCCTGCCGGGACTGTAACGACACCGGAGCCAGTTTAAATAATCGTGTGTACGCTGTTCGTGATGGCTCGCTCTTTTTCAAACAATAGACGTCGTTCTTTCAGCTTCATTGCCGCCTTTGTATTTCTCGCTAAATACAAGGGATTTAGTGTATTATTGGGGGTGGGTGTTTTGGGGGGGGGGGGGGGGGGGGGGGGGGGGGGAGAGCGGATATGAGGGAGAGGGATAATAGAGTTTGGAGTGTATGTGTGTGTGTGGGGGGGGGGGGGGGGGGGGGGGCGGTGGCAACAGCTGAAGAGAACTAGATTCCAATATCCCAGCATTAAGTACAGTGTACTGAGTTACATGACAATATGGGAAACGCTGGGATTTCAAAAAAAAAAAAAAAAAAAAAAAAAAACTTCGGGGCTGAAGAGAGAATAATCTGAGATGGAGAGCATGGTCATTCAGCATTTCGGGGAGGATGGAGGGGGTGGGGGGGGGGGGGGACTTTCAGGAAGCTCAGAGAATCGCTATCCTAACACACTGTAGTCGGTGTACATGTGTAAATACGCGAATCAACGCGAGCGCAACAAGTAGCGGAGGTCTTGAAGACTGAAAGAAGACTGAAACATATCCACCTGTAATAAATTTAGGATCCGAAAGTCACTGTGAATGTCACATTTGTTGAAAAGCATTCATTTCCGGATAAAACATAAATCAGATGAGATGGAACAATACCTTCATCAGTGTGGACGTGGGGGGGGGGGGGGGGGGGGGAGGTGGGGGGGGGGGGGGGGGGGGGGGGGGAAGAGAGAGAGAGAGAGAGAGAGAGAGAACTTAAATGCTTTGTAGGCCTACCGATCTTGCATAAAGATAAATGACTTGGATGTGAACACCTTGTCAGTTTGTTCCAGCTGAAGTGTCCAAAACAACCAAATGAAGGACATAATTGCAAAGTGACAGCAGCGTATTGGCCTCCCCTCCCTCCTTCACACCACCACATACCACTGAAACACGCCATAAGGCAGCTTTCTTAACGAAATCGGTTTGTTCGATCAGTAGCATTACGTGGGACACAGGCGATTTCTAAACATTGGGACTAGTTTTGAAGGTTGCGCGAAGTTCTGCCGCTTGTTTCCGTTGTCTTTGAGGTCGTCCTCGCCCGTTGGGAAGTTGAAGTGTTAATTCAGGGCACACCGTATCGCAAGCATGCTGTCTACGACCCCCAGCCTATTTTCCGTTGTGCGACGTTCCATGCGTACTTTTGCCTTGCGTGTAGATCCACAGGAGAATGTTAGCTTGATTAAATTGAAAGTTGTCGTACATTTTCAAAAGCAGCAGGGATATGCTCGCTCGTAAACTTGAGTACAGTTGTTTCATGTATGCCGGCTTTAGGCTCTTTCATCGAAGAAAATACTGTGACGACTGTCAGGTCTTGGTGATATATTGTGCTGGCCACACGAATTTCTTCTGAACGGTGATGTGGCATTACAAAAACGGGTTATAGTGGGAGGTTTTGAAAATATTACAGTAACATAAAATGTGCATTTTAAGGGACAAGCTTTATTTTGAAAAAAAAAAAATCCCCTGTGTAACATTTGTAAGCTGACAGGAAGTTTTGTGTTTTGGAAAATATGCTTTAATGATTCGAGATAACGACCCTGATAAGGCGGCTCGAGGTTGGCTGGGCTATAAACATGGAAACTGAAAGGAACCTGAGCTGAGATGATAGCCAACAATGTTGAATTACGCTGAAGACATTTGCCAACTTGAATACATCACCAATTCTTTGATGTACACTAACTCCTGCCCACCCCCACCCCCTCCCCCATCCCTGTCTGTCCCATACTGTCTGCTCTTTTAAAGGAAAAAAAAGGAAATGATAAAGAAATCGGCATCGTCGATCGTTTCAGAACAGTTCAGTGAGCAGCCCTCTTTGACGTCATTTTCAGAGGCATGGGGCATGATGCGGATTTCCAACGGCTTTTTGGCTTAAACGAAAAAAAAAAAAAACGATGACATGGGGAACTTGACACACAAAATTGCATGCAAAGAGGTAGAATCTTATTGCGTTTGAAAATACATCCGCACTCGGCCAACCACAGGCCATTGTATCCGTGGGGTTTCTGAAAGCATTTTGCCTTGAGACTTTGTGTGCGTGTATATTGCATTTTGTCATGGACGTTTCTCTGATACAATAGAGTAATAGATAAGAGACAGAAAGGCATTTGAACAATGTATGCAATTGGAAGACACGCATGTGCAGTGCAAGGAATTTCTCTAAAACATTAAAGTTGATGATCGAGTATCCAGTTTTAATCATTGCTGGTATGCTTTTAAGAATTTAGAAGCCGTGGAAGGACCCTCCACCACCCTGTCGGTCTGATCTGTTGGTTCTGTGATAATGTTCTAGAATAGCATTCAGTTAGATCGTCTGTCTCTCTCTCTCTCCCGTGTGTGTGTGTGTGTGTGTGTGTGTGTGTGTGTGTGTGCGGGGGGATGGACTGTCTCGTCTGCCCTGTTCCACAGTCAGTATGCTGCCACACCACTCATTCCGTCTCCCCCATACACCGCGTTAATCAGCCCCTTTTTTTTGTCGCAGCTGCAGCACCGGCAGTGCACAGGGGTCAGTGCGAAGTCATGAGGCGACCTGCCAGAGGAGACCATGCAGGGCAGCCGAGTAGCTTCAGTGGTGTTCACTGGGCAGAACACTGTCTACTGGGCCCATTACTAACAATGTATCAATGGCCAGGCCATAGTCGGCGAGCGGTCCCAGTCAAGAGGGTGTTTCAACGTCCATACGCGGTCAGTCTCCGGGAACTTGACGATGTCGATGGCTTTGACACGAGGTCATCAGTGACATGGCGGGGAAGTCGGAGGTTGCCGCGAGAGCAGTGTGCGTGAAGGACTATATAGAGTTTAAGATGTAGTGCTGATGGGTTATGATGAGGATGAGACTTTTGGAGTTCCATTCTGGTCAGAAACGACGTTTAAGGGCATCACGCGACGCTTCCTTTCACATCACGGCGTCAACCAGGCTCCAGAGACCCGGACACCTGTTGGTCGGCAAATTGGAACAACACTGAGACGCATCCATTAAATGGCTAACCTCGATTGTGTGTCAAGTGCTCCCATTGGAACCCACAGCGCAGTCACCTTCAGCAGGAGCCGACCAGGCCGACGAATCCCACAGATGTCTTAAGTGGGAATGGAACTCAAAGACTCCGCCCGCAGGTCCACGAGCCTACCCACTGCACCTCGGCGGCAGGTAGGACTTCATTGCTTTATGATTGATTTATTGGATAGATTGCATTTTAACGTTAACTGCGTTCAGTGAGAGGTTGCGGTTTGCATTTAATCTTGGATTTGGGGGGGGGGGGGGGGGGGGGGGGGGGGGGGGGGGGGGGGGGGGGGGGGGGGGGGGGGGGGGGGGGGGGGGGGGGGGGGGGGGTGGGGGGGGGGGGGGGGGGGGGGGGGGGGGGCGGTGGGGGGGGGGGGGGGGG
Source organism: Conus betulinus (assembly GCA_016801955.1). Taxonomy (NCBI): domain Eukaryota; kingdom Metazoa; phylum Mollusca; class Gastropoda; order Neogastropoda; family Conidae; genus Conus; species Conus betulinus. The sequence goes on along the minus strand of JADBJO010001306.1, from coordinate 302,865 downwards.
GGGGGGGGGGGGGGGGGGTTAAGGAGCTATATTTGGCGTAGGCATTTCTTCCCCTTCTGTCAAGCTGCTGTTTTTAATTTCATCAAGATCAGTTTACTTTTTTCCAATTAACAAAAAAATAGCGGGTGGTAGGGCGTTGGGGAATCTACATACGAAATCTTGGCCATTAATTAATATGACTCATCTTGGCCATTAATTAATATGAATCTTGGCCATTGATTTCGCTTAGTTACAAAACCTGTTGAAAACTGGTACAGGACTGCATGCCAAAATAAACTGTCGTCAACTTTCAAGACTTGAATGGTTCATTTTATGTCTTTCTCGATTTATTTACTTATTTTTAGAGGTTTTTTTTTTGTCCTAATGAAAGCGAGTAAACAGCATCAAAATAAGTTCATAACAGTTGAAAAAAATTGTAACTTACCCAGTAATTCCGATCAAGATTTTTTTTAATACGTCGGCCAGCGTTTGAATACATAATTACACTTCACACATCGTCTAATCAAACCCCACCCCGACGCCTCTCTTCTGTGGCATTAGTCCTGCGACGCTCATTCTTTGTCCATCACCCAGTCGCATCCACCTGTGGATGCTGTCGTGGAGCTGTCACGACAGAGCATCCTCCGCCAGAGGGCACCATCGCGTCCACCCAACGATAGTCAAGAACAGGCCTACACCTGCATCTTAGATACGATCTCGCTACGGACATGACAATGAGAGGAACTGAATCTGGGGTCACCGCGAGAGCAGGGGATTAAGGGCCACAAAGTTTAGTAAGACTTTTTCGCCGGAGGAGGATGCAGATGATGCTATGGGGTTTTGTCCTGGTCTGAGACTACACGACAAACCTGTATTCTACGCTCATACTGTGTGCCGGCGTCAGCCTGTTTCCGGAGATACATTTGAAGTGTCGGACGGCATTGGTGTGGATCTGAGGAACACAGAGAGGCATCCGTTAGGTGGATGAAACTCGACTGTGGTGTTCCAGTCTTCCCATTTGAACCCGTAGCAAAGTCAGTTCCGGGTAGGAGACGGTTGAAGCCGAAAAGTAATAAATAAAAGGGCATGCACCACCTGCCAGTCAGCAAATCCGCCATACTGGCCACCGCACCTTGGCGGTTTGTTGCGACCATAACGATACTGTGAACTTTGTTTATCGGTGCTTTTCTTTCTCTCCAGCATCCACATGTTAATGGTGCTTTTCTTCTCTCCAGCATCCACATGTTATTGGTGCTTTTTTTCTCTTCCACATGTTAATGGTGCTATTCTTCTCTCCGGCATCCACATGTTATTGGTTCTTTTTTCTCTCTCCAGCATCCACATGTTCTTGGTGCTTTTCTTCTCTTCCACGTATTGGTGCTTTTCTTCTCTCCAGCATCCACATGTTATTGGTGCTTTTCTTCTCTCCAGCATCCACATGTTCTTGGTGCTTTTCTTCTCTTCCACGTTATTGGTGCTTTTCTTCTCTCCAGCATCCACATGTTTCTTGGAGCCTTTCTTCTCTCCAGCATCCACATGTTCTTGGTGCTTTTCTTTTGTATCCCATATGTTGGAGGACAGGGTGCAAGATTAATCAGCGTCCTCAGTAGCGAACAAAAGGCCTGTTCCACCGAGAGCTTTCTCAACAGGCGCCTTGCATATCCAGCGACTGATCAAAATACCTCTTTGTTACATATGACAAGAGCTGGTAGTGGTCAAGAGCCCTACTATACTGTCTAGGCAAATGCAGAACAGCAACCTCGGGAACGGGGTTACACGATGACCTCAGCCGGCGATCAGGCATTCGACGATATCGTTAAACTGCACACAGTTGGTTGAAATTTCCCGGAGGATATGAGACTCGAATTAGGCCTAACGGGAATCAACAGCTTACCATGCTGTGCGACCTTCAGCAACATCAGTGATGCAGCCTGGTCTACTCGCATCACAAAATTAAGAAGAGTGACATGCTGTTCTCTAAGCCCAAACTTGGCCTTCTTCAGAAGGCGGTGTGTCATTATGACTCCAGTAAACGTTAACCTTAAGGCTAAGACAGAACCGAGAGGCAGGTGATCGTGCTGTACGGCTGACACTGAAACTGCAGGTCAAACTGTAAGGTGCAATGCCATCTAGACAGTAGCGTAGATAAATTTGATATTTCATCGCTATTTCATGGGCGTCTGTAAGGGTTAAAACAAAAACAATGTCACAAACTTTTGAAATGGGTGGTGAACGTTATGATGGATCCGCTCTAGGTCACTTTTGATGGTAGGCCGGACCATTCAGACAGTACGGTGCCGATACCGGGCGGGCCGGTTTGCAGCATGAAAAATACTTCTATTCAATTGTTCTTAGCAAGTGCGTAGCTTAAAGAGCACCAGTTATAACTTGTCCTTATAACGCCCCGTGATGATACTTGGAGATGATGTCTGGATTTTGAACCTCCGCCAAGAGAATTACTTTTTCACCCGCCTGGGACTATTGGTTGTAAGCGTGTCAGCAGAATAACCCCCAAACCGGTGAATGTATTTCTAAAAACTTATTCAAAAGATGCAGTGTGACAAAGGAACGAACCTGCTCCATGTTTATGCGGATCCGGATCAAAGATCCCATTGAGAACGATTACGTAATGAAAGCAAGTCAACCATAGGAATTTTCTCAAGTTCAGTGCGGATTGATGTCAGCGAGTTTCACTCGTTCCATTCGTAACAGACAGACCCAGACATTCGATCCAGTGTTAGCGCTTTAATCCAGAATATAGCCATGAAAAGACAATGAAAATAAAATGCACCAGTAACAGACAAAAGTGACATTTATATATTTTTTATGTTCTATACATACGACAAATGCAATGTTAAAGGACAAGTTAGAATTGAACACTGATTCAGTACACAAGTACTCGGTTTCACATCATACACATCGCCACCGAATCAAAACGGTACCTCTTCATCCTGGCAACCTAACTTCTTAGCAACGTAACGTCTTGTCACGGCGTGACTAGGGAACGTGACAAATTTTCTGTAGGAAAGAGCAGGGTCACAAAGCGATCCGCAATACTCCACACGCCAGCAAGTGGACTTGACGCCTGACGCGCTGGGATATCTACGTGCCTCGTCACCATCTGGACATTGAAATGCCCGTTGTGTGTGTGTGTGTTACTGTCCCCCTTTTTTATTTTATTTATTTTTTCAAGTCTCTTGATTTAGGCACTGTGGTGGATGTTCATTTCGCACAGCAATAGCAGTTTAGGTATTACATAATTCAACGCGAAATTAAGAGAACGACAGGCGTCTTCCCCGGCTCAGATTTCTATGCTAAGTCCACGTTTGAATGTACCCGTCTAATACTCCCTCCTTAGATGCACTTGTTTCAGGTCTTTTGCCCCCCCAAAAAAACGATCATTACGTCCGGTAGCATTTCACATTTGCAATCATCCATGGGCATATCATCGACTATATCATCTACCAAACTGTTTACATGTGCACGCACGCACACATATATGTCCATCAGAAAGAGACCAAAAAAACCAACACGGCAACAAAAATGTGTTCACTGCTCAATCATGGAACGACTTTAAGCTTTTTTACAACGAAATATAATGCTACTCACTGCAAAGATGAAAACGATCTCCAAACATACCACATAGAGGTCTACTACAGTAGTACTAAATTTGAACTTTATATCGACATAAATATGCAGCATACATGAAACAGGAATATGCAGTACTTAACGATGTGCAGTTATATAAAGAAATGATACAAGCATCGACATGAACAGCTGTTCCACTATATTCCAAAAGTATGTACACGCAAGCATACGCGCTCACAACCACCCACACACGGTGTTACAGCGAATATACATTATACATAAGCATGGGTAGAGCAAAAAAGGAGAGAAGTTGAGGCATTTGATCAGCCGACTCGTACACGGAGGCAGATCGGCGTTTGTAAAGTAACGGGGCATAAGCCATTGACACATGAATTATGCCTAAATGCATGGGTCACTGACACATTAGTTATGCCTTAATGCATGGGTCATGGGTCACTAAATGCATTCATCTGTTTTACTACACTGTCCTAGCCTATGAGCCAAGTTTTGTACTTGTAAGAGCGTGAATGTTTCTATGTTAAGGTGAATTTCCACCAAGGTTGTGCTGGTAAGCGGGTGAATCCTTAACCAGTGTTGCGTTGGTCAGTTGACCAAAATTGTGTGATAATGTCAATAGAGAAATAGCAGACATCATTACGATTGTGTAATGACTTCGTGGCTATAGAATGGAATCAGCATAAAGTGTGGAACAATTATTCCAGCAATTAAACACTCGGAACAAAATTGGCTATCAAAAAAACATCAACAATCCAAAATGCACACCAGACGTTCGCAGCTCGTTTCACAGAAAACTCGCACTTCAAGATCCCTTCCCGAACAACAACCATGGGGACTTTGGTGTCCATTCCTAATACAACCGAGTTCGAAGCAACCAAGTATAGCAACTAATCTCTCATACATTGACACTCATACACGGACACACACGCATCCTTCGGTCCGGTACTCGCTCGTGCGCCCGGTTCCATTTGTACAACTTCAGCCGAAGAAGACTAAAACATCGGCATCTAATCGCCAAATTACAAAGCCAACTAATCTGGAACACTGACGACCATTCAACATAAATATTTGACATGAACGCACGTTCTATACAATCAACCGTCCATCCCCGACAAGTTTGTCAGGGAGAGTCCTGAAACGATTAACCTTCAGCGTTAAATGCAATGATTCCCCCAACCGAGGGGGGAAAACGTTCGTTATTCTAAAACCTCAGGCTGAAGTCAAAAAAACACGTATTAGTTTCTCTTTCATTAGAACGTCCCAAAGGTTTGTGGCACCAGCGCGAGGAGATGAGTATTAGAAACCTCTTCCTGAGCTCCATGACTGGATTGCAAGGATCTCCACGCACGACCAGGGCTTCGTTACGACTTGACGCCCCCTACATACGGCAGGCGATTGGCTCTGCAGCTATTGCGAACATGACTAGACTACAGAAGCTGACCGTGATTGATCTTCACAACATAATTGTACAAACAGTGGACGATAAGATGGCGTTCACTTCTACCGTATTCTCTAGACCACTGGAAACTACTGGAAGCAATAGGAAAACCGTTTGACAGGTCCGATCCGGAAGCGGATCGACCCAGCCTTTTCCCCTGAGGCAAACCATGTACATGTTCGTTCACACGTATATACATACCCCTCCCTCAAAATGCAAAGGATACAATATAAAATAAAAGAAAAAAAAAAAAAACACACCGAAATGGGTCTGTCAGATTGTTACAACACGCGGCTCTCCCCGTTTATGTTCGAAATTCTTTCCTACCGACTGCCTTTGTACTTTGTCCTCACTAGATTCAACTTTTTTTTTTTTTGGAGTTACGTAAAATATCGTTTGAAAAATCTTAATGTATATATTTCTGATCTTGCTATTCATTTAATAGTAAAGAAAATACCACTAGATCTTCCTATTTCAGACGTACAGAGCAAACCAATAAAATACCACTAGATCTTCCTATTTTAGACGTACAGAGCAAACAAATTCACGTTTCCCCCCTCGGAGGGACATGAAAAAATCAGGGAAGGGAAGAGAGAGAGGCAACTACCTCATACCTTGACAGTAATTTTGTTCTAAACATCAACCACCATTGACATTATACATAATATATACGAAAGCATGATCATGGATTCAGTTGCATTTTGTCACAAAACCATATTCCATTATGGGCCTCGCAAAACCATTCCATTATTTGCCTCGCAAAACCACATTCCATTATTGGCCTCAGTGGACTCGGATCACTCGACCAGCATTCCATGACACAGGTTTAGCATGACCCCCTCCCTCTCTTAAAAAACGCCCTTGTCTAAAACAAAAATCGTGTCCTTGTATCCAAAAACACTCCAGAAGTAAATTCCCTTTATTTTTTTCCACAAAAAATACACAAACCAGAAAATGCACTAACAGACCAAATATAACAAGACAAATCAATAATATATAAATACATAAATTAAAAAAAGGAACATGTTCTTTGTGAGGGAGAAAGTCTTTGAATCAAATTCCACACAAATCGATTAACATTACTAATGGTTTCTGTACTTCATACTGATCTGGGATCGAGGCAAGGGATAAAAAAAAATGCTGGATTATAAGGCAGAGCATAAAAAAGGGAAAGGGAAAAACGCTTGATATGATGCAAATAATTTCCAAGCAACAAATCAATCGTCAACGCAAACCTGATCATTCAAAAACCACACGCAGTCCACCTTTTCTTTTGGCATTAACATTGTGAGTTTTCTTTTTTTTTTTTTTTTATTTCTGTTAATGCAATATAGGACGTGAAAAGATCAAAGACAAATCTTCACATCCACTCTGGCGCACACGCTGTCAGCAGAATAGCTTTCATGAAGAAAAAACAAGCTCTTCAACCAGAAACGGTCCTTTCCATATCGGCAGCCATGGCTATATAAGTCTTTGGCGAGCACACAATCCGTCATCCCAAAACCAACCAGTTATCACCAGTCGCTCTGTTACCTGTAATCATTTGTTGCATAGTCCTCAACGGATTTCAGCCTCTTCCATTGGGCCTAACAGAAGCCCTTTTCTTTCTCTCTGCAGTCCTGTACATTCAGTCCATCAAACTCGTCGCAGTCTGCCAACGTCTTAAGTTGACTGTCCACCGATCAGTTTTGAAACGAGCAGTCACTCTGGTGTCCACCCTTAGGAAGCCACTCTTTCAGACACATCACATTCAACTCTGACATCAGAAATGCACTAGCAGAACATGGGGTAGGAGTTCAGACGCCAACTCCATGGCCACGGAACAGACGTGCCGCAGCCTAGGGGTGGATCTCCGGGGGTTGCGACCTGTACGGCTGCTGCACGTGGGGCCGGGCCTGCTTGCCGCTGGAGGCGGGGACAGGGGGTGGGGGCTGATAAAGGGGAGACGTGGCATCTATTTCAATGGCGTCCACCTCGTCCGTCGGTGGAGTGGTTTCCTTATTGTCGGGATCCGAACCCTCGCTGTCACCACGGTGATATTCAGGGGGAGGGGCCGGAGGGCTGCCTTCAATCAGCAAGGGCTTGGTGGAGTCGCTGGGCTTTTCGTCCAGCTCGTCGGGGAAAATGACGGGGGCACCCTTGTTGACGAAGGTGTTCTGCTCCTCCAGATTCATCTTTCCTTGCGCTTCTTGCGGTACAGGATGCAGGCCACCAGGAGTGCGACCAGCAAGATGGCCACGATCACCACAGCAGGCACCACCGTGGTGATCCACATGTTGTCCCCGCTGCCTTTACCGGCCGAGGCCACCTGCGTGGCATTGGGGGGCGCGCCGTGGTGGTCTTGGGTTTGCTGGTCTTGTCTGGCATGTCGGTTCCGTCAATGTCGTCTGGCTTGGATGTGGTCATGGATTTGTCCACGGACGCCGATCGTTGGGGGAAATCCGGGTTCCTTCACAATCCCCTGCTGGGGCTGTGGCAGCCCCGGTCAGAACCCAGGGCTTCAGCTTCTCCATGGCCTCGGGGTTGATGTTCCCGTCTTCGGTGACCAGCTTGTCTGCCAGGCCGGTGACCTCGTCCACTGGACACCCACTTCCTGCCAGCGAGGTGTTGGTGAAGGAGAAGATGACAGAGCCCTGTCTGATGCCCGTGATGGACAGTGCACTGCTGTCCTCGTCTCCAAACACTCCGGCCACCTGGACACATGGAAATACACATTGAACAGTGGATGCCGACATCCAGGAGAAAAAGAATCGCAATGGGTGACCACCATACTCAACTCCATTCATCGCCAAGGCTTAGGCAGCACCAATGCACGTGAACAAATTGTTTATGAATAGGCTAGGTAAAAAGAACGGCACTATTTTTCAAGTAACGTGATTCTGTACCACAATCGCTGTTAGATTATTTTCCACTGGCACTTCTGGCAGATTTAACGACTGTTCCATAAATTCTTCCTTACCTTGTTGGTTAGGTCCAGCTTCTTGTCCACACTGGTCACAAACTCGTCGTTGTAGTCGGTGTCGATGGTCATGCTCATCTCGTGGTTGACTCGCGACTTGCGTCCCTTGGCCTTGCGCACCACCACGTCAAAGGGGAAGAGGGTGACGAAGTCGTGGGTCTTCAGCATGGCCACCAGAATCAGGGGGTGCTTGCCCACGTCCGTCTCCATGGCCATGCCTCGGATGGTCTGCGTCCTCTGGTTGAACTGCAGGAACCCAGTCCTTGCGGATGACCGTCTTCTTGTTGGGGTCTCTGAACACAGAAAACAGAATATCGTATTAACGCATACAGTTTGGTGGCTTGGTTTGCCTAAGAAGTGTTGTGTACTAGACACGTCGACCTCAGACACCTCAAGGCCGTCAAAGGCGTTTTCAGATCGCCCAAATTTTATGAACGGCTACTAGCAATTAAAGGTGCTGTGCCCCCCTGGGGGTGTCCATAAATATGTAAGAGATGACGGCTTGCACTGTAATACTGTTGAGTATTCAGTTTAATGATGTACAATGTTCATATTTCTTGATGGGATACTGGTTTTACGTAATACTATATCTTTACACCCTGTGCAACTAAATGAGCTTATGCCAATCACCACCCGTCTATCGGTTCGACTCTTGGCCATCTTTTGCCTCTTTATAGTAGCAGGTTCCCTCTTAAATTTTGAAGCGCTCTCTCTCTGTCTGCTTTTCCTCTTCCTTCTCCCCAGCCGGTTCCAGGGTCTGACTGATCCTGACAGGTGTGGGATGCTAATTATGTGTGTGTCATATCCAGCCCACCTTCCCCACTCTTTTGTATTGTAAAGAACTTACTGCAGGTCCCCTCGCACAAGGCTCAGCTTGGTCTGGCTGGTGCCGCCGCCCATGTCGCAGGCGTTGAAAGATCTTCGGGAATCTTGAAGTTGATCACCTCACCCACCAGGGAAGGTCTTCTTCTCGAATCTCTTGTTCACTGTGGGCTTCACACACTCCTCTGGAGGCAGGACCACAGGGCTCTTGGTGGTGGTCTTCTGCAAGGCAAATAATAAGAGGGTCAGAAAGACATTACCGTTTTATTGTTGCAGTTAAGAGAAACACTGCATGATTCTTTCGAATTTGCAACCTCGTTTGGACCACTTTATGCAGATCTGTTAAAAAAGCTGGACATTTAATGTCCCCCCCCCCCAACCTTTTTTTTTTTTTCTTTATTTACTTAAAAAGTAGGTTTGATAACAGCCGACGCAAAGTCGTCGACAGCCACACTCGCAACACTACACAATTCGTTGACACAGACGATCCCACAAAGGTACCATGAACCATTTCCGCGCCACCCCTCTCCAATCCCCACCACCATCCTCCCCCCACCTCCAACACACTTGCGTGCGATTCCTCTCCCTCCTTCACACCCACACACACGACCTGAATGACGTGTTATAAACATTTTCTTTTTCCTCTTTTTTTTCTTTGGGTGTAGGGAGTGGGGGTAGGGTGGGGGCTGGGAGAGGCGCTCCCGAAAACGGACACATATTATAAGCTTATGAGAATGATTTAACAAAACTCTCTCTCTCACACACACACTTCGTGTACGGTCAATGATCTCTTTGATCCACAGACTTAAACTTAATGCTTTTAAAACAAAATTTACAAACTTATGAGAATGATTTAACAAAACTATCTCTCACACACACTTCGTGTACGGTCAATGATCTCTTTGATCCACAGACTTAAACTTAATGCTTTTAAAACAAAATTTACAAATGACATGAAATGCAGTTGTGGCGAAAAAAAATCAGATGTACAGGCATTAGATGTGAACCTTTAAAAAAAAAAAAAACACACTTGCTTTAGCTGAATCTTCCCCGGATGAAATTTTAATGTGTGACATACCTGTAACGAGATGCAGATGTATCTTTATTGAATGTTACTTGATTTGTTTTTAGACCACATAACGTGAATAGACATTAAATTGAAGACTGCGCGCGCACACACACACACACGCGCGCGTAGTACTCCATACACAAACACCTTTCATTCACCATATTACTACCCGTGACACGTCGAATTACGAATCATTCTAGTAGGTAATTTGTTACGTCATATTGAAATATTTACGTCTCTTCCCTCACCACTTTACCTGCTGGCACTCGGGGAGGATGTCATTTTCTGAAGAAGGCAAATAAAGCCGAAAATTTCAACTATAACCACGACAGCTTGTTCTTGTGCTTTTTTTCTTTTGGACACACACACCTTCATCTTAGGAGTAGTGGGTGATGGCAGGGTTTCGGTTTTGGTGACGTCAGGCTCCATGGGGGTCTCCTTGGACGGCGTGAGGTCGTCAGGTTTGGGCGTGGTGTAGGGCCTGTCGGGTGTCGTGGTCTTCTCCATCACGGGCTGCGAGGGAGTGGGCTCAATGGTGAAGGTCGGCGAGGACATGTCCACTACCTGTAGTAGACAGTATAGGCAGAGAGTCAGCTGGGGTGGACAGGACAGGACAGGTAGAGTCAGCTGGGGTGGACAGGCCAGAGTCAGCTGGGTGGACAGGACAGTCAGCTGGGGTGGACAGGACAGAGTCAGCTGAGATGGACAGGACAGGCAGAGTCAGCTGGGGTGGACAGGACAGGCAGAGTCAGCTGGGGTGGACGGGACAGAGTCGGCTGGGGTGGACAGGACAGTCAGCTGGGGTGGACAGGATAGGCAGAGTCAGCTGGGGTGGACGGGACAGGCAGAGTCAGCTGGGGTGGACGGGACAGAGTCGGTTGGGGTGGACAGGACAGTCAGCTGGGGTGGACAGGACAGTCAGCTGGGGGTGGACAGGACAGGCAGGGAGTCAGTTGGGGTGGACAGGTCATGTAGAGTCAGCTGGGGTGGACAGGACCGTCAGCTGGCGGGGGGTATACACACGCATGATCTGCACAGTAAGGCGTTTTGTCAAACGCTCGTTTCTGCATGCACTTACAGGCCGGGTCATGGTGTCGGCGTCGGTGGGCGGGGCCATGGTCACGACCGGAGTGGGAGTGGAGCGCACCTGACGCCGGCGCCGCTTCAGCGCGTGCTGATGCTGGAGCCGCGTGTTGGTCACCCTCCAGCTGAGCACCGGCACGCCCAGGGTCCGGCCATCACGCCGCTGCTGGAGTCGTCGTCCAGCTTGTGCAGCACCGGGAAGTGGCCCGTCTCCACCTTGCCGCAGCCCACCAGCCACGACACCAACAGGCCCACGTGCTGCGCCTCCCCCTTGGCGTCTCCCGTGCCCGTCACCAGGGCGGAGTCGTCGTGCAGGGGTTGCCCCGAGGCGGTGACCATCTTCACCATCTCGTCGCCCAGACCCATGTGCGCCATGAACGCGGAGAGCAGCTGGAGGCGTTGCTTCGCCGGCATGGCGAGCAGGTCCGCGTCCAGGATGAGAGGGTGGCCACCGTCTCGGGCTCCTCGCGCTTGCAGCGGACCACCTCGGGCCCGGAGGTCTTGAACTTGACGGGCTGGCTGGAAGACATGGACGGCGTGTCGGCGCTGACGGTGATGGAGAAGACGTCGGTGCCGTGGTGGTGCCGTGGAGACTGCGGGCGGTGACCTGCAGGTAGTGCTGACCGCGTCGGGCATGGTCGGGGATGCCCTGCAGCACGTTCTGCTCGTTGTCGAACTGCAGCCAGGAGGGAAGATTGTCCTTTCCAGCCTCCACCACCTGAGACACAAACGTACTTCATATATAGTGTATGATCATATGCTAGAAAGCATTTTGAATAATGAAAAAAAATATTACCGGCGTTATTTGCGTTTGTATGGTACGAGCCCAAAAAAAAATCACGTATGCGACAGAATTCAAAGGTTATATACCACCTCATGGTAAAAGCAGAACGAATCTCGGGGTGGCAGAGCCTATCTCCAAGTTGGAGATTCAGACGTTCCACCCCATGATACGAGCGAATTTTCCAGCGACACTAACATGAATGCATACAATACAATGCGAACCACCTTTACTTCAATTTGTCTGCAAAAAAAAAGTCCCAGCTTGACACAAAGGAATTTTGTCGCCACCGTAACCGCCGTAACTTGCATACACAAAATATGCATCGACATCACTGAATCAACTACCGAGGGTTTTTTTTTTTTTTTGGGGGGGGGGGGGGGGGGGTTCTTCAACAGATCAGCATAGGTTTTAGTTTCAAGGAGGCGTCACTGCGTGCCGACTAGTCCATATACGCTACACCACATCCGCTTAGTTCTGAGACAAAAATAAGATGAGATGGTTACGATTGGATGTCTGACCTACGCATTAGCCCAGTGCGCTGGTCAGACCTCGAGTGACTACCTAATATTCTGCGTGTGGGTATGTGTGTCTTTGTGTGCGTATGAGCGAGCGTGAGAAAGGCAGTGTTGGCTGAAAGTACATGGCGGTACCATAATGAGGGGCAACGATGGCTCGCAACTGTCCCCGGGGAACCATTCTAGGCCCGAGTTGGTCCAACAGGAATCGGATTTCATTTACTCTGCTGACACGTTTTCGTGTGCTCATGGTTACTGCAGTTGCTGTCATGAGCGTGGCTAAACACATCAGTGACGGGAGTTGACCACACAGGAGATGGGTTGAAAAACGCCGTGACGTCGCCTTTCGGCCCTCTTTGTTGATCTCGTATTTTCCCCATCCTCCGAAAATAACAATGGAGAAGGCGAAACGGGATGGACCGAAACGGAACTTGTTCAAAAAACCCGTACGCCAGAGCAATAAGTAAATCTCCCCGGTATTTTTGGCCCCCCCATAGACAAGACTCAAAACAAGGCGATCAATACGGAAAAAACGCGAGCGGAATGTCGAAACTTTTCCTTTTCAGAACCTTTCAAACCGAGTTTAAAAAAAAAAAAAAATTAAGCCGTTGAAAAAAAAAAAGTTTTGTTTACAGGTAGGCCTAAATGCTGTGCGTGATGTAACGGGGAGAACACAAGTTCAAAACAACAACAAAAAAGTAATGCCATCGAGGTTATTTCCCCCAAGAAGCGGTAAACACTTCGCTGCACCTCTTGTGTCCTCATAAACCACTCCACACCGAGATGTCCATGGTCGTGAGCGTGGGCGTTTACTACAACGGGAGTCTTCAGCGGCGCCACCTCCTCGTTTCTCAGGAATGGTTCTGAATGTAGGGATGTCGCAACGTAGGCGATTTGCTGGATCTGCCGCCCACGATCATTAGCCGGCTCCTGCACCGTTTCCTTCACCGGCTTTGTCTCCCAGCCGTCGTTAACGGTGCGCACATTACACAATACACCCTCGCACGGCCTAACCTTTATTTTGCAGCTGGGAGAAAAAAAATGGTGCCAGATGATCCACCCACCAGTAAAATCTGGGCGCTGAATTGGTGGGAATCGTAACACGCTCCTTTGCCTACGTCTGACGGCGCAGTTTGCCAATGCCATGATTCATTTCCGACTTTTACGACAGTTCGGGTTTATCGCATCTTGGTATGCGCTTGCCCGCTCACAGTTAGTTGAAAATACGTTGGAATGATGCGGGGTGTGTGGTGTGCGTGCGTGCGCGTGCGTGCGTGCGTATGAGAGAGACCGAGAATGTGTGTGGAGCTATGCAGAGAGAGAGAGAGAGTGCGTGCCGTCTTACTGGCTGTGGCGCGTGTGCACTTGGCCTACAGTACGAGATGGATGTACCATACGTGTGGTTTGCTCAACTGTGCACGCTTCACATCGATGACTCAGCTTCTCATCAACAAATGAAGGATAATCATCAGAAATACAGATCATTCTTAAACAACCAAATACCCAGAAGTCAAGAGCTCAACAGAAAAATGATCATGTAGAAGTCACTGAACATAATGATGACGGAGCTGAATGCAATACTGGAGGAGAAAAATGTCTTTTCATACAAATGTACTACACCCATCCAGAGGTGACCCATGAATGTACGCACACCTGGTTCAGACTGAAATACAAGCCCCCTGGACTTATGCCATCGTTACACATGTTTGAGGCCGTGCTGATCAGGACCCATCCCGGGGCTAGCTAATGCCAGAAACAACACAAAAATGCGCGATAATATATATCCCCCACCCAACACACATACAAGTGAATATAAGCTATCAAAGGAATGCCAAGTTCAGAGACACTGGTGTCAGAAATGCAGGTAACACAGGCCCATGCACATGCGGCCGCCAACAGCAAAGCTCAACTGAAAAGCTAAAAAAAAAAAAAAAAAAAAAAAAAAAAAAAAAAAAAAACGCTGTGCCGTTCGCACCTCCCTTCCCCTCCCTAATTAAAAAAAAATCAACTGAACGTTTTGAACCTCTTCCCGAACTGCCAGCAAGACGGATGGCTGCAGCACCACACGACTACAAGTACAGGCAGCTGCTGAACGGAGGCACACCCTGAGGATGTAGGCGTGGCCCGTAAAATACACCGTCATGAACATCAGTGTCCGCCCACGCAAGCTGCATCACTGAACGACGAATCACCGTGTATTTTTATCTTCGGAAAATTCCCATCCCGGGGAAACGATACTGGAACGCTTCCTGCGGTGCCGCTCTTTCCGCAAGCCAGCTTGCTTTGCCGAGGTCGTGACCCTCTCCAGGCGGAATGACATCTGAACAGCTCAGCATCAGGCTTCCTCTCCATGAAACTCGCTGCGGTCGTCAGTTCCGACTTTCCTGGCCAGGCCCGCTCACATTCTTCGGCGAACATCCATTCGACCGTACATTTCACACTGTGCTGAAGAGTCGTGGATTCTCTCAGCTGTGTTATTCTGAACGTGTGTCAGAAGGGAAGAGAGAGGTTGGGAGTGGAGGAAGGATGACGACTAGCTGGCATTCTCTCTTGATCTTTAAAACGTAGCCGAGTTCCTAAAAACACGATTCAGTTCACAATGGTAGGCAGATCGCGCAGCTGCACTTGAATGCCTTTTTAAAAATAATGTTCTTCACTTTTTGTATATAATATATATATAATATATATATATATATATATATATGTGTGTGTGTGTGTGTGTGTGTGTGTGTGTGTGTGTGCGTGCGTGCCTATTCTACAGGGATTTGCAACTTTAATACTTTCCTGCCACTGTCTTTGCCACACATGCAACTACAAACTTATAAACACACCAAAAGCTCTAGACTGTTGCTGTTCACATTTTGATGTACACTGTAAAGTTTTCTCTGATTGGAAACTGGAAATAAATTTGTTTATACCAAAACGTATTGTTTCTTTTTTCTCAGACGGAAAGCTGCATGTAACGCGTAAGAAAAAAAAAACCTAACTGGTCGGAATCATGCCCTCAACGGGTATTGATCATTAGCAGACCATCATAGCAAATACACAGGAATAATGAACAAGTAAATAATAAAACGACCAGTGAGATCCACCAAGTCTCTTCAAATCTGCGAGGAACTACTTGTCAGAGGAACAGCAAGTCAAGGGGGGGAACAAGTTCAAGGCTACCCCTGTCGGCAACGCCTCCCCCCCCCCCCCCCCCCTCCCCTCTCCCTCTCCCTCTCGGTCTCTCCTCGCTCATCATCAACGCATAAAGTCCTGGAAGGTGTATAACAGAGCATCAACAGAGCGAGTGGTTGTTGCCCCCCTGCTCCCTCCTCCCCCTCCCCGTGACACGTGGCAAGAGATAAGAGCGGCGATATGGAAGACAAGAGAGTGAAGACGTCCATCTCGCTCTAATGGCACTGGGAGTTTCATCGCCATCAGCCCTGTCTGCACAACACGGGCGGGCACGTGCTGATAAGGGCACTGCGCGACCCCTGGTGGTCCATTCCCAGTGACGAGGCTGGATCAGAGAAGTGGGGAGGGACCCTCCTGGTTCACTGCTGGGACGGGTCAGAGAAAGTAGAAAGGGCTGGCTGGATCTAGCCATAATAGACAGCCTGTGATCTGCCTCGCTGTGAGACCGGATGTCTCTATTCTTGCACCGAGACTGCTGGAGTATGTACGAAGCGAAATATGTGAATGAGAATCTGACTTGAGGAAACACTGAACAAGAATATGAACAGTACTGACGTCTAATCTTTATATCAAAAAGCGCACTTTCAGTATCCGTCCACAATATTTCACCCTTAAAGTGGGTATTTCGGTCTGGCAAGAACAGCAACTGATCGTCATCGAACTGCTACTTTAAATCGTAATGATTAGGGTACAGACAGAATATATAGCTATGGATAGACCACCCGTTCCAGAAACTCCACGAGCCATTCCATCATCAGCAGTGCAGTATTACAGACGCTCAGCTCACCCTATCGTGTGGATGGCCAGAGTTTCCTGGCGCCTATGATTCCGACCCTCCAGTCACAAACGCATCCATCTCGAAGCGAGTGTATCCCCAACCCCTCCACGATGAAAACGACTGCTTCGCGGTATGGGAGCACACTGCTGTCAAACTCCCGTAGGATGCTTTCCCAGGAAAACAGCTACCATCCTTCAGGAAAACTGAGTTAAGCTGTTATCCGTGAGAATCCAGACTGCTTTCCTTTTGTTATAACAGTTCTCCCTGTTTTCACGAGGAAAATCGCTCATACAATGAGAATAATAACGGTTTTCCCTATTTCCCAGTGGACAATAGCTATTACCCTTAGGGAATAGAACGAAAATAGGAAAACAATCGTTCTTTGTTTTTGCCCAGTCCATTCCCAGCTTTCAGTGTTCCGTGGTGAAAGCGACCACAGCTGTTTTTTCACTGTTAATTGTTGTTGTTTTGTTTTTTTTCCTAGACATTGGGGAAAAAAGAAGAAGAAGAAGAAAAAGAAACACCAATAACAAACAAGGATAATAATCATCAGCACGAGAAACGTAGGGAAAACAGTTGTGACTGTGAGGGTAAACTGTTATCGGTTTCAGGAAAACATTGTGAAAACAGTTGGTAATCTTCAGGAATACGGCTGTGATCACACTGAAAATAGCTGTGATCCAGGGGATAATAACTGCTTTCCCTCTGTCATCTCATTCACTTTACACGCCAGCATGCTTCCATAACACGGACCGTATCGCTCTCGCGTTCACTTGTTCTTTGCACCCCAGTCTCTCGCTCTCTCTCCCTCCCTCTCTCCGAAAATACACAAAGTCACAGGTCCCATCAATACGTCATTTTCCAGCCGTTGGCCCTCTCTGCCTATCAGGGAGTTGTGGCCCCTGGTTGGCGGAAAGCCGGGAGATCGGACACGGGAGCCCAGTGATGGCCTCCTGATTGCGGCTTCCGCTTTGATCCGGCCACGGGGGGGGACGGGACTGCTGGTCTGGTTCCGTCGCCACACACCACACAGCAGAAGGGGCAGCAGGGGAGAATGGGTGGTGGTGGGTGGGGTTACATTGGTCAGAACGGCTTATCTCGTCCCTTAATTTCCTATTTACACCCACCACAGTGCGAGGAGGGAAGGTACAGGGCGAACTGATTCAAGACTGGTCGTCGTCCCTTCATTTCCCGTATATACCATCTTCCTCCATTCAGTTTTGTTTTCCACAGTGGTGGAAGAGAAGGTACATGATGGTGGATCGGTTTAGGACAGATAAATCGTTTATTTCCAGTGTGTACTCGCTTAATGGAGGGCGGGAAAGGTACATGGTGGATCGGTTAGGACGGGTCATCTTCCATTCGTTTCCAATTTCTAATCACAGTGAAGGGACGGAAGGTACAGGTTGGATCGGTTACGACAGATCATCATCCATTTCTGGTTTATACCCATATTCTGCCCCAACTGTTACATGTTACCACCACCACCCCCCCCCTCACACACACACACAGTACGTGCGTATTTATCTATACAGGCTTTGTGTACCCACAACAGGCTCCTTTAGGTGGGAAATGGATAGTGGAAATGCTGTTCTTCAGTTCAGATGCTTCGCCTGTATTCATTGCTCGCCGTTTCTTTTTTCTGTCTATACTGTTTCTTGTGTATGTGACAAGCACACCTGTGTGTGTGTGTGTGTGTGTGTGTGTGTGTGTGTGTGTGTGTACGTGTAAGTGTGTGTGTGTGTGTGTGTGTGTGTGTGTATGTGTGTGTGTGTGTGTGTGTGTGTGTGTGTGTGCGTGCGCGTGCGTGCGCGCGTGCGTGCGTGCGTGCCTGCCTGCGTGCGTGTAACAGGGGACCGAAATTGTTGGTAAAGGTTTCAGTTGCATCTCTCCTCTCCCCCCCTCTCTCTCTCTCTGTGTATATAAATGAATTTTTCAATGTTGACTATCTCGGAACGGTTCGGCAACCCATAAACCACACACAAACTTGAGAAGGAATAAAACCCGGCTGCGCCTTCTACATCACTGATTTGCTTCCATGCAATCACCACATGGAAGAAAATATGTCCACTCTCATCTGTCACCTTATAATGAAATAACGCTATTGGAATGTAGCCTCGGCGACCACTCAAATGTAACAAATGAAAAAAAGAAAAAAAGAAGAAGACAGATGATACCGAGCCGCCGCTCTTATTTTCCAGCCGCCCGTTCAAGCCTGCCGCTTGGCATCCCAAAACAGATTCCTGGCCAGGTCCCTCCACTCTCCTCGTTTCTCTCCCCCTTCTCCATCCTCAGCGATCAATACTGTGTATGAAGATGTGGAGTCTGGCAGACAAGAACATTAGACATGGTGGTGTGATTTCCTTCTGGCTCCAAGACGCTTCCCTTTCCTCTTCACTAACCACCTTTCCCCATCTCTCCACCCCACCTCCACTCCACCCCCAACAACAAGTCCTCTCTCTTTCTGTCACACACACACACACACACACACACACACACACACACACACACCATTTTTCCGTTTCATTCTTAGATGCCCGGACACACCGCTGTGAAGGCGGCCCAGGTGGCTATTTGTTGGCTGAAATGATGACGACACAGAACAGTACCCCCCCTCCTCCCTCCACCAGTCACACAGACATGTTGTCATGTACACGTTACTTCCCCTCCACAGTGTACTTTCTTTCTGTCTTTCCCTGTCGAGTATGTAGGGGCACACTTTGTAAGCCCTCCCTCCCTCCCTCTCCTCCCCTCGCCCTCCCTCTCCCCACGTCTCCATATTCATTTCAAACTATATTCAAAATCCCTCTACAGACACCATGATCATGCTGGGGGAAGTCGGGTATGGGAATGGGTGGGTATATGGGGGTGGGGGTTGTCGACGACCTATGTGAAGTTTTGCATGCAGCAAATAGATTGACTCCAAACTGAAATGCCGATGGGATACACATTCCGGCGAGAACCCCCCCCCCCCCCCCCCCACCCCCCCACACAGGGGAGAGAGAGAGAGAGAGAGAGAGAGAATGAGCGGAACGAAGAGGACGAGAGAGGGAGAGATAAAGATGTAAGAGGAAAAAAAACTACCAATGTGATGTAAATGAATGCCAACGCGATACACATTCCAGTGATACACGCGCACACACACACACACGCGCGCGCGCGCGCGCACACACACACACGTACGCACGCACGCACACACACGCAGGCAGGCACGCGCGCGCGCACACACACACACACACACACACACACACACACGCACACGCACACACAGAGTTAAGATTCAGGGAGGCAGGAAACCCTCATTTGCGACCAGCTTGCAGCCAGGAAGGGAGGCAATTCCCTTCAGGTCATCCGACCTTCCCCCAGAGGGCAGACAACTCTTGGCGTGCCAGGCCTCTCCTCCTCTCTCGTCTGACAGCATTCCCATCCCAGTCACACACGGGGGGGGGGGAAATCCTGTTCAGACCATTGACTTCTTGGAACAGTTCAAGGCCACAGGTGACAATAACGAAAGCAAAAAAAAAAAAAAAAAAAAAAAAAAAGAAAGATACAAAAAAAAAAAAGAGCCCCCCCCCCCCCCCCCCCCCCCCAGCCCCCTCAAAATGTACTAATGTAAAAGCAGCGAGATGGCCGTCAGGGAGGGTCAGGCCACATGTTCACAACGCCATTTCCCCGAAAGGAGGAGGGAAAGAGACAGGACTGCTGTCCAAACATGGGTTTCTGCAACAGCTCGTGATTCCTGGCGGCCTGCGTGGAGCGAAGGGAATGACAAAATAATTTTAATCCTCCTCTATGCAAACCTAACGATCGTCTGAACAAAAGTTGGATTTTTTGGCAAACACATCAACCATCGTCTCTTTCAGGGGAGTGAGGTATTACACGACAAATGTTAAAATGCGATGCTTAATTCTTGTTGAACCTCTAACAAAGCCTAAACAAGGTCAGTCTCCTGCTGACCTTTCTGAACTTAACAAAGCTTAAATAAGGTCAGTCTCCTGCTGACCCTTCTGAACTTAACAAAGCCTAAACAAGGTCAGTCTCCTGCTGACCTTTCTGAACTTAACAGAGACTAAATAAGGTCAGTCTCCTGCTGACCCTTCTGAACTTCAACAACGACTAAACAAACAAGATCAATCTCTCAGTGTACCTTTT
>JADBJO010001306.1:272500-277500 GCA_016801955.1 Conus betulinus | reverse complement strand
TTGATAACTCTGCACAATGTGAAGTGATCACCGTGACCAGTGGTCTTGGAGGTCGGAGAGGGCGGGTCGGCGGGGCTGATGGCGGGTGGGGTTCGGGGGGTCGTCTGTCAAGGGGGGCTATTTTGTTGGAATCTGTTTCAAAGGTCACGTGTGTTCCACCGGACACCTTACTGGCTTGGCCGTAATTGCTCTCCACGTTCTAAACAATCATCTTGGCCATAATAACTCTTTTCGACACCTTACTGGCTTGGCCGTTATTGCTCTTCACGTTCTAAACAATCATCTTGGCCATAATAACTCTTTTCGACACCTTACTGGCTTGGCCGTAATTGCTCTTCACGTTTTAAACAATCATCTTGGCCATAATAGCTCTTTTCAATTTCAAACAATCATCTTGGCCATAACTCCTCTTTTCACCATTTAAACAAAATATCAGCAATAAAACACCGATAATAACTGTTTTTCTCAGTACTTCTAATCTGCAACTGCTCTTAAGACGTAACAATTTTGACGCTGTTCAAAAATGATAATAATAATATAATAATAAAAGACAACAAAACAGCCTTGCTATTGTAGCAAGTCGTGAGCACCGGACACTTACATCATTTCCGTTATTTCCGGTACTCTGTGCACAGCAGTCCTAGGAGCGTGTGTGGGCGCAATGTTACCAACGACACCAGACAGCACACCCGTGAGTCCCGGTTACCTGTTTGTGAGCGACAATTATTGTTTTCATGGTGATCATGTGTGACAGTCGTTTTCATCGACTGAAAAGTAAGACAACGAGTGATTAACAAATATCAGTCGTGGAAGTGCAAGTGGAACATGGAACGGCAGTCCTTTCCACTGTAACCGTTGGCCAGAAACGACCCCACCCCACCTCCCCCTCCCCACCTCCCAACCGTTATCTCGGACATCAAACTCTAAGACTTATCTTGGACGTCACTCTTTGGCACAGACTCCAAACTCTAACCTGGTGTCTGTCGATTGCCCAGTGATTCCACTGACTTTCTTCCCCCCCCCCCCCCCCCCCCCCCCCCTCCGCCCTTCTTTCCTCCGGACAGTCACGCTGCTAGCTTTGTGCTGCTCTCTTGTTTCGCACATGGGATGGGAGGGTATGTTTGAAGAAAATGAGCGAGTGAAGGAGAGAGGATGGGGGTGGGGGAACTAGGAACTTCATTCAGTTCCATCTGAGACGAAAGAGAGGCGAATAGCCCCCCCCCCCCCCCCCCCTCCCCCATCTATCCAACAAGAGAGAGAGAGAGACAGAGACAGACAGACAGACATGTCACGGAGATCTTCCTCTACACCATTCTTTCCCGCCTCGTTGAACACTCGCTTTATTTGGTGAGAAATGATGTTTCATCATACAGTAAACTAAGGTAAAGGAGAACGGCAAAGAACACCTGTTGCCTACACTCCACGGTTTACGGGGCTTTTCCCCTCCGGCACCTGTGAGGCCGACAGCTGAACAGCACACAGCGACGGCCAAAAGCAAATACCAGGTCAGAGCTGAACAGGTAGTTTGAGGTAACTGGAGGTCAGGTATCTGTTAATCCTGTTCAACACCTACACACGCTGAATCATCAGCCAGCGCAAGACTCTTGTCCGACCAGAGGTTAGCTGTCTACCTGGCGTTTCATGTTGTGTTCACAAGCGTTTCTGTCCCCCCCCACCCCCCCATGTACTAACTACACTGCAGGTGCGCGCGCGCGCGCGCGCGCGCGCGTGTGTGTGTGCGTGTGCGTGTGTGTGTGTGTGTGTGTGTGAGAGAGAGAGAGAGAGAGAGAGTACTTCTTCCGTCAATATTCCTCTTCCTCCAACCCCCATCCCCCTTTTCACCCCCCTCGCCGCGCTCTGCCCCCCCCCCCCCCCCCCCCCCCGCCCGCAGAGAGAGAGAGAGAGAGAGAGAGAGAGAGACAGACAGACAGACAGAAACAGAGAGAGAGAGACGCAGCAGGATAAGGGGCGGCAGGGATAAGGAAGAAGACAGGCAGACGCCGACTCCAGGGCGTGGTCCAGGCGATTTTCCCGGTCACGGTGGCTGACCACGGGGCTACGCTGGCGACTTCTCGCCAAGCAGTGACCGTGACCTGCCCGGACAGGCGCCGTCCATCCTCTCACACCCCCTCTATCTCCTCCATCGTTCGTCGCTTCTGACCTCTCCTCAACCCTCCCCTGTACAAAATGGTTAGTTGCTGGATGGATGGCGGGTGGGGAAACTCATTAACCCTCGGTAACTGCTGGTGTACCACAGGGAATAGAAACAAACAGCAGTCTGCTGGTTTGTGGTGGAGAGTCTGTACCACGTGTGATAACCACATACAATATCCAGGTGGTGTTCTCTTCAATTAAAAAAAAAAAAAGTGCTAAAATAAAAGACGATGGACTGACTGATTTTTTTGAAGAAATGGAAAAAAACAACAAAAAAAACAATATTCAGTCACTCCAACGAGTGATCTGCACATCAAACAGTTCCTGGCAAACTGGCAGACTGTGTATGGACACCGGCAAAGCACAGGTGTTCTGTCAAGAACTTGTCAGCTTTCCCGCGCGCGCGAGTGCATACATGTCTCTGTTAGAGAGAGAGAGAGAGAGAGAGAGAGAGAGAGAGAGAGAGAGAGAGAGAGAGAGAGAGACCAACCGTCCGACCGAAAAGGACAGCCACAGACACTCGGACAGAGCTGTCCGATTTTTTTTTTTTTCCCACTCAGCACTTTTGTAACACAAATGGCCGTGTGAACAGCAATGCCGAGCGCCCGAACAATACCTCCTTAGAGACATCACGGGCGGAGGTCTTAACATAGAATCAACTTCTTTTTCGAAGCGCGGGGAAAAAAAACTCGGTGAAACTTGTTTATCATCACCTCAGTATACATCACACAAACCGGGTGGCTGAACCTAAAAACTCGGCAAAGCCACACCGCTGCCATCGCCGTTCCCAACTCCCACTCACCCAGCCTCCCCACGGAAAGCATCATAGTGGGACGCTGTCTGTGTCCTCGTCTGTGTCTCTCACCCCCCCACCCCCCCTCGCACCTCCACCCTCGCATGCCCACCCTGCACCCTTAGATACTGCACATCACACACACACACACACACACACACACACACACACACACACGCACACACACACACACACACACACACACCCACGCCCCCCCTACACCACACACCCCCCCCCCCCCTCCCCCACACACACCGTACACACACACACACACACACCCTTGACCTGCAGGGCCTCAGCCTGGTGCGGGCTGGAACAATGCCGGGTCTTTTCACGCTAATTGAGTTTGTGTGTTCCAGAATCCCCATGTTTCCCAACCGACATGTTTATCTCCCCCTAGATAGTTCCTGCACGCACCATCATCCTCCTTTTTTATGCCGAAGAATGAGGCTGGTGTTCCCTGCCGCCACCCCGACCCGGCCACGGAGCATCTTCCTCCTCCCCCCCCCCCCCCCCCCCCCCCCTCTTTCTCTCCCTTTCCATCTTTCTATGCGAGGACCGATGAAGCGAAATGACCAGCACTGTCTATCTCTGTGTCCCCAGCTCCAGAGTTAATGTATGCGCATGAATTTCTTTAGCAAAGCAAAACAGTCTGAAACAGCGGTGTATCATTCCATCTATGTACCTACATACCACTCTTGGGTCGTATACGTCGGCTGTCCATCCAGTCTGAGAGGAAGACTCATTGGTGTTGTTGTGTTGTTGTTGTTGTTGCTGTTGTTGTTGTTGGTGGTGGTAGTGGTGGTGGTGGTACTGGTTGTGTTTAGCTTTAAAGAAAACGTATCAATCCCGATTCCTGAACACGTATAACAAGACGAACATGCAGAAATTCGCCAATGCTGATAAGAAGAAATCAGAAACGAGACACACAGACAGCACCTGGGTCTTTCAAATGAAGATAGTGGTTTTATTTTCAACGAACTTTTCCAGCCGTACCGACACACGGCTACTACTACTTAGTTCTAACGCGGTGGGTCTTGCCGGGGATGGCGGGCGCTGAGGGCCGACAGCCACATAGAGAAGACTTGTTCATGAATTTCACATTTATTTCGTCTGCCGGCCGGGCGGGAGGAATAACAGCCCCCTTGTGCGGGAATCTGTTTTTAGTTCCCTCCCGGTCCCTGAGTCCGTGTGGGGGTGTCTGTACGCACGTGCTATTTTTCCACACGCTCGCTGTTTGCTTTTCCTCCACAGACATGCGTTTAAAGTCGATGGTCTCTCCACAGACAAACGTTTTAAAGTCGATGGTCTCCTCCATAAACATGCGTGTAAAAGTCGATGGTCCCCTCCACAGACATGCGTTTTTAAAGTCGATGGTCTCCTCAACAGACATGCGTTTCAAAGTCGATGGTCTCCTCCACAGACAAGCGTTTTAAAAGTCGATGGTCTCCTCCACAAACAACATACGTTTAAAAGTCGATGGTCTCCTCCACAGACATGCGTTTTAAAAGTCGATGGTCTCCTCCACAGACATGCGTTTAAAAGTCGATGGTCTCCTCCACAGACAAGCGTTTTAAAGTCGATGGTCCTCCTCCACAACACATACGTTTAAAAGTCGATGGTCTCCTCCACAGACATACGTTTAAAAGTCGATGGTCTCCTCCACAGACATGCGTTTTAAAGTCGATGGTCTCCTCCACAGACATGCGTTTTAAAGTCGATGGTCTCCTCCACAGACATGCGTTTTAAAGTCGATGGTCTCCTCCACAGACATGCGTTTAGAAGTCGAAGGTCTCCTCCACAGACATTCATTTAAAAGTCGATGGTCCCCTCCCCAACTGGGCGCGCACAGCCAAGTTTAACAGGTCGACGTTTGTCAGAAAATTGATGAGGGGAAGACGGGAGAATATTTCAACCAAAATGAATGACAGGAAGACGGGAGAATATTTTTGACCAAAATGAATAATGGGAAGATGGGAGAATATTTTTAACCCAAAATGAATAATAGGAAGATGGGAGAATATTTTTAAACACCCAAAATGAATAATAGGAA
>JADBJO010001306.1:262500-265000 GCA_016801955.1 Conus betulinus | reverse complement strand
GAGAGAGAGAGAGAGAGAGAGAGAGAGAGAGAGAGAGAGAGAGAGATGGAAAAGCAGAGTCGAAGTGTTAGAAAAATGAGAGAGAGAGAGAGAGAGAGAGAGAGAGAGAGAGAGAGAGAGAGAGAGAGAGGAGATGGAGGAAGAGCAGCCTAAGAGTGGAAGAATGAGAGAGAAAGAAAGAGAGAGAGAGAGAGAGAGAGAGAGAGAGAGAGAGAGAGGAAGAGCAGCCTAAGAATGGAAGGAAGAGAGAGAGAGAGAGAGAGACAGACAGAGACAGACAGAGAGACAGAGAGAGAGAGAGAAGGAAGAGCAGCCTAAGAGTGAAAGAGAGAGAGAGAGAGAGAGAGAGAGAGAGAGAGAGAGAGAGAGAGAGAGAGACAGACAGACAGAGACAGACAGAGAGAGAGAGAAGAAGGAAGAGCAGCCTAAGAGTGAGAGAGAGAGAGAGAGAGAGAGAGAGAGAGAGAGAGAGAGAGAGAGAGAGAGAGAGATCAACAGGCACATGGGAGTGGTGGGAAAGAGATGCCTCCGAGTGGAATGGAGCGGCACTTTGTCCACACAGCACAAAGGGGGTCACAGAAGGGCGGCACAGGAGGAGCAGAACCAAGCTGATTATTGCCGCCATCACAAGACACAAATTGGGGAGATTGGGAATAAAGAAAGAAAGGGGAGGGGGAAAAAAGAGAAGAAGAGCACAAGAGAGAGAGAGAGAGAGAGAGAGAGAGAGAGAGAGAGAGAGAGAGAGAGACAAACTGACATAGAGAGATAGGGGGAGGGAGGGAGAGAGAGAGAGAGAGAGAGAGAGAGATGGGAAACAGCAGCCTAAAAGTGGAAGAGAGAGAGAGAGAGAGAGAGAGAGAGAGAGAGAGAGAGAGAGAGCACTGAGAAAGAGAGACAGAACACAAGAGAGACAGACAGAGAGAGAGAGAGACAGAGAGAGAGAGAGAGAGAGAGAGAGAGAGAGAGAGAGAGAGAGGAGAGAGAGATCAAAGCAGGTAGAGTGTACAGTGAACCGACGTCGACGTGACTCATCCATGATGAGTCTACCACTCCAGGCAATAATTCCTACAGATGCTTCGTCAGATACACCCATTGCCGGCATTGCTGGGCCACTTCACCTCTACACAGCAAAGGTCTCTACAGGTGTGTCTACATGGGGCGTCCCCCATCCGATATCCACGTACACATATCCCCCCCCTCCCCCCCAACACACACACACACACACACACACACACACACACACACACAGTAATTCATGTGCGTACTACGTTTCTGAATGCAACAACCAAAAAAAAAAAAATTTACAAACATACGTGGAAGACGCTCCCTAACTTGAACTGGGAACTGTTACGTGGGTTACGTTGTTTGTAACAGCAATGCTGTTTTACTTAGTGCTGGTACCTACCTACCAGCTGGCACACGAACACAGGGTCTATTTAATTAAAACTTCCACAAACTGAAGCATCCATTTCATTAAATTCAGCATACGTTTATGGTTTCATGCAGCCCATTTGTGACAAGTGTAAATGCACAAACTAACAGTGTGCTACAAATCAATTAACAGCCAACACAGCTTGCTGACTGCGCATGGCGTACTGAAAGTACAAACGAAAAGCCAGTGTTGGCGACCTTGGTGTACAGTTCCACTGATATGACAGACTTCTTCTTAGAGCATCGTCTTTTTTTTTTATTATTCTGCCAACACGTTAGCACAGGTAAAGTGCGACTCGTGTAAAGGGTTTCAGTTGTCGGCGAGATCATGTATGGGACCCCCCCCCCCCCCCCCCCCCCCCCCCCCCCCCCCCCCCCCCCCCCCCCGTCTTATGCAGATCCCAAAAGAAACAATGCTTAAAATGTACTCTGTGTGTGTGTGTGCGCGTGCGTGTGTGTGTGTGTGTGTGTGTGTGTGTGTGTGTGTGTCTGTCTGTGCGTGTATGTGTATCTCATGTGTGCGCGCGTGTAAGCGTGTGTGAATGTGCGTGCGAGCGTGCGTATGTCCATTAAGAGCTGGTACAAGCGCCTCCTTGCCTCCGAGGTAAAAAAAAATCACATAAAATAGATTCTTTGTGACTCACTGCTTGAAAGATGATGAGCGCACGGCGTAAGAGTTACCGACCTTATCGCCCCAGACTGCTGACAGACGGAGTTATCAGCCTTGATGCATTCCGCACGCACCGAGAAGGGGTTTTTATTAAATGAGGTGGGGGTGTTGGGAGGGGGGTGGGGAGAAGCCGGCAGCATGTACTTTGTACAGCGCCGCCGACATTCCTTGGCCCTGTCTAACCCGTGCTGTGGTGATGTGATGGCATCAATTTGAAAGACACATGAACACTTAAGACCTCTTGCTTCCAATTCTTTCTCGTCACTCCCCCCACCCCATCCCCCTCCTACCTCCAACTGTTTTTTTTTTAATTCTGAATCTCCATCATTTATTACAGGAGCTTTTCGGCAGCTGTTCCAGTTACCAGTGCAATATAAGAATGTAGGTTCTAAGACCTTG
>JADBJO010001306.1:255000-257500 GCA_016801955.1 Conus betulinus | reverse complement strand
GAGAGAGAGAGAGAGAGAGAGAGAGAGACAGACAAGACAAGACAAGACAAGACAAGACAAGACGAGAGAAGGCACGTGCAGCCCAGTGACTGACCTGGTAGGAATGCACGGGCCCAGTGAAGGCGTCGCCGGGGATGTGGTAACGGAACAGTCGACCCACGGAAGCGGTGGTGTCAGCAATCCCCCACCTCAGCGCCACACCCTCCTCCCCCTGCTCCTCCACCGTCCCGGGCCCCTCCACCTTCTCCCTGTCCTTCAGCACCTCCACCACGTTCATGCTGCTCGCGTATCCCGCCATCATCATCATCATCATCATCACACCACCACCACAGACACAGCCGAAGTCCTTCCTAACACTCCTAGACGCTCGCCAGCCATCGTGGAAGAGTGAAGTTTCTATTTGTTGTATTCCCAAGTTACAGAAGTTGTGGCAAACTTTTTGCTGCAGATCTCACAGCTCCGGCTGAACTTCAGGCAGAAAAAAAGCAAGAAAAAAGAAAAAGGAAGGTGGTCATATAAGAATTAAAGATCAGGAAAAAAAAAAAAAAGAATTCTTCCGGCAGTTTTAGGGGTGGCTTGGTTTCACCCTTTAACTTTGGTTCTCACAAATAATTCCGTAGAAATACAACTGATCCAATCATTCACAGCCGACAGTCTTTCAGTTTTCCAGATTCCACAACGGAGAAGAAACGCCGGTCCAGAAACAGTTGCTGATCGACGAAAAGCCGCCGCAACAATCACAGAGGAGGAGAAAGCCTCACCGGGGGGCACTCTTTGGGCCAACGCTCACCAACACACAGACGCACACTCTCTCCCACACAGAGCCCCTCCAGTGTTCTCACTCCTTTGCCTTGAATGGAGCAAGCACAAGCCGTCTCCTCCTCTTCGCTGACGGACACAGAGCGTGGGCACACGAACGGAGCAGTGCATCCGGCAAATCACACGGCGCACCCCATCTGCATCACAATAGTTTCTGCTGCTGCCTTGTTTCCCCCCCTCTCTCTCT
Organism: Conus betulinus; assembly: GCA_016801955.1. Lineage (NCBI taxonomy): Eukaryota > Metazoa > Mollusca > Gastropoda > Neogastropoda > Conidae > Conus > Conus betulinus. Next base: position 256,494 of record JADBJO010001306.1, on the reverse strand, counting down.
GTGTGCCCGACACCTCGCCTGCCGTCTGCTGCGTCTCTTCTCCTCTCTCTCTTGTAGTTGCTGGCAGTCAGAGACGGAGAGAGGGTGGGGAGGAGTGAACTAAAGCGGTGAACGGGCAGGAACCGTTGCCGCTGCCTCTCCTTTCACGTGGCGCCGTCTGCGAAGGGGTTGCTGCCGCTGTCGGTGCTTGTCGATGGCGTGAAAGGTTTTCAGGGCCTGCAAAAAGAAATGAAGAAGCAGGAGGTGAGCGACGTAACGTGGGGCTGGGTGGAATAGTTGGAGTGCCTGTGTGAGGGGCACTTGGCAGGTCGCCCCGTCTACGGGCCCTCTCCACCGACCACGAGCCGGCCAACGTCTGCTTTGGAAATAAACACTTTTACACCTCCACACGTCACCGCTATCATCAGTCACCCCCCCCCCCCCCCCCTCCCCCTCCCAACCGCCACCTCTCTCTCTCTCTCTCTCTCTCCAGTCTACCACTCCCTCCACCACACCACCACCACCCCCTCCTACCGAAGCAAAAGGTAGCGGGGTTGACGTTTCCAAACTTAAAAAAGAAACGGACTGAAAGGAGGTACGGTAAGGTAATGTTGTTTATAGCCCAGCCGACCGCAAAGGGCTGGTCTGTCAGGGCGGACTACAAGGACAACGACACCCGGTGAAGAGCGATGAAATGAAAGTTATTGTGAGGGACTGGGGGAACAACAGACGTCACCCCACCACAAAGATCACTCCAATCGTCGGTTTTTTGTTTGTTTTTTGTTTGTTTTTTTTTGTTTTTTTTTTATTGGATAACTCTGGGTATGACGGATGATCGACTGTTTTTTCCCCCGAGGACAAGACACATACACGCCCATCCTTTCCGACACACACTTACAGTGAGCTATTTCAAACTTTTCTCATCGATTCAAAACTTCCCCGACGGTCTAGTTTTCAAAACAAATTACGTTCTTAAACTGACACCCATACAACAAACATCGTTTGCACAGAAGGTGGGCTTTGTCCATTAGATCTCCCTCTGTTGGCCCGGGTGAAGCTCGCTCAAGTTGATCAGCACTGGTTTATCAGCACTCGCTTGGCCCGGCCTCCGATTCACGCCAGAACTGGGGGCTCCGTTCACTCGGACCCTCTCATACATAATTCATCCACTGCTCTTTCATCAACTCAGTGGAGAGCTACAAGCATGCCCATGGTCACATGTTTGGATTTCCAATGACTGGACACACACACCTGCGCACACACATCGCCTGTTATCACACGGGATATTACCACTGCAGCTCTCGCTCAAAGTAAACTGGTGTACATTGGTGCTCCGACTGTTGTGGGTGAGTTTGCTTTACGGGGTTGATGGAGCGTCAGAACAGCGCATCCGCCCCCGCCTATCACATTACGATTTATTGTGGCATGCTGCCCTCTGCCTCTGTACATGGTTGATGGCAGAGACAGAGAGAGAGAGAGAGACAGAGAGAGAGAGAGAGAGAGAGACAGACAGAC
>JADBJO010001306.1:237500-247500 GCA_016801955.1 Conus betulinus | reverse complement strand
ACTGAACACCCCCCCCCCCCCCCCCTCCCTTTCGTGATGTGATGGAGCTGAGCTGTTACTGTGGAAAATTGTTGATCAATAATAGGACCACACCGCCACCAGAAGCCATGTCGCCCCTATGACCTCCGGGTTAGAAGAATCAGCCATCATCATCATCATCATCATCATCATTATCGTCGTCGTCGTCGTCGTCATCGTCATCATTATCACCCTATCATAGTTCATCATATTTCTCCCGGCATAGTCACGGGTGGTATTCTAAACGCAACTGCCCACTGCTTAAAAGTCTCCTAATCGCAAGACTCAACGTGCTGGGCAGCGCGGGACAGTCTTAGCAATTCCCACCGACCCCCCCCCCCCCCCCCCCCCCCCCCCCCACACACACACCCACACTCCCCCCCCCCCACGTGTCTGTCTGTCGCATTCAGCTAAACTTACTTTGTCGCTCTTGTTGTCGACAGTTTCGGGTGGTATCACGTGAAGGCGATTTCATCCAGGGAGTGTTAAGTGGTTTGTCCCGAATGCACCCCACCACCCACCCCTCCCGAGCCACCGAGTTTCTAAAAGGTTATCCTAAAGTTAGCATGAAGCATGGGGCCACTTCGGCCTTCGCAGTTGAACAATGGACCACACGGTGAAGGAGTGGGCTGACATGTTGTGCCAAGCCCGCCGCCTATTCACTATCATCATGATATCTTGTCAACAAAAATAGCTGAATGGCTGTCAGGAAATTCGACACCAATCTGAAGAACCTAACGATACCAATAAAAGAAAAAAAGTTGCTACGGACATTGATCCCAGGGAAAGGGAAACCGCTGACGTTTCGAGCTCTAGATCATTCAACGATGTGAAAAATCCAAACGCTTTTAATGCATGACTAGCTTCTGGTTTGAAATCCCGAAACGATGGCATTTCTGGGTCTTCTCTGTCTGGTTTTACAATCAACCAAAAAAAAAATGATGATGATGATGATATCATTGTGTTCCCCTATGGTCTGACACTTTCAGATAGGGCTGTTTTCTAGGCTTCTTTCTTTAACACAGGGCTGTTTTCTAGGCTTTCTTTAACATAGGGCTGTTTTTCTAGGCTTCTTTCTTTAACACAGGGCTGTTTTCTAGGCTTCTTTCTTTAACAAAGGGCTGTTTTCTTTAACACAGGGCGGCTTCTTTCTTTAACACAGGGCTGTTTTCTAGGCTTCTTTCTTTAACAAGGGCTGTTTCTCTAGGCTTCTTTCTTTAACAAAAGGGCTAGGCTTTTCTTTAACATAGGGCTGTTTTTTCTTTAAACACAGGGCTTTTTCTAGGCTTCTTTTCTTTAACATAGGGCTGTTTTCTAGGCTTCTTTCTTTAACAACAGGGCTGTTTTCCTAGGCTTCTGCTTTCTTTAACAAAGGGCTGTTTTCTAGGCTTCTTTCTTTAACACAGGGCTGTTTTCTAGGCTTCTTTCTTTAACAAAGGGCTGTTTTCTAGGCTTCTTTTCTTTAACACAGGGCTGTTTTCTAGGCTTCTTTCTTTAACAAAGGGCTGCTACTTCTTCTTTACAAAGGCTGTTTCTAGGCTTCTTTCTTTAACACAGGGCTGTTTTCTAGGCTCTTTCTTTAACACAGGGCTGTTTTCTAGGCTTCTTTCTTTAACACAGGGCTGTTTTTAACCAAATAGGCTTCTTTCTTTAACACAGGGCTGTTTTCTAGGCTTCTTTCTTTAACACAGGGCTGTTTTCTCTAGGCTTCTTTCTTTAACAAAGGGCTGTTTTTCTAGGCTTCTTTCTTTTCTTTAACAAAGGGGCTGTTTTCTAGGCTTCTTTCTTTAACATAGGGCTGTTTTTCTAGGCTTTCTTTAACATAGGGCTGTTTTCCTCTAGCTTATTTTTCTTTAATAAAGGGCTGTTTTCTAGGCTTCTTCTTTCTTTCACTGTTTTCTAGGCTTCTTTCTCTTTAACCACAGGGCTGGACTCCCCTTTTCTCTAGGCTTCTTTCTTTTCACATAGGGCTGTTTTCTAGGCTTCTTTCTTTAATACAGGGCTGTTTTTCTAGGCTTTTCTTTCTTTAACAGATCCCGGCTGTCAGCCAGGTCCAAGAGAACCTGCAGAGCTTGTCAGTGAATCTCAGCGTAACTCTCGGCGATGCATCTACGAAGAGGATGGAACCTCACTGTGTTGTTTCGGTTCCTCCACTGGGCCTACAGCCACACCAGGGCGGAGCTGCCCGGGGGCCGAACCCAACATCACAAATGAGAGCCACTGGCGGGACTCGAACCCACTACCGGTACCCATCCGCTAACCACTGCACCACAGCGTTGGTTTCCTGATCTCCCACTGGATGGTTGGTCAGCCAAGTCATTCTATTGCCAGGATGACCGAACACTGGACGGTTGGTCAGCCAAGTCATTCTAATGCCAGGATGACCGAACACTGGAGGTTGGTCAGCCAAGTCATTCTAATGCCAGGATGACCGAACATTGCAATGATCTGCGTTCCACAGCATTCTTACTAAAGCACGAAACAAGGACAGCATTCATACTAACGCACAAAACGAGCGACAACATTCATACTAACGCAAAAAAACAAGCGACAACATTCATACTAACGTACAAAACGAGCGACAACATTCATGCTAACGCGCATAACACGCGACAGCATTCATACTAACGCGCAAAACAAGCGACAGCATGCATACTAACACGCAAAACAAGCGACAGCATTCATACTAACGCGCAAAACAAGCGACAGCATTCACACTAAAGCACAAAACAAGCGACAACACTCATACTAAAGCACAAAACGACATTCATATTAAACCACAAAACAAACAACATTCATGCTAAAGCACGAAACAAACGACTACATTTCATAATAAAGCCCCAAACAAGCTACAACATTCATACTGAAGCACAAAACAAGCGACAACAATCACACTAAAGCACAAAACAAATAACATTCATACTAAAGCCCCAACACAAACAACATTCATACTAACGCATAAAACGACAACATTCATACTAAAACACAAAACAAACAACATTTATACTAAAACCCCCAAACAAACGACAGCACAGGGGGTGGGGTGGTGAAATAAGGCAGGACTTGATACACAACAGTAAGTGAATGTTCGATAAGCGTCTCTCCTTCAAACGCCAGAAACAACTGACACCAATACACTTTTTTTTTTGTATAAAAAGTACAAACAACACTCCCACGACAACAGCCAGAAAGAGAATCCTGCCGACTTAATGTGGTGGTGGGTGTGTCGTCGTGTTTTTTTTTTTTGGTTGTTGTTGCATTGTTTATGTCTGTTTGTGTTTATTTTAAAGTCTGAAGAAGACACGGGCATCGAAATTTCACTCCCTTTGTCTCTCCACTGTATCTTCCATCTGCTTGACGTCACAGCCAGTTTTGTTCTATTTTTCTATGTTGCTTCGTTTGCAGAAGCAGCCGCTGTCAGTTTCATTTTTCCGAATTCTTAACTAATTTCGGTCCTGCCCTGCGTTCCCTGAGGCCCAGCTCATGGAATTTGAAAAGCTTTCCGCGGTCATGTGTTTTTTTTTTCTCCCCTGCCTGCAAAGCGGAACTCAAAGGGAAACTGAAACCGACTTTAAACAAAACAACAACAACACACACCCCCCAAAAAAAAAAAAAAAAACAAAAACAACAACAACAAATCTCCGCCCACGGAGTTCAAACCTAGCGAGGTCATTATTCTGGCAGGCAGTACCGACAGCAGCGGAGATGGCAAACAGGGGAAGATATCATCATCCAGTGGATCATTGAAGGCCAAGTCGTGAAACTTGGAAAAAAAAAATTACTCGGAAGACGTCATTCCAGGAACAGAGCAAGTAATGAGAGAGAGAGAGAGAGGAGAGAGAGAGAGAGAGAGAGAGAGAGAGGGGGGAGTGAGGGGGGAGAGAGAGAGGGAAGAACAGAGAAGAGAGAGAGAGAGAGAGAGAGAGAGAGAGAGAGAGAGAGGAGAGGGAGGAGCAGCCAATCAATACTTTTCCAAAGAACAAAGGGACGAGCTCTGCTGTTCTCAGTCTGGCTTCCACACCCTTTTCTGCTATCAGCAAAGTTTCTGTCCCCGACCCCCTCCCCCTCCCTCCCTTCCCCTCCCTTTCTCCCCCGATCCTCCTCCTCCTCCTCCTCCTCCTCCCTCCCTCCCAGCTAGCTGGTCCATATCTCTGCGTCAGCCCATTTCACACTGGCATGCTCCCAACTGCAGTATTTCAAAAATACCGTCACCAACAATAACACAAAGTGGAAAAAAAAAACAAGACAAACGAATGCTACATAACAAGTGCGTGTATCTTTCTCCCGTCATGGTTGACATTTGGTTTGACACCGACCCCTGCTCACATCACTGGGATGATGTACGTGCAGCGTGAAGGAATTCGAGCTAGAGAGAGAGAGAGAGAGAGAGAGAGAGAGAGGAGAGAGAGAGAGAGAGAGAAACGAGAGTGAGAGGGGAGAGAGGGTGGTAGATTGGGAGAGAGAGAGAGCGGGAGGGAGGGAGGGAGGTAAGGAGAGGGAGAGAGAGGGGGTGAGAGGTGGATGTGCATGTTGTGTGCAGAGAGAGAGAGAGAGAGAGTGAGAGGGAGGGAGGGAGGGAGAGGGGGAGAGACAGGGGGGGAGAGGTGGATGTGCATGTTGTGGGCAGAGAGAGACAGAGAAAAAAAAAAGTGAGAGAGGGGGGATGGAGAGAGAGAGAGAGAGAGAGAGAGAGAGAGAGAGAGAGAGAGAGAGAGAGAGAGAGAGAGAGAGAGCGAGAGAGAGAGAGAGAGAGAGAGAGAGAGAGAGAGAGAGGTGGGCTGTTCATGTGGTGTGCATTGGGAGGGATGACAGAGGGCAGGGGAAAGCCAAGAGAGCATTGCACCTGCATCTCATGACTAAACACTATCGCAAGCGCATCTTCTTCAACTTTGCTATTCGTCCCAGATGCATGCGTCCTCTCCCAAACCACCTACGCGCGAAGCACCTCCTCCCAAACACACTCCTTGGGTTCAGTTTGTAAATTTTGTCCACACTCTCTGCGTCAGCTCATCAAGCAAAGTGTGTATTCATAAGGCTTCACCTATCCTAGGAGGGTGGGAGTAGGAAAAAATCTGAGAAGGTTTCCTTTCGGTCAAAATGTCGAAGCTAGTTTGTTGAAATCTACAGTCACCGTGAATTTTCTAGCCATGCTACTGTTCTCACCTTCAGTAGACAAAAAGGCTTTCGTCAAATGATGGGAAATCGCGCTTGTATGGGAGGAGGGTACGAATGGAAATGTTTCCCAAAGCAGGAATCGAGTGTTGAAATGAAAGACCAACCAACAGTGTGAGAAAGAATTCTGGCTATCTCCTCCCCCCACCCCCACCCCCACCCTCTTGATATGCTCTTAAATCGTTCGTTTCTTTTCGCGTGGACAGACATGAACCGGTTAACAACAAGCCAAAGGGACGATGGCCGACCGACAGACTGCTGCCTTTTGCTTTGTGAGTCCTGTCCTCGTACAAAACAACTTCAGCTTCTGTTGTCGATCTAGACTCCCGTCAAATATCAGTCATTATAAATGTCGAAAATCGTGTTAAAATGCCTACAGAATACGCCGGCCGGATTTCCACCAGACAGACACAACGAGAATTTGACGGAAAGAAACGGTTAAAGCTTAAAGGGGGGGGGAGGGGGGGGGGGGGGGGGGGTAGGGGGGAAGGGCGGGGGGGTGGGTAGTGGGGGGGGGGAGGGGGGGGGGGGGGGGGGGGGGGGGGGGGTGTCAAAATGAATTCCAGCCTGATTCTCAACACGTCTTTAGGATCCCGCTGAGCCACTGAGTCAGCTCAACTTCTCCCCGGTGAGCCAGACACCCCCGTGCACCCATGGCTCTCCCTTGCTGGTCCCCACAGGCAGACTAACAGCCATCAGCAGCAGCTAGCCTCACAGGCAGACTCACAGCCATCAGCAGCTAGCCTCACAGGCAGACTCACAGCCATCAGCAGCTAGCCTCACAGGCAGACTCACAGCCATCAGCAGCTAATCTCATGGGCGACACACGAATTCGGTCGACCTCGGTGTTGGTCGTGACAGACAGCCGGTATTAGGCACTTCACCCGTTTACCTGCCGGTCCCTGACAGGACGTGGGCGGAATGTGAGAATGGCATGACCGTTCAAAACAGATGAACTGGCGGCTGGGGTTTTTATGGATGCAACGGCAATCTGTTTTAGTACTACTGTCTGGGGCCACAGTGTGTCAGGTTGGGCTGACTGCTATCATCATTGCTTTCTGATGACTAGTACTACTGTCTGAGGGCCACAGTGTGTCAGGTTGGGCTGACTGCTATCATCATTGCTTTCTGATGACTAGTACTACTGACTGACGGCCACAGTGTGTCAGGTTGGGCTGACTGCTATCACCACTGCTTTCTGATGACTAGTACTACTGTCTGACGGCCACTGTGTGTCAGGTTGGGGCTGACTGCTATATCATCATTGCTTTCTGATGACTAGTACTACTGTCTGAGGCCACAGTGTGTCAGGCTGACTGCTACCTCCATAGCTTTCTGATGACTAGTACTACTGTCTGAGGGCCACAGTGTGTCAGGCTGACTGCTATCACCACTGCTTTCTGATGACTAGTACTACTGTCTGGGGCCACAGTATGTCAGGCTGACTGCTATCTCCATTGCTTTCTGATGACTAGTACTACTGTCTGGGGCGACAGTGTGTCAGGTTGGGCTGACTGCTATCACCATTGCTTTCTGATGACTAGTACTACTGAGGGCCACAGTGTGTCAGGCTGACTGCTATCACCATTGCTTTCTGATGACTAGTACTACTGTCTGAGGGCCACAGTGTGTCAGGTTGGGCTGACTGCTATCATCATTGCTTTCTGATGACTAGTACTACTGACTGACGGCCACAGTGTGTCAGGTGGGCTGACTGCTATCACCATTGCTTTCTGATGACTAGTACTACTGTCTGAGGGCCACAGTGTGTCAGGTTGGGCTGACTGCTATCACCACTGCTTTCTGATGACTAAGAGGTAGCGTTTTCAGTTCCTGATACTGAATAATGCATTTTGGACTGGCGTGCAACGCGCGAGTGGTATACTCTCTCTCTCTCTCTCCTCTCTCTCTCTCTCTCTCTCTCTCTCTCTCTCTCTGCGCGAGCGCGAGCATGCCAGTGTGTGTGTGTGTGTGTGTGTGTGTGTGTGTGTGTGTGTGTGTGTGTGTGTGCGTGCGTACGTGTGTGCGTATGAGTGTGTGTTAGAAAGAAAGAGAGAGAGAGAGAGACAGACAGACAGACAGACAGACAGAGAGAGAGAGAGAGAGAGAGAGAGGAATCCAATGTCTGGGCGCGCACGTTTGCAAATCGGTACGAGTAGCTCAGCAGGTTGCAGTTTAAAGACGAAAAATAAATTGAAACTAAAACATACGTAACTATCGGCAATATAAGATCTAAGACAAGTTCCATTTCATGCCATGACATTGACCGACTTCTGATAACTTGAACATAGCTAACACCCAACAGCCCATCAAACCGTCCCAAACAGAAGGCAGGACAAACTACAACGGAGAATCCGTGCACACCCACCCCATACATCAGTCTTCACATCTGCTGTAGCCAGGCACACACCCGGCCCAAGTTTGCCATCTGCCCACGTCTATTTTCAGCACAGTCGGGTGGGAGGGGGGAGGGGGGGGGGGGGGGGTCGGGAACGGGGAGCAGAAGGGTGGGCAAACTACCAACATCTTTCATCCGGCCAAAGCCAGTCGCTCACACAATCCCTAAGTTAATATCTGCACTTTAATCATCTTTAAGCATGAAAACATTATCTACAGCATTAGGTGCGCTTGATTCTTACACATTTGGCGGGTCGAGATGACAGTATGCCGAAGAATTTGCGGAAAAAAAAAGCCCGTCTCCCCCCCCCCCCCCCCCCTCCCCTCCCTACCTCCTCTTACGCGTGAAACAGCCTAATTATCAACGGCATTAGGCGCGCTCATTCTTACTTCCACGCTTGGCACGTTGAGATGACAGTAAGCCGAAGTGTTTCGCAGCAAAATAGAAGCCGTCCCCTTCCCCTTGCCCCCTCCCCCCCCCCCCCTCCCCACCCCTCCTTTCCTCCCCACGGCGCTCCAAACTTTCTTGTTGAAGGTTTTCTCTATAGTCCCCTTTGTGCTTCACATATCGAACAACCGAAAACATGAGAGGGGGAGGGGGCTGCTTCCTTCCATGCAATCTGGGATAATATTTGTAAAAAATCGCTTACCTTACTAGCAGCGGACGTCGCTTTCAGCTGTCATCACGAGTTGGAACTAACTAGTCACTGTGCCTTCTCTCACACACAACGTGCACTCCGTCTCCGCACGCCCGGCTCCGTCTCCGCCACGCTCGCTCACCCGGTCCAGTCCACACCGATGTGATTTTCCCCCCTCTCTGATTCCCAGTGTCTCCTTTCTCTTGTCCTCTGCCCGTGTCAGTCCTCACTGTCTGCGCGTGAAGGGAGGGAGGGATGATGGCGGCGCAGTCCACGTTCACACCATAGGGGCGTCAGCTCCGCAGCTCTGGTCGGATGAAGAGGTCAGGGAGGGCGAGCTGACGGATCGACACCCCCACCATTCCACACACACTCACACACACACACACAGCCACAAGACGGTGGGGTGGGGTGACAAGCACCTTAACAGCCCCGAGTAGAGCTCCGCCGCCGCGCCAAAAAAAACATGAAAGGGCCCACTACCGGAACGCAGCCAACGCCGGAAAGGCGCGCCAAAGGTGGAAGATAGGGGGGGGGGGGGGGGAGTAATCCTTTAACAAAAAAAAAAAAAAAAAAAAGAAAACAAAATCTTTTGGGTGGGAGGCTCGGGCGGAGGACGTTTGGCGCGTGCAGGAGGGTGGCGGTGGTGGTGGTGGCGGTGATGATGATGATGATGCGGGAGGGGTTTGTCTGTCTGCGCGGTGACGCCCATTCTCCGCTTCCCCTTTTCATCTGGCCCCCCACGGCGCTGCCGTAATTGGTGGAAGCAGGGTGGGGGTGGGGTGGGGTGGGGGGCAGTAAATAAGAGGGCTGCTTTGAACGGGTCGTGATGGCGAGGGGTGGGTCATTTGGTTGAAAACGCCAGGTTCAGTCAGTCGCCGACGTTTTCCTGACAAAGCTGACATGCCGGGCAGGGGTGCCGTCCCGATAAGACCCGGCAGGTCCTGCAGATCTGATGGTAGCGAGTTCAATCCCCACCCACCCTGCCCCTGCAGTCTGCTGCCATCAGCGCCACCGGCCAGTCTCTCTCGGTCGGTTTCCAAACGGATCCCTGTCAGCCCAGATCACCCCTGGTGATAATGTCAGCTGACCAGGCGGGAGGACTCTGGCCCCAGGGCAGGGAGGGCTGTGGTCATGAAGTGACCGATCTGATTCTGATGCCTGTGTCCCACACCGCTCTGATGTCACTGGCCACAGCGCCGCTGCGTCCGCACACGGCAGAAATGAAACTACTGGTGTCACCACCAAGAAACTGGTTTAGCAAACTTCAGCATCTGTTCGTCTCTTTCAGATCCGTCTAAACCTCAAAGAGTTCCTCTCATCCACGTCTGGTGGTCGCTAAGAAGAAACGGTTTCCTTGCCGGCTGCACACCGGCCATTCGTATTTTACTCATTCGTACCTTTTAAAGAGTGAAGAAGCTCCGTGGTGCATTCCATGTCATGTGCCACTCACAATGAAACATATTCTTTTAGAGTGTTGAGACCTGCATGATGTGAGACAAACATTTTACAGCAGATTCCATGAAAACCTTGTTCAGAGATGTTCCACCCGATGCGATCTTTGAATTCTTGAAAGGGATTAACATTTTTCATCGGATCTGAGATTTCATAGTGGATTTAAAGAGTTGTGTGAATGAATGACTTGTGTGTTGATTTTAAAGTGATAACAACCCTGATATGGCCCTTTGCGGTCGGCTGGGCTATAAGCAACATTACCTTTCCTTACCTCTCATTCTGGTTCGATCGGTGCGACGCCTACTCTACTAGATATAAAT
>JADBJO010001306.1:230000-232500 GCA_016801955.1 Conus betulinus | reverse complement strand
CTTAGGTGTCCCCCACTGCGGATAAGCTAAGATAGGTGAGGAGGACTGTACAGCGCGCGTGTGTGCTATTTTTTTTTTTTTTTTTTTTTTTTTTTGGGGGGGGGGGGAGAGAGAGAGAGAGAGAGAGAGAGAGAGAGAGAGAGAGAGAGAGAGAGAGAGAGAGAGAAGTTAAGTTACAGCTTGTTTGTGATATAAAGAGAGAACAAGCGAAAACGCACCAGTCCTCCGGCCAGCCATCCCATGACACACACACCCCTGCGCAGTGTAAACTCACTCCCACAACGCAACACAGCACCATTATCGGACACGCACGTGCCAGTGACGTCACATCACTACCCGCAGGGAGCGGGTCTGGCCGCTACCCCTCCTCCGTCAGCCTCTGACCGATAATGACCCCCCCCCCCCCCCCCCTCCCCACCCCCGGCCCCTCACCTTTCCAATCTACACCCCTTCCGCCCCACCGCCATCTTTCATCAGACCCCCCCCCCCCCCCCCCCCCCACACACACACACACACACACACACACACACACACACACACACACACACACCACTATCCCTCGACCTCTGTTCTGACTATTGCCAAAAAAAAATAGAACTATTTGCCGGCTCCTTCGGATCCGTGATAACGAGAAGTGGTTGTTTAAACATCCTTTCTTGCTGGGAGGTGATGGATGAAGATAGCGCTCGCGACTGGAGAGAAAGTGATGGCGGTTGGGGAGGGGGAGAAAGAAGAGAGAGAGAGAGAGAGAGAGAGAGAGAGAGAGAGAGAGAGAGAGAGAGAGAGAGAGAGAGAGAGAGAGAACGAACGAACGAACGAAGTTTTTAATGCTAATGAGCTGTTAAGCCTCTTAGCAGATCGGCGCGATGTACAACGACAAAAACGCGACTCGATTCCATTGACATGGAAACCACAGCAATGTCTTTTTCTTTCTCTTTACAAAAAAAAAAAAAAAAAACCCAAACAAGCAAACAAAACAAAAACAAAAACAAAAACGCGAACGAGAAAATGTCACTGGTATACATTCACTGTCGCTTCTGTAGATAGCGGTCACCCCAGGTAAAACTGGATCATCCCGTGGAGAGCGTGCAGCCGCCGCAAAGCACGTGCTTGGGTCTCTGCGTGTTCTGTGTTGAGAGTGCGTCTTCCTTTCCGACGACTGGCCAGTTTGACACATTCCTCGGATGACATGGTTCTTTCTTCCTGCTTCACGACCAGAACAAGCAATCGTCCTCCGAGTGCAGATCGCAGGAATCCTCCAAAACAATGTCATTGGATTCACAGAGCAGCACAGCCTTATGAACACCCTTATTGTCCGTTCGATGAAGCCCAACCTTCCGGAACTCTGTATTTCTATGCGGATCACGCAATGTTCTGTGCACTTGTTGATCAGTCAGAGTAGCAACTTAATTCTTTACTACTCCAGTGTCAACACCGGCAACTATTTTTGTCGATGGATAGTGTTCCACACTAAAGTCGACGTCTGGCTGCTGGATTTCTGAATCGCAGATGTTGCACTCCGACTGATGGGAACACAAAGACAGATGAGAATCCGGAATATGCGGCGCGACATCATCATCGCAGGTAGACATGTTTTCTTCTGCAATGTCCTGTGTACTTTGCTGAGAGAGAGAGAGAGAGAGAGAGAGAGAGAGAGAGAGAGAGAGAGAGAGAGAGAGAGAGAGAGAGAGAGAGCTCTTCAGCAGATGAGAACTAGGCCCCAAACCTCTCAATGAACTACGGATCCTGCACGGCAACTTGTTGACTGCGTTATTAGCTGACCATCCCGATACACCGCTGTTCCAACAACTGGGCGCACGTGCCAGTGACGTCATCGCCAGCACCCCCGAGAGGGTTGTTTGGCCGTTTCAACCCTCCAGCTCCCCCTCCCCACACCCCCACCCTCATCTCCCGATAACGAGCTGCACGTCTTTCCCCGCCTCCCTCCCCCCCAGTGGCCCTGAGCAGGCCTTGTCCCGTGGCCATTGGATCATCCACGCTAGTGACGGCTCCTTGCCTTGTCCGTCAGGATGAACCAAAACCAAGTATGTGGAGTGGCAAAAGTGATGATCAGTGATGCCCAGCCCAACATGCGCACACACACACACACACACACACCACACACACACACACACACACACACACACATTCGAGGGCTGACTGCCAGAACCCAGTATCTCTCTTTATATTTATGTGTATGAGATACTGGGTTCCGGCAGTTGTGTGTGTGTGTGTATATATATATATATATATATATATATATATATAGAGAGAGAGAGAGAGAGAGAGAGAGAGAGAGAGAGAGAGAGACAGACAGACAGACAGACAGAGAGAGAAAGAGACAGAGACAGACAGACAGACAGACTGAGGGGGAGTGGGGAGTGAGTTAGTGAGAAAGACAGAAAGACAGACAGACAGACAGACAGAGACAGACAGACGGAGGGGATAGACAGTGAGGGTGAGTGAGTGAGACAGACAGACAACAGACAGAGAGAGAGAG
>JADBJO010001306.1:222500-225000 GCA_016801955.1 Conus betulinus | reverse complement strand
GTTGAAAACTACGAGAGGAAACATGATCTCCGCAAACGTGATGTCAGTGCTTATGACCATGACCTACAACTAGAACGGGCTAGATACACGATCACTACAGGGCAGGACACGCTCAGCAGGTGGTGAGGTCGATCGAAGATGAAACTCATTGTAGAGACCTGCTCCATACACAGACTGCTAAGACTGAAGCTGTCAGAGCAGCCATCAAAAGACAGGCTAAACCCAAACTTGCATGAACTGTGCCATAGCGAAACGCTAAGCAAAGACGACCTACAAATTCACCGTGCTAAGTATCTTCATGTCTGCATGAATATGAACAGATAACAGTGGCCCTTTATACTGACCGTGATAAGTTGTTGTCTATCCCATCAGTTAAGATTTCTTATAACATTATTACCATCACTGAAAGGTCCTCGTGACAGTTAAAATCTGAGTCTACGTCTGAGTCTGCTCGCTTGGGCTAGGACTGTTAAGGGTGGTAGACACGGAACTGTTGTGATGAGTGATAATGGTCTTCTGCAGAATCTGCTCTGACATGAACAGCTATCGGGTTTGGAATTTAGAAAAAAAAAAAGGTCATGCTGTAGAAATGTACCTAAAAACGCTCTGCTTCGTCTTAGATCCTGCACAAGGGAGGCTGCCGCAAGGAATGTGGTTTTGTGTCAATCTCCTGTGTGACGGCATCAAAGGAAGCGACGGTTAGGTCACCCTGGCAGACCTCTTTAGCTTTATTAACTTGGCATTACACAACTGAGAGAAACTCCCGACACGGGCAACAAGTAGCATTCCTCCGAGACTGCAAACCTACACAGTACGTGTCGCACAAACACCACATACGACTGTCCATGTGCACCCAGTTATAGGGGCTTGGGTGGGGTTGGGTTACGTGACGGGTGTGTGTGTTTGGCTTTTTGAAGGCAAGCCACTGAGAGTAAACACTGTTACTTCCGCCAAGGTCATGTTTCTATCCGTGTCTGTTGCTTCTTGTATTTCTGTCCGCCTGTGTACAAGATTACGCAAGAACTGGTGATCAGATTTCGACAAAGCTTGGTGGAAAAAAATTAAGTGTAGCCCTAAGATGAATCCGTTATCTTGTGGTAAAGATCCGTGCCACTAATGGGAAACAAAGGACGGAATCCTGATCCATCCAGTAAGATGACACAACAACAACTTTAACACGACATGAAATAGACTGCAGTAAGATGACACAACCACCACTTTTCACAACGACATGAAACAGACTGCAGTAAGATGACACAACCACCACTTTTCACAACGACATGAAACAGACTGCAGTAAGATGACACAGCAACCACTTTAACAACGACATGAAACAGACTGCAGTAAGATGACACAACCCACCACTTTTCACAACGACATGAAACAGACTGCAGTAAGATGACACAACCACCACTTTCACAACGACATGAAACAGACTGCAGTAAGATGACACAACAACCACTTTAACAACGACATGAAACAGACTGCAGTAAAATGACACAACCACCACTTTTCACAACGACATGAAACAGACTGCAGTAAGATGACACAACCACCACTTTTCACAACGACATGAAACAGATTGCAGTAAGATGACACAACAACCACTTTCCACAACGACATGAAACAGACTGCAGTAAGATGACACAACAACCACTTTCCACAACGACATGAAACAGACTGCAGTAAGATGACACAACAACCACTTTCCACAACGACATGAAACAGTCTGCAGTAAGATGACACAACAACCACTTTCCCACACGACATGAAACAGACTGCAGCGGGACTGAAAACAAGGCAGGCAGACCACAATCGCGACACAAGGCGGAAAGTCAATCTGACATGCAATACACAACAGACACGTACATCGTCCACACATCTTCTTTGCTCCCACACTACAAACAGCAGACAGTAAGCGCACAATACACCCCCCCCCCCCCCCCCCCCCCCCCCCCCCGCCAGCAGCAGCCGGCAGAGAATGACGGACACTCTGATCCGAATCAATCCGGCGGATTTGCACCCAAATTGAACGGGGGACGTCTGAGGGCCACACGCCAACTTTGCTCCAAGTTTTGTCAAAGCTCACTCTCTTGCCGAGGGCTGTCAGAAGAGTGTTGTGTCGTGCATCTGATCAGCTGCTGGCAGCCTGTGAAGAAGACATATTGATCCAACACTCACTGTCTGTTTTTCAATTGTATACGGAAAATCAGCGTTATTTGACAGCCTGCTCGGTGTGTTTCTGGATGTTTTTCCCTGGTTTTGAACAGAACTGAATGGACTGAGGGAAGGAAGGGGATTCAAAAGGTGTTCTCTGTGGCAGGAGTTCTCGCTCTCGCTCTCCCAGGGTGTTTTTCCTTGGTGTTGAACAGAAGTGAGTGGACTGAGGGAAGGAAGGGGATTCAAAGGGTGTTCTCTGTGGCAGGAGTCCTCGCTCTCCCAGGGTGTTTTTCCTTGGTGTTGAACAGAAGTGAGTGGAGTGGGACTGAGGGAAGGAAGG
>JADBJO010001306.1:210000-220000 GCA_016801955.1 Conus betulinus | reverse complement strand
CAATGCCTCAGGGAGCTCCATGGTCTGCAGGGGATATGGTCCAATGCCTCACGGAGCTCCACGGTCTGCAGGGGATATGGTCCAATGCCTCACGGAGCTCCACGGTCTGCAGGGGATATGGTCCAATGCCTCACGGAGCTCCACAGTCTACCCAGCAGCCACTGAGGCCCAGTCACTGTCATCTGGCTGGAGCCAGGATTACGTTGGAACAAGTGTGTTTCGGCTTAGAGGCCACGCTAGGCTAGGCTGCATGCACGCACGCGCGCGCGCGCGCGCGCGCACGCACACACACACACACACATACACACGTACACTCGCACACTCGCACACACACACACACACACACACACACACACACACACACACACACAGAGAGAGAGAGAGAGAGAGAGAGAGAGAGAGAGAGAGAGAGAGAGAGAGAGAGAGAGAGAGAGAGAAAGAGAAATACCGCTTTGAGATAAATTATCACGTTTCAATCTATCTGTCTGTCTCTATCTGCATACATTTGTATACACACACATACACACACCCGAAGGTGTCATTGTGACCCAGAAAAAGCACTGTCCTCAGCTACCGAACCAGCCAGCCGGGAGCAATCCTGCACCACCCTGGCCCAGCCTGCGCGATGTTCACATAGGGGGCAGGCACATATAGGGCGCGCCATTAAGACGTCAAGGGACATAACTGCTCCCAGCACGCACGTAACATACAGGGTGTGTGTGTGTGTGTGTGTGTGTGTGTGTGTGGTGTGTGTGTGTGTGTGTGTGTGTGTGTGCGTGCGTGTGCGTGTGCGCGCGCGTGCGTACACCCGTGCGTGCGCATGTGAGTGTGTGTGTGTGTGTGTGTGTGTGTGTGTGTGTGTGTGTGTGTGTGTGTGTGTGTTGTGTGTGTATGTACGTGCGTGCGTGCATGTGTATGTGTGTATGCGTGTGTGTGTGTGTGTGTGTGTGTGTGTGTGTGTGTGTGTGTGTGTGTGTGTGCTTGTGTGTGCGCGCACGCGCTTAGTATCCAAGAATGAGGAACAGCAAGAAATGGAGACACAGGAGAAGACGGAGAGAGAGGAAGAGACAGAGAGAGAGAGAGAGAGAGAGAGAGAGAGAGAGAGAGAGAGAGAGAGAGAGACAGACAGACAGACAGACAGACAGTCAGACAGATACAGACAGAAAGACAGAGATGTGAGGGGTTGGAGGGTGACGAAGAGGAGGAGGAGGGGAAAAAAAGCAGGAAAAAAACAAGACAGAAGGAATAGATGGCATTTAGAGAGAAGAAAGAGAATGACAAGGAGAAGAGAGAGAGACAGCGAAAAGAAAAAAAAAGCAAAAAAGAAAGAAAAACGGGGGAAAAAAAGAAACAGATGAATGCACTAAGAAGAAAAAAAAATCACGAAGGAGAACAAAATAGATGTGTACGAAGAAAAATAATGAAGACGACGAAAAAAAGAACAACAGAAAAAAAGTTAGGGAAGTTACTCTTTCTACCCCCGAAACAAGACGGACGAAGACTGAAAGAGAGGAGGAACACGAGGACCCTTTCCTCCAGGATCGAGTCTAAAGAAACTTCCAATGGGTACAAAAATATATCGGCATATCAGTCTGCAATTTGAACGTGAAGTGTTACACTTTTTGTATGCCATAGCTCCTCAATAACCAGTTTACACAAACTTCGCACACACGCGCGCGCGCGCATACACACACACACACACACACACACACACACACACACACACACACACACACACACACACACACACACACACACTCGAAGAGAGAGAAAAATAGGGAGAGAGAGACAGACAGAAAGACAACAGACTGACAGACTGACAGGCAGAGACAGAGAGAGAGAGAGAGAGAGAGAGAGAGAGAGAGAGAGAGAGAGAGAGAGAGAGAGAGAGAGAGAGAGAGACAGAGACAGAGACAGAGACGGAGAGAGAGAGGAGAAAGAGAGAGAGAGAGAGAGAGAGGGTGGGAGAGGATGAGGGAGAGGTTTATCTTGTTTGTAGCCAAGCCGACCGTAGAAGACTCCATTACGGCGAGAGAAAACAATGGCATCAGTACAAGGCACACAATAAAAAACCACCCATAAACTACTATACCACTAACAGAGAAATGGGGGGGAAGGGGGGGGGTAATCAGGGGTGAAGAATGGGGGGGGGGGGGGGGGGGAAGAAAAAAGAAAAAGCAAAAGCGGGTGGGGGCGACGGGGATGGGGGTGGGGATGGGCATGAACGGAGGGATGCACACGTTTCCCTGTCAGAGAGAAAACAAACCAAGAAACACATCTGTCTGGCTCGATCCGACAATAAGCAGGCAGTGTGCCAAGTGCGTGTGCAGAGAGAGAGAGAGAGAGAGAGAGAGAGAGAGAGAGAGAGAGAGAGAGAGAGCATGTCATAATGTCCTTCCAAAGTGATATTTGCTGAACTGATGACGACTGGCAAGCCGAACTGATCAATACATGACTGATTTATAATCATGTCTGCCCACAAAACACCCCTGGCTCCGTGCCACATTTCAGTCAAATTGGCGTATACCTATACTTTGGGGAAAAAAGCAAAAAAAAAAAAAAAAAAAAAAAAGCAGCTTCAAAAAAATTTCTGAAATAGGCCGAAGGGTAAGGTGACCGAATCACGACTCGACTGAACTGGAGAACTTTGCGAAACTAAGCCGCTGACTGATTGTCTACATATTGCAGACCTGTCTACCTCAAAATTGGACCATTAGTATTCCATGGAGTAAATTTTGGTATCCCATGACAAAAAAGAGTGTTTTTCTTACCTTGAACTTTAATATGGATCTTACATCGCGCAATTCTTGCAGGCAATTACCCACTGCGTTGTACTCACACTCAAAACTCTCACACCATCTAGCACAAGTGCACAACACACACACTGCACGTATCTTGTTGACCATCACATTAAAGAAACTATTATAATGCCCTCATCCCTTTCACCACTCAGTGCCACTCCTCACCCTGCCCACGCCGACATGCTCAATCCCAAAGAACCGCTCCCCTCCCCCCCCCCCCCCCCCCCCCCCAAAAAAAAAAAGTCCAACCTCCGCCCCCCCCCCCCCCTTCCTCTTATCTTCCACCGACACCACTCTCAGTCTCCTTTTCTCAACATGTCCCACCACCACCACCACCCACCACCACCACCCCCACCCTACACCTCAATCTCTCTCTCCTCCTCGTTCTTTCACGGGGGTCTTCGTGCTTGATGAACACCCAGCGAAAGCCACGAGTGCGCCTGCCGTCGACGTGGGCCACTTCTTCATTTAGCTTTGTCCCAGAATCCAAGCTTGTAACAAATAGACAGATAGATAGATAGATAAATAGGCAGATAAACAGATAGATAGGTAGGTAGGTAGATAGATAGGTAGTTAGATAAACAGATAGATAGGTAGGTAGGTAGATAGATAGGTAGTTAGATAAACAGATAGATAGGTAGACAGATAAATAGATAAATACATTGATAAATAGATAGGTAGGTAAATAACCTTTAACCACGGAGCAGGGGAAAAATGGGCAAGTGTGATTTCACGGGATACCCCCCTCCAAGCGTGAATGAACTGGGAAGAGGTGGACAGGCACAGAGAGAGGGACACTGAAGGCTTGGGGTGGTTGAGGAATCTGGGGGGCTGGGTTGGGTGTGATGGGCAGTACCTGGTTATTGTGATGTGATGGGCGCGTGGAGGGTGGGGAAAGAGATGTGTGGGGTGGGGGCTGGGGGTGAGAGAGGGAGAATATCTGCGAGTTGTTTTCGTGAGTTGATGCTTGGATGGATACCTGGCTTCGTTCTTGTCGTTACAGTCCCCTGAGGAAGACCTTAAGAAGTCGAAATATTGGGAACAATTTATGAGTGTGTTGTTTTTTTATCTCTGTTTTATGTGTGCGCTCGCGTGAGTGTGTGTAATATATATATATATATATATATATGTATATATGTATATATATATATATATATATATATATATATATATATATATATATGTGTGTGTGTGTGTGTGTGTGTGTGTGTGTGTGTGTGTGTGTGTGTGTGTGTGTGTGTGTGTCCTTCATGCCTTTTTCACGGGAGGAATGGTGGATCAGCTCTGCTTTCTCCCAGCTTCTCTGTGAATGCCCCCTACTCACCCCACCGACCCACCCAGCCACAGGTCCCCTGCGCCTGTCCCATCTGCGGATTTTCAGCCAGGAACGTTTTTCTCATGAGCCAAACTGAATGAGAATGGCGATCAGCAACCTTGGTACAGCGGTTAGTATCGCGGGATGCTGACTGAAAAGTCATGGGTACTAGTCCTGACAGAGGCAGGTGTGTGTGTGTGTGTGTGTGTGTGTGTGTGTGTGTGTGTGTGTGTGTGTGTGTGTGTGTGTGTTTGAATGCCTCCTACTCACCGACTCGCCCACCCATCCACAGGGTCGGATATTACTGACTGACTCACCGATTGACTGATTGCCACCAACACCCTCGGCTACGCCCTACGTAACGAAGCAATTCAGCGATTGCTGCTAACAAGCCATCTTTGATCATACAGTGCTGCTTTTTTTTTTTTTTCTTTCTTTCTTTTTTTTTTTTTTTTTTTTCACTTCAGTGCGGAAAAGTAAAATTTTTACCACGAACAAATCTTCTTAACACTTCCACACAGTTTGGCAATTCCCGTTGTAATTTAATGTCTGTTACAATTTTTTTTTTAAATTCAATACCGTATGTCAGTATTCAATGTCAATTTCTGAATTGTTGTGGTGCTTTTCATAGCCTGTTGTTTAGGCCTTGTATTCAATGTCAATTTATGAACAGTTGTGGCGCTTTTCATTCGCGGTGGTTTACACCTTTTGGTGCTGTATACATGTAATATACTGTAGTGTGTTTTATTGCGCGTTGTGGCGTTTAGTATGATTTATTGTTTATTCAAGTCTTTTGTGTAAAACCAAAAATGATAGACCATTTATTAAGTTCTGTGATGTTTATCATAATTTACTGACCACTGGTAACTTGTATCACGTCAACCACAAATTATAGTCTACTCATTACGCTTTGCTATATAAAAAGAAATCTTATTCATATTCGTTGGGTTTCGTCAGGTTTATCTTAATACATTGTCATTTCGTCTTTTAACTCTGGTAGGCCTATGCATAGGGATTAAGCATTCAAGATCTTAAAGCAGTGAGTGGGAATTCAAGCAAAGTGAGAATAAGAAATAATCAGTTTAAGGATAAAAAAGACTGTGCTTCAGGCTGTCATTTGTATGCTTGATAAAGGTTTTTAGAAATAAACCGAAAATTGGCCATATGCTTATTCAGTGTTGGTGGTTTTTACTATTCAATCTATTGTCTTTACATTTTGTGCCGGGAAATGTGATCCTTTATTACGTTTTGTGGGGGTATTCTCGTCCGAACGAACAAATCCATCAAATTGGACGTCTTCAAATATTCCGGAGTCCCGGAAGGCTGTGGGGGGGGGGGGGGGGGGGGGGGGGGGCTAGGGGGGGGGGAGGGGGGGGGGGGTGGGGGGGGGGGGGGGGGGGGGGGGGGGAGGGGGCGGGGAAGGAAGGGGAGGGGTGATGGGGGGCGGGAGAGAACAGACAGGGGAAAGTAGTCTTGCTGTTTGCATGCGTGGGAAACTGACGGGGAGAAAGCGCGCTGGCACGTGTGTTTGTACGGAAAGTGTGTGTGTACGTGCGTGCGTGCGTGCGTGCGTGGCGTGTGTGTGTGTGTGTTTGTGTGTGTGTGTGTGTGTGTGTGTGCGTGCATGCGTGTGTGTGTTTTGCGTGTATACGTGCACGTGCCTTCATACACGTTTGTGTGAATGAGCGCACGTTAGAGAGAGAGAGAGAGAGAGAGAGAGACAGAGAGAGAGTCAAGTTATTGCAATTATCTTCAAAAAGCGTCTAGCAGATTTTAAAGGCGCAAGCAGCAGGGCCATTTTTAGATATTTCTGATGTTTGCGTCGTTCTTCTTCTGCTGTCTTTTTTTTTCCCATCAAGACTGTGATGCAGCCAGCTGCACTCGGCAGTGGAGCATTGGGGGTGAGAATTATACCAAGTTAGCAAATGCCAAAATAACCAAGGACCCCCCCCCCCCCCCCCCCCCCCGCTGTTGGCCTTATTTCACTTGGCACGAATTTTCCGCATGCAATCTCTCTCTCTCTCTCTCTCCTCTCTCTCTCTCTCACACACACACACACACACACACACACTCTCTCTCTCTCTATCACACACACCACACACACCCTACTCACTCTCTCTCTCTCTCTCTCTCTCTCTCCTCTCTCTCACTCTTTTCTCTCCGCACGCGAAGGGGTAGTGATGGTGGGAGGGAGGAGGGGTGAGAGAGAGATACAGAGAGAGAGAGATACAGAGAGAGAGAGGAGAAACAGAGAGAGAGAGAACGAGAGAGAGAGGGAGGGAGATGGAGGTGAGACTCAATGCATGGCTATGATGATTCATAGAGACAGACAGGCAGCGGGACACATAACTCGTGGCATTATCAGACTGTGGGCACTTTCATCCAGACAGCAGTGTAGTCTCCGCCCTCTGGGCAATGATGTGAAGGTTGTGGGGCGAGGAAGAAACTCCGTCACATGTGTGAATGGGAAAGAAAGGCAACCGGGCTGCCATGTCCTCCGCAAGGCAGGAGACGGAGAAGGAGAGAGTTGTACTGTTTTGTGCTTGCCGTGTGGATGCGTGTACTTATTTCTTATCGACCGCGACTGAGGCACCCCCTCAACGTGGTTTTGTTTGTTTGTTTGTTTGTTTTTTCATATGTCACCCCCTAAAGTTATATATGTCACCCCTCAAAGTTGTATACGTCCCGCCCTCAAAGTTATATATGTCATCCCGTCCCACCCCCCCTCCTTCACCCCCCCACCCCCCAATCTTTGCCAAGTCATACTGCAATGACGGAAGATTTTTTTGTTTTGGTAGTGTTGATGTGTGTACTTATTTCTTATATGCAACGATAGAGTTATCCTCTCTTAGTTATGTATGAGGCGTTTTCTTTCATATCAGATCTCTTCAAGAAAAATGCTTCCCAAATGACTTGGTGCTCGCAGTCATGTTCAGGTGGGGTTTCTCTGTCTGAGCCGGGCTGTGTAGTTCTCCAGTCAGGAAGAGCGGCTTGCTGTATACTTGAAGCTTCTCACTGCCGTGGCTTCAAGAAAAATGCTTCCCAAATGACTTGCTGCTCCCGGACATCGTCAGGTGAGGTTTCTCTGTCTGACCCAGGCTGCGTAGATCTCCAGTCTGGAAGAGCGGCTTGTTGTATAGTTGAAGTCTCTCTCGGACGACCAGGAAGATCGAGTGTAATGGGGTCTTCCACGACCACACGGCCATCGCTAGTGTAGGCGCCATCACACACACAGTACCGCGAGGGAACGAACATGAAGTAGAACGCGCCTCTGAAGGACATTTCATCGGTATTACGCCATTTCCCATCTTGAAGTTCCACACCCGCTGTGTTGTATGTCACTGGTTAACTCGACGTGCTAGCTGAGACTCCTGCAGGGAACGGACAGACGGTGAGGACTCCGTGTTATACTCCGTACAAGAGTTTCCTACTCAACATTCAAACAATTACAAACACTCACACACTGGCACGATTTCTGTACCACGGACAGGCTTACGAATAGATTTTTAGACATTAAAAAAAAAAATGACAATGCTAAAAAGTTGCCAGATGTCATTCCAGTGCGACTGTGGGCTTGCGTGCATTAAGGCCATTAGTCGTGATACCTGAAAAAGAACACCTTGCCAGAAGTCTTCGCACAGCCATCCAGTTGGTGGTGGGGGAGGGAGGAGGACAGTAAGGAGGAGGAGGGGGGTAATCTAATTTCCCTCTCGGACTTTATTGACTTCATTCTCGAAAAAGTTCTTCGAAACCGATTACAAACCAAGACTTCGCGTGCGAACACACGCATGACATCTTGCGCGCACGTGCAATCCCATCAGCATCCCTCGGAAGAGTAGCCCCCCTACCCCCCCCCCCCCCCCCCCCCTCCACTCTATGACGATGGTACGGATGACATAGACACACACAGAATGCATCCTGCGCGCTGATTATGGTCTGCATCAGACTGCTGGCTGAACCTGTAGCAGGACGATATCCCAGTTGGAAGAAGAAGAAGAAGAAGAAGAAGAAGAAAGAAGGAGGAGGAGGAGGAGGAGGAGGAGGAGAAGAAGAAGAAGAAGAAAGAAGAAGAAGAAGAAGACGAAGAAGAAGAAGGAAGAAGAAGAAGAAGAAGGAGAGGAGGAGGAGGGGAGGAGGAGGAGGAGAAGAAGAAGAAGAAGGAAAAGAAGAGAATAAGAAGAAGAAGAAGAAGTAGAAGAAGAAGAAGAAGGAGAAAAAGAAAGAAGAAGAAGGGGAAGAAGAAAAAGAAGAAGGGGAAGAAGAAGAAGACGATGAATAATAAGAAGAAGATGAAGAGAAGAAGAAGAAGAAGAAAAAGAAAAAGAAGAAGAAAGCAACACAAGCCTGTCTCCTTCATAGCCCATATTCTGATGAATTCCCTTTGGAGAGAGAGAGAGAGAGAGAGAGAGGGAGGGAGGGAGGGAAGGAGGTAGGGAGAGAGGGAGGGATGGATGGAGAAAGAAAGGCATTCAAGAAACCGCAGTTGTCTTCACATGCGAAGACATTATAGACACATTTGCAGCAGAGCAACTGGCAGAAGAAGAAGAAAAAGACGAAGAAGAAGAAGAAGAGAGAAGGCAACACAAGCCAGTCTCCTTTACAGCCCATGTTCTGGCGCTGAGCAGTTCACCGCATTACCGACCAGTCAAGTCTCCATTCTGTACAGCACAGACACCCAGTCAGATTCCATTCTGTACAGCACAGACACCCAGTCAGATTCCCATTCTGTACAGCACAGACACCCAGTCAGATTCCATTCTGTACAGCACAGACACCCAGTCAGATTCCATTCTGTACAGCACAGACACCCAGTCAGATTCCATTCTGTACAGCACAGACACCCAGTCAGATTCCATGCCCCACCAGATTTTAGCGGAAATGGAGCCTGAAACGTAATGTGAAGCAGCTGACCTCACCGTGACCTTGTCCTTGGCACACGACATCAATGCCGTGCAGCATTCGGCTGAAAGCAATGGAGGGCCTGGATGCCAGCAGAAAGTGACCCACACCCACCACACCCCCTCCACCCCACCCCCGAACCCCATCTCTGAGTCACCAACGGTCTGAACTGGTTAGGTAAGGCCCCATATTGAATCTGGATGAAATAAAGAAAACTCTAAACCGTCGAAAAAGAATGTCATTGATAATAACGACATTAATGAGTTCATTTGCTGATGCGGCCCTACCCAGTGAATGCGGAACAAATAAGGATCTCTTGACCTTCAGGAAAACAATGCAATCTTAATGTCATTAATAAATCATAGTGTTCATTTAAGCAGACCTATGCACTGATTCCGAGTGGTAGAAAGTTTTCTTGCTCTTTGGAGAACAATGACATCCTACATCAATAACTAATCAATGTACCTGTTTAAGCAGACCATTGATTCCGAGTGGTAGAAAGAGCTATTGTTCTTCGAAAACAGTGCCTTCCTCATGTCACTCAGTAATCAGTTTGTTCACTGATCAAGAGCTGCCCACCGAATGCAGACTCAACAAAGATCTCTTGACCTTCGTTCTGAAAGCAACGCCATTCCTTCAGAAGCAGCCTTGGTCCACGTCAACACAGACAGACGAGTCTGACTCAGGCCGAACAGCACCGATATGATTTCACTTTTCCTTTTGCCCCCCCCCCCCCCCCCCTCCCCCCCTCCGTTTTTACCTGTTTGATATCTCTCTCTCTCTCTCTCTCTCTCTCTCTCTCTCCCCCTCCCCCCTCTCTCTCTCTCCCCCTCCCCCTCCCTCTCTCTCAACTCTCTCTGATGTATGCCTACACGGCCAGACAAGACTCGCCCGCCAAGAAAAACAGGTTGCTGAGGCAGGGCAGCGGGGAACCGAGCCAAGAAGGCCGGCCCGTACACACGCAGCCCAGACCTTCTGCTTACAT
>JADBJO010001306.1:205000-207500 GCA_016801955.1 Conus betulinus | reverse complement strand
CAAAAAGCTCCAAGAAGAAGACGACGTTGCGAGAACACAAACAAACAACTCCACAATAACAAACAACAAAAAAAAACAAGCTAAGCTAAGCCACACTGACACCTTTCCTCCTGTTTGCTCTTCACTCCCACTCTCACAACGGCCATCGTCAAAGCCTCCAAGGCCCACTCTAAGGGCCTTGATCCCCCAGGTCGAGCGACAGCCCTCCCCCTTTCCGGCCTGCTGGGGATCCTGGTCAAACAGATCAAGAGCTTTGGGCTGTCGGGGCTGGCGATGACTCCATGAGAAATCGGACTTCGGGGATTACCACCTCCGACAGCCTTGCCCCGCTCGGCAGCAGACTGGACTTAGCACATGGATTGTCGGACGCAGAGTGGAGGCGGCCGGTCTTTGCGGACCTGTATGTATGTATGTATGTATGTATGTATGTATGTATGTGTGTGTGTGTGTGTGTGTGTGTGTGTGTGTGTGTGTGTGTGTGCTTGCGTGCGTGCGCGTGTGCGTGTGTGTGTGTGTGTGTGTGTGTGTGTGTGTGTGTGTATGTGTGTGTTTGTGAGAGAGACTGTTTTGTGTATGTACATTCCCACTTTCACATGAACATTTTGTGAGTCTTTTCTCGAAAAGCGTATTAGTTAGGGGAGAGAGAGAGAGAGAGAGAGAGAGAGAGAGAGAGAGAGAGAGAGAGAGAGAACGTATGTTGCACGCGTGCACGCGCAGCGCACGTGTGTGCATGGAAGCGCGCCAACATGCTGGTAACAAAAAAAAAAAAAAAAAAAAAAAAAAAAAGAAGCTAAGATCACTCCTGTACTCCCCAGTTCACAATAACAACAGGAAAGGGAAACAATGGCCGCAGATAACCCACAAAGCATGGCCAACAATGGACGCCTTTGTCTTCCCTGAAGAGCCCTTTTCCTTCTCCTGTGACCTTCCGCCTTCCGTCAGACAGACAGAACTGGACGTGGACTCAGTAAGTCCTTCCCTCTGTTCTCTTGGTTGGAACCTGACTCGGATATCTGTAAACCCTTGCCTGGCGTGGGGGCACGTGCATCGCCAGGACGCCTAGTGCGTGATCACCCTACATGACGCAGTAGGCTGCTTCTCCCAGGCAGAGACGGAGGGATTACTGGGTGGACAACATTATGGGCTGGACTGGTCCCACCGCCTCTGTCCTGCTGCATGGAACTCTGGCCACAGCCACTGAGACCCATGAGTGCCCAAAGACTCTGTCACGATACCGCCACGACCTATGTCAAGAGCACACACGATCGCGATTCTACTTCTGTTTTATTCCCAACCTTTGAAAGGAAAACAACACAAAACAAAACAACGCATTGCATTCGCGTGTAAAACCGTGTTTTCACCTTGTAGTGGCCCACTTTTATTTTAGTTTGACGCTAGTTCTGTTCTCGTTCTGTGGTCTCTTAGGGCGGGGCCTCGTTCCCGCAATGGAAACACGCTTGCTTCTTGCCCTCCCTCTTTCACCTGGCTGAAACATCCTTTTGCTTCTACCTCGTGTCTCATTATCTGTTTTTTTTCCCCTTAACAGGCAACCTCTTTCTTCTGATACTCAGATAAAACAACAATAATCAGCACATTTTGGTGACTGATGACGATCCACACTAACGCTCGGTTTTCGACATATGCCACTTTGTATAATAATGCTCACTTGAAAAAAAAAAAATCAAACAAATTCCGCACCATCAGCAAATGTTTGCGGCTCTTCCACAGGTGCCAGTATTCCATTCCCATAATAAAGCCACAGATCAGCCAGCTCCAAGCGTGCAGCTGAGAACATAAACCTCCGTTCTGAAGAAGCCCCCCCCCCCCCCCCCCCCACTCTCGCATGCGGACAGAATAACGCGATGTCTCCGTGGGGGAGAAAACCAGGCTGTGTCTGTGTGAACACGATGAGCAACTAGCTCAACCATTGCCTCAGCTGAGTACCAGGGTCATGTGGAGGCTGGAATCCCGCTGTAAACGACACAGCCAGTGCCGTCCAAACTGACCATTTGATGGCTGGAATCCCGCTGTAAACGACATAGCCAGTGCCGTCCAAACTGACCATTTGATGGCTGGAATTCCGCTGTAAACGACATAGCCAGTGCCGTCCAAACTGACCATTTGATGGCTGGAATCCCGCTGTAAACGACATAGCCAGTGCCGTCCAAACTGACCATTTGATGGCTGGAATTCCGCTGTAAACGACATAGCCAGTGCCGTCCAAACTGACCATTTGATGGCTGGAATCCCGCTGTAAACGACATAGCCAGTGCCGTCCAAACTGACCATTTGATGGCTGGAATCCCGCTGTAAACGACATAGCCAGTGCCGTCCAAACTGACCATTTGATGGCTGGAATTCCGCTGTAAACGACATAGCCAGTGCCGTCCAAACTGACCATTTGAGGAAGGAAAGGAATGAGATGGGCTCATTCGCTACGCTGACAAAAACACAGAAACATCATGATATTGAAAATGCTAATTCACTACACTTGTGAAGG
>JADBJO010001306.1:200000-202500 GCA_016801955.1 Conus betulinus | reverse complement strand
CGTGGAATCCATGTTCCGGACGACTCAGACAGTCCTGAGGCCGCCGCGTTTGGTCAACTGGCATCAGAGTTCCCATGATTCTCACCCTTTTTTTTTTTGTACTGACAATATCCCAGCGTCGTCAGTGGATGAGTTCACAGAATCCTGCACATTACTTTGCTGCTTACCACCACCACCAATCGAAAACCGCGGACTGTAAATGAACAAAACGGGATCTACGGACGGAAAAAGTGACAGCACTAAATCAGCACAAATGATCATACTGACCTCAGGACGGCTTTCCTTATTGACATAAACAAAACATCACAGGACCCTTTCCATACGGCTGAGAAGCTGCGCTGAAGGTATCAAGTTGACCTTAAACATCAAAGCGATGGTTTTTGTGTGTTTGTTTGTTTTGTTTTAACATCATTTCCCCTCTTTCTAAAAATTGAATACTATTCTAAACTGACAAAGCAAGAACACTGAGAAGCCTTCAGCTCCGAGGCCCAAACATGGATGTCGGTAATCTTTTTGCTTTCTTACCTTTTTTTCTCCTTTCTTCTTCTTTCTTTCAATTTTTTTTTCCTAGTTTGAACTCGGAAAAGAAGAGGTCAGAAAGCGGCGAGGAAGAGACGGGACAAGGTGACGTGTGGGAGGGTGTATTTTTTTTTTAAATCCCTGTTTGCTCAAGTTGCGAACAATGTCATCATCCGCATTAAGCCTCCATACCAGCAGCCGTCCAGTTTGAATGAACCCCGTCACTGTCGACGTTCTGTCTGCCACAGGCTTAAGGCGGAGGCTGGATCCTCGGGACAGTGACTCGGTATGACCACTGAGCTGTCAGGGAGTGGTTGATATGACGTAGGACAGCAGGCGACAGGAAGGCGGGGGGCGGGGAGGAGGGGGGGGGGCTGTCTGTTGTCACCTCACGCGGCGGTGGTCCGGGCGGTTTGTTTACGCTTTGAAGCTGGGGAATCTGGGTTCGACCATTACCACAGAATTCGGTGGAGGCGTACAGAAAGGCGAGG
Source organism: Conus betulinus (assembly GCA_016801955.1). Taxonomy (NCBI): domain Eukaryota; kingdom Metazoa; phylum Mollusca; class Gastropoda; order Neogastropoda; family Conidae; genus Conus; species Conus betulinus. The sequence goes on along the minus strand of JADBJO010001306.1, from coordinate 201,490 downwards.
GGGAGGCGTCGGCGCTAAGCGTGGGGGGTGGGGAAGGAGGTGGACATTCTTTTCAGGTTTACAAGCCGGCCAACCACCAACCCACCACACCTTCACAATGGCTGGCTCACACTGTATAGGGCTACGCATGGAACTACCAATCTTACCAGCTTCTGGGAACAGGTGTAGAACTCGGCGGTAGGCGCTGAATACTACAGAAATGGACTGAAGCAAAGGGTTGATAGCTAAGAAGTGCCGGACATGTTTTCTTTAAGGAAGAAGCCATAGACAGGACCAGTATGAAAGCATCTGGTCTCCTTTCCCAGCCAGACCCATTTCCACCGCTTTTAAGAGAGTGGGCGGGTGCGATGGGGAGCGGGGGAGGGGGGGTGAAGGTGGGTGGGAGATGGGGGAAGCGACCCTCGTCTCTACCTCTTTCAACATCGACGTTGTCTTCACGAAAATTGCAATTTTTGTTACGTAGTAACAAGCTACAATGTAAGAATTTCAACAGCCCCGGTCAAAACAACAACAGCACACACACACACACACACACACACACACACACACACACACACACAGAGAGAGAGAGAGAGAGAGAGAGAGAGAGAGAGAGGAGAGAGAGAGAGAGAGAGAGAGAGACTTATCGCTGTACCGTATAATAACGTGCACACGAACGGAAAACCTCAACAACACTTCCCACCGACCGTACTCATTGCGGAGTGGGACATATTACGTTCACAGTAATGAGGACCCCTTCTCCCGCCTCCCTGCAGCTTTCTGACCCTCTTCCTTCCCACCTTCCCTGAAAGTCAACCACACCTCCCTCCACGACTACCCTCACCTTTCAAGACAATCCGCCAGAAGATCAGCAGCAGGTTCTACCCCTTTTACAGCCCCCCCCCCCCCCCCCCCCTTAGGGGCACCAACACCCGGACTGGCAATAGACAGTAATCTGCCTTCCACAAGCAATAGCGGGGTGCTGTGCCTCTAACAAAGGCCCGGTGGGGCAGAGCCGACCGCGGTGTAGTAGTAGCAGAGACAGCCGGCAAGGGGCTTCACCCGAGCTCATTCCCTAAGAAAAACACGGCGTGGTGCGCTGCAGAGAAACAAACTTTGCTCAGGGTCCGTCCTCAACTCCTTTCTGCCCGAGGTTGGGGGGTGGGGATGGGTGGGTGGAGGAGGGGGTTGGGGTGGAGGAGGAGGAGGATGGGGGGGTTGGGGTGGGGGGGGGGGGGGCAACTGAAACGCGCGTTCCTTGCCGTAATGCGGTGATGTCAGTCCTGAAGGGCAGGGTGAATGCTCTGTCCGTTTTGCCTTCAGTTGAAAAAAAAAACAAAAAAAAAAAAAAAACCCTCGGCCAGACACATCGGAAGCAGTGCGAAAAAAAAAAGAAAATGTTCGAAACTCAGCGGCCCAGAGAAGCAGTGCGAAAAAAAAAAGAAAGAGAGAAAGGAAAAAGAGACGTAAGAAGAAAGAAAAAAAAAAGAAATCAGCGTAAACAGAAAAAA
>JADBJO010001306.1:192500-195000 GCA_016801955.1 Conus betulinus | reverse complement strand
CAACAACAAAAACCCTTAAGACTGACTCGACCATCCACTCAATCAAACGATGACCTTGTATTTTACCGATCTCTTCAACATGAAAAAAAAAAGACTGACTCGACCATCCACTCAATTAAATGACGTCATTGTATTTTACTGATCTCTTCCACATGCGATGAATGATAATATTCATTCAGATATCTTTTATAATGTATTATCTTAAATTTCACTATCCTTCATCTGTCTAATTTTCAATGCTTCCGCGATGAATTTCGCAACTGATTTAATTGCAAGTTCATCATCTGATGATAACACGCCAGCGACATTTTGTCTTTTCGCTATATCTAACTGGAAAAATGAACAATTTGTCCGCACTTCATTATAAGCAGTACAGTGGAACAGAAAGTGTTCTTCGTCATCAGTAATATGTCTACATGCAGGACAAGGAGATTCTGTAGATGTTTCACATTCAAACCATCTTTTGTTCGCATTAAAACCTAAAGTTCTCAATCTAAATCTTGCGTAATTTATTCTGTGCCATCTATCTGTTATGACATTGAGAAACATTTCAGAATGGAACACATTCTTAAATGAGAAAAACCAGCGATATTTTTCTTTACTTTCCATATCTCAGTGCCAATTCTGTTTAAAAGAACAAATAAGCCTGTCTTTAACTTCCGCAATGAACTGTCGCTTTCATTTCTACTTCCTGGGTCATCCACAATATTCCAAAACCCTGTTCTGAAAGGACTTTCTTTACTTTATAAGCCCAGTTTTCTTTACCTATATTTCATAGCATACGTATGCACTTTTTCCATCTGCAAATTTTCATGTAAGCCCCAAATTTCAGCTGCATAAGTAAGAAGAGGTTTTATCTGCGTATCAAACATTTTCCAAAATATACCACAGTCTGTACAATTCAGTTTTCTCAGGGATTTCAGAATTTCAATAGTACCTTTTTTCCCTTTCATCAGATTCTTCCCATGCGTAACGGAAAGTTAATTTTGTTGAAAATGTCATTCCAAGATATTTATATGAATTAACTACTTGAACATCTGCATTTCCATAAGACCGTCCGTTTTCCATACACTGATAGGTGACCGCCCATTCTAAAGACCACTATATTCGTCTTATCTAAGTTAACTGATAAAGAGAGAGAGAGAGAGAGAGAGAGAGAGAGACAGACAGACAGACAGACAGACAGACAGACAGAGAGACAAACTCAAAGAAAGGGAGTCACACACACATACGCGCGCGCACAGAGAGAGAGAGAGAGAGGGAGAGAGAGAGAGAGAGACAGACAGACAGACAGAGTTATCCATAAAGGCCTCTACACCCACCGAAGGGCCTTGACTCCCCCGGGCGGCCATCATAAACACTGGCATCACTGCCGTCCAACCTAATGTATTGTTCCTCTGGCGGTGTTCATGGTGGAGGGTCGGGTTACGCCGGTCAGACCCCACCATGCTGTGCCACAGTCGCTGCTTCTGTCCATTACAGCACGACACAGTGACCCAGACGTTGCAAACGCACGGTATGCACTGGGATGCTTGGACAGATGTGGGCACTGCGCAGGTCCATTGTTTGAACTGCTGCCTGGCTCATAACTGCGGGCAATATCTGTGGCAGCACCCGCACAACTAAAGATGGTAACTGTGATCTGTGTATACACACACACGCGCGCACGCGCACACACACACACACACACATACACGCACACACACACACACACACACACAGAGGAACACACACACACACACACACACGCACACACACACACACACACACACACACGTGTTACCCTTTTACGTCCCTGTTTCAAATATTCTTCACACCAAGTCTTGGTCACAGCGTTCGTCGCATCCCCAAACTCAGAGTTCCTTTTTTTTTTTTTTTTTTTTTTTTTTTTTTTTTACTAAGTCCATTCATCGCGAGAAACAAAGAAACGGCCTCGAATCTTCTAACAGAAAAATAAAGCAGACTCCATTTTCCTTATCCGAGTTCCAACCATCTCGGGTTGTGAAGTACAGAATCTACGCCCTCCCCGCCTGGTTCTTATCTCTGCCCGGCTCTTAAAACACCTTTCCCCCCCCCCCCTTCCACAGAAAATTACATTTTTGGGGTGGTTTTCCATTTGACAGCGATTGAGACTTGATCAGCCCGATTCTGGGGCCCTGCCCCGTCATGTGGATAGTTGATCGCTACCCGCGGCCGATGACCCGGACTTCATTAAAAACCCGCGTAGATCTTCTTTGAGATAGGCTGGCAGTCTGCCCGCTTCCTCCATAAAGCAGCAAAGTCGTGGGGGGTGGGGGGTGGGGGAGAGAAGAGGAGAATGTCACACGTTTGATACGCTACACACACACACACACACACACACACACATATGACCCTCTTACGTCCCTGTTTCAAATATTCTTCACGTGCAACTGGTTACAACAGGTCTGCCCCCTCTTCTAACCTGCCCCTCCCGCCCTCCATTCTGCCCCCACTCCTCCCCCACCCCCCCGCGCCTGTT
>JADBJO010001306.1:180000-182500 GCA_016801955.1 Conus betulinus | reverse complement strand
TTACTAGCGTGGTGGAAATGAACATGTGCAGCAGGTAAAATTAAGAAGAAAAAAAAAAAAGAAACGCTGAAATACAGCCAACCGTCCGTCATTGTGCATGTACACTGTGAACCCTTTTGAGGGGGAAAAAGACCATCCCAAAGCAGCCTTTCTGGAAAGGAAATGGACTTTTTTTTTTTCAGATTACATTTTCATCCAACTATAATAGCAGAAAAAAAGGGAAAAAAGATGACAACTCGGTGAGAGGAAATATAGTCTGTGGAATCCTCTCATTGGGACAGAAGATTCCACGTATTAGATCTGCTTGCAGTGTCGACTCCTGGGGAAGTCTCGTCAACAGTGAAAGAGATAACCTCACTGTCCACCAATGGCATTCTGTACATAGATATAGCTCACAAGGTGTATGGGGAGTTCTCCTTCGACAATCTAATTACTATCCAAACTGCTATTTAAGGAGAAGAAAAAAACGAGAGAGAGAGAGAGAGAGAGAGAGAGAGAGAGAGAGAGAGAGAGAGAGAGAGAGAGAGAGAGAGAGAGAGAGAGAGATGAACTCTGAAGGGAAGATAAATGTTATTCTACAGAGAGGTAAGTTAAAAAGGAACCTTGTGCAAGCTTTACATTTCCCTTGGAATAAAAATAAGTGAAAATTTAAACAAACGAAACAATCAATCGACAAACATCGTTTCCGTGAAACATTGAAGGACAAATACTGTGCGCTACGTTTTGTTCCCGTAAAAAAAAACCAATTGCAGGTACATAACTCCAATCCAATGCTACTTGCTGTACCCTCTCATCTAGAATACCTTAGACAAGAGGCGCACAAAAGAAATAAGGAGAGCTTTCCATGAAACAATATTTCAAGCTTGTACATTACTCTAGTAAAAAAAAAAAACGGTGTTTCAAACTTTTATGTTACTCTCCTATAAAAACCATGTGTCAAGCTTGTACGACCCTTCCATAAAATGATGTTTCAAGCTTGTACATTACCCTCTGTTAAACGATGCTTCAAGCCTGTACATTACCCTTCTGTTAAACGATGTTTCAAGCTTGTACATTACCCTTCTGTTAAAACGATGCTTCAAGCCTGTACATTACCCTTCTGTTAAACGATGTTTCAAGCCTGTACATTACCCTTCTGTTAAACGATGTTTGAAGCCTGTACATTACCCTTCCGTTAAAACGATGTTTGAAGCCTGTACATTACCCTTCTGTTAAACGATGTTTCAAGCTTGTACATTGCCCTTCTGTTAAACGATGTTTCAAGCTTGTACATTACCCTTCCGTTAAACGATGTTTCAAGCTTGTACATTGCCCTTTTGTTAAATGATGTTTGAAGCCTGTACATGACCCTTCTGTTAAACGATGTTTGAAGCCTGTACATTACCCTTCTGTTAAACGATGTTTGAAGCCTGTACATTACCCTTCTGTTAAAACGATGTTTGAAGCCTGTACATTACCCTTCTGTTAAACGATGTTTCAAGCCTGTACATTGCCCTTCTGTTAAACGATGTTTGAAGCCTGTACATTACCCTTCTGTTAAACGATGTTTCAAGCTTGTACATTACCCTTCTGTTAAACGATGTTTGAAGCCTGTACATTACCCTTCTGTTAAACGATGTTTGAAGCCTGTACATTGCCCTTCTGTTAAACGATGTTTGAAGCCTGTACATTACCCTTCTGTTAAACGATGTTTGAAGCCTGTACATTACCCTTCTGTTAAACGATGTTTGAAGCCTGTACATTACCCTTCTGTTAAACGATGTTTGAAGCCTGTACATTGCCCTTCTGTTAAAAACGATGTTTGAAGCCTGTACATTGCCCTTCTGTTAAACGATGTTTGAAGCCTGTACATTACCCTTCTGTTAAACGATGTTTGAAGCCTGTACATTACCCTTCTGTTAAACGATGTTTGAAGCCTGTACATTACCCTTCTGTTAAACGATGTTTGAAGCCTGTACATTACCCTTCTGTTAAACGATGTTTGAAGCCTGTACATGACCCTTCTGTTAAACGATGTTTGAAGCCTGTACATTACCCTTCTGTTAAACGATGTTTGAAGCCTGTACATTACCCTTCTGTTAAAACGATGTTTGAAGCCTGTACATTACCCTTCTGTTAAACGATGTTTGAAGCCTGTACATTACCCTTCTGTTAAACGATGTTTGAAGCCTGTACATTACCCTTCTGTTAAACGATGTTTGAAGCCTGTACATTACCCTTCTGTTAAACGATGTTTGAAGCCTGTACATTACCCTTCTGTTAAACGATGTTTGAAGCCTGTACATGACCCTTCTGTTAAACGATGTTTGAAGCCTGTACATGACCCTTCTGTTAAACGATGTTTGAAGCCTGTACATGACCCTTCTGTTAAACGATGTTGAAGCCTGTACATTACCCTTCTGTTAAACGATGTTTGAAGCCTGTACATTACCCTTCTTTAAACGATGTTTGAAGCCTGTACATTACCCTTCTGTTAAACGATGCTTCAAACTATACATTA
>JADBJO010001306.1:167500-175000 GCA_016801955.1 Conus betulinus | reverse complement strand
GCCGAGCGAAGTTTGCACTTTCAAGATCCGCAGGTGCAGACAAACATTATTCCCCCCCCGCTAACTGCTTCGTTCCCACAGCCTACGCAAGTCACGCCGTCCGTTTACATATATGCAATTTCCAGGATCCAAAATTACCGTATTAATATCATTATCACAGTTGTCACTGTCGCTATGAATGACATCGCGAGAGAGAAGTATGGGAGAAAGGTGAAACGATGATGGAATATCGGGCAACTTGCTCTCTCTCTCTCTCTCTCTCTCTCTCTCTCTCTCTCTCAAATGAGGGTTATTAACTAATGGCTGAGACAGAGACAGAGAGAGAGAGGGGGGGGGGGGGGGGGGGGAGGGAGAAGGAGGAGGACGAGGAGGAAGAAGAGATCAACTGAGAAAGAGTAGAAAGGCAAGATGCAGGAGAAAGGAAGGGTTTGGGAAGGGGTGCGGGACGGAAGGCGAGAGACAGGCAGGTGAATGAGGAGGGATAGAGATCAGACCAGAGAGGGAGGGAGGGAGGGAGGAAAAAAAAAAGGGTAGAGAAAAGGCAGAGCGGCGAACCCTCAAACAACCGTGTCGGAAATCACAAACCATAACCCTCCTGTTCATCCGCGCGTGCAGCCGTGACCACCGCCACGGCTTCCCTCATCGACATGAGCAGAGCCACGGACACTCCTGTAATGACCTGTATGACCACCAACACCACACCCCCCCCCCCCCACCACCACCACTATCCCCAGCGCCACCAGCACGGGAAGTGGGGTTGAAGAAGCATTGTAGGGACTGCGGTCAGTCACTGACCAGCGCTGCCCACCACCCTGTGGGTATTGAGGGTCTAATGAAGCTTCCGGGCTGGGATGAAGTTTTCGGGTGACGTGTCTCTCGGGACGTCAAGTCACAGCGTGTTGTTTACCTGTTGACACACCTACGTACATGGAGTCACGACATGCTCTGGCTGCTGATGTTAACCCCCACAATGTCACAGCGGGTTGTTTACCTGTTGGCACACCTACCTACACTGAGTCACGACATGCTCTGTGGCTGGTGATGTTAACCCCCACAATGTCATCCACATTCACCATGCACGCCTATTTTTTCTTCATTCACTGTTTGTCCGTGCTCGCCTGCATATGATAACGCGAGGGTTGGGGTGAAAAGACGGGAATCATTTGTGCAGGCTATGATCATGATATGGCTGTATATGGAGATGTTGTTACAAGCTAAAGATGCACGGTTTGGTTTACAGTCTTCACATTCGGTGGAAAGGTGCTTAACATTCTACTGGAATTTAAAGCGGAAAAACAGTTTGGTTTACAGTCTTCACATTCGGTGAAAGATGCTTAACATTCTACTGTAATTTAAAGCGAAAAGATAGTTTGGTTTACAGTCTTCACGTTTGGTGAAAGGTGCTTAACATTCTAGTGTAATCTAAAGGGAAAAAAAAAGTAGTTTGGTTTCAGTCTTCACATTCAGTGGAAAGGTCCTGAAAGTTCCATCATAATGAAGAGAGGAACATTGAAGCTGACTTTCAGAATTACGGTACATGTTTAAACCTCTTGGTTAACATTCACAACACAGTTTGAACAAAAAAAAATGACCTGAAATCAAATGTGGCTTCGCTTCTCATCACGTTTTACGCATTCGTTGACGTAGGTGAGTAGAACTGACTGCCGTCTATACAGTCTCTCTCTGCAAGGCGTTTCTGTGTACGCAAGCTTGTGTGCATGGATGTCTTCAATCTGTCTCTTTGTTACAATTTTACCTTGGCGACTAACACTACCATGTTTATCTAAAACGATGAATTTTCACCAAGTTTGAATCATTTGACTGTCTTTATCCGTCACAGATCTGAGTGGATTCCTCTTGCCAGTTCAGACATAAATTTGTGTGACTGGTTGGGGACAAAACCTCTCTCTCTCTCTCTCTCTCTCTCTCTGTCTCTCGTGTGTGTGTGTGTGTGTGTGTGTGTGTGTGTGTGTGTGAGAGAGAGAGAGAGAGAGAGAGAGAGAGGAGAGAGAGAGACAGAGACACAGAGAGAGAGAGAGAGAGAGAGAGAGAGAGGCAGACAGACATACAGAGATTAATATTTGTACATATCGAAATTATAGGAATCGACACTGAAAATACCCATATAAAACACTAGGCATTCCTTTGCTTGTCTCGTATGACCTTTAAAAAGACAAATCATTGGCACACACACACACACACACACACACACACACACACACACACAGAGAGAGAGAGAGAGAGAGAGAGAGAGAGAGAGAGAGAGAGAGAGAGACAGCATGGGCGAGAGAGTTGGAATGTCAAAGTGAATGGGAGGGGCTGAGAGAAGGTGAGGAGGGGAGGGAGGAGCAGACACCCAGGAGAGTGGAAACAGACCTATGTGACCACACACGACGGCCATCCAGGAGCTGTGACAACACAAAGTGCAAGGCTTCCACAAGGCAGACCTGGGACTACGGGAGCACTGGGACCGCATGTCTCAGCCTTTCGCCCCATTCATCTCACCTGGCTTCATTCTGTTGCAGTCCTAACACACGCGGTCAACACACAGAAATCAAGGTCAGATCTCTGTAAGGTCACTGGCCAGGGAATATCCCGCTCTGCCGATGTCTCTTTACCATGCGGTGATGTTCGGTACTGTCTTGGCGCAGACAGTGTACCAGCAAAGCTACCAAGCGCCGCCAGAACAGGAGTGAGTGATACAGCCGACTACAATGTGCCTCCCTCCACTCAGCCCCTGACTGCCAGTCCTCGCTTCCCCTCCTATCCGCTTTACGGGAGATTGGGATAAGTGACACCTGTGTTTATCTTTGAATGCGCTCTTGCCAAGAACTGCTTTTCATGCGCACTGATGCAAGAAGTGTGGTGCGGTGATGGCGGCGGCGCCGGCGGTAGTGGCGGTGGTGGTAATGATGATGATGATGATGATGATGATGTGTGTGTGTGTGTGTGTGTGTGTGTGTGTGTGTGTGTGTGTGTGATCTTCTCACGTATTTTGATTTATATTCCTTTTGATTTTTTGCAACTGTGTTTTCTTTATACTTGATTTGTTTTTTTGGTACTCATGTCTTATCCCTCACCCTTCTCCTATCTGCTTCTTTTCCCTTCTCACCACGTTTTTTACGCCTTGGCTGAAGGCCGTGTCAGACCAGTTAATGTGGGCTAGAACACCAAGGCAACATCAAAATGTTGTTATGGTGTGTCAGACCAGTTGACATAGGCTAGAACACCAAGGCTACATCAAAATGTTGTTATGCTCTGCATAGTTAGGCGGGGATTGTCTTCAGTTGTGACAAGCTCCTAGCATAACATTATCAGTCTCCAAAATCTCCCGAAATCGGAGTGTGGCTGCCCACGTGGCGGGGTAATCAAAAACGGTCACACACGTAATGTTCTCATCCTTACCCAATGCATTTGTACCATAGTGTTCAGGTACTTTGGCTGTTTGGATGATCCCTGGAGTCTTTTTAGCCAGGGTACGACAACAACAACATTACCTTTTTTTAACCAACGGCTTTTCTTTTCTAAAGGAGAACAAGGTGTAAAACGCTGTTAACTTCTCAAATTCACCTTCAAAAATTCGCGTTTTTATTGCCCCCTCTCCCCAGATTCCTATTCTCTACCGCCTCAATCCGAAACGGTCCTGCTCTGCAGAGATGTCATCAGACGTCCTTCTAACAACGACAACAACCATCTTCCAGCACCGTTGATATTTTGGTCGGGAACGTGAATCACGGAAGCAGGAAAGAAAAGTGACACCGATGACATCAAAGCGAAAAGATCCCACCCATACCGCCGGTCAGTTGTGTTCAGACCTCTCCTTTTGATCAGCAGCACCACCAGCAACAAGCTGCCGGCCTGTGCCGAGACTTAGGGGGCTTTGATGGCTCCCTGATCCCTCATGCTCCACAAACCTTATTGGATTTCCTCGACACTGCGTGTTGGGTGACTGTCAACAACACCCTCGCCACACCACTTTCAATCACGTTATAATCTTTTATCGTCTGGTGGGTTTTGGTGAGGAGGAGGAAAAGTCCGCCCCCGGCCGTCTAGACAGGATTAGAAAGAAAGAAAGAAAGGAAGAAAAAAAAAAAGGCCGAGAGCCCCCCCCTCAATGAAATAAGACTGGCGTAGATTGGAAAGGCCAGTAAAGGGTTTTCCTCTTCTCGCGTGAAACTGGGAGAGACCGAGAGGTAAGGAAGGATTGCGACCTTCCTTTCAAGCCGCGGTTCCGATTGGCTAGTTCGTTTGAGTGACTGGCCGAGGGACTCAGGGGCAAGCGCTCCCTTGTCTATCAGTGTTAATGAGGCGAGACCGCCTATCTACTACGATCGCTGTGCTCGCTCGAGCGGAGATAATTCATTTTTAATGTGGGCTGAATTGGGTAAATCCTTCTTCTCCCTTTTCTCTTGGGCACGCATGTCCACGCTCACACGACTGCGAGCAAACGCGCGCGCGCGCACACATATTTATACACACGTACATGAGAGAGAGAGAGAGAGAGAGAGAGAGAGAGAGAGAGAGAGAGAGAGAGAGAGAGACAGTCAGACCAAAGACTGTACGCCTCCGTAGGGCGAACTATCTTTGGTCAGACAGGCATACAGACACAGAATATTACTTTGCTGAAATTCCCTGCTGATTTCACTGGAAAATATCCCCTATATGCTGGCAATCCAACCCAACCTCCACAGCACTCCCCCCGCCCTCCCCCCCCCCCCCCCCCCCCCCGCATTGACCCCCCATCCGCCCCGGTCCCCCGTTCCATTTTGTGCCGGCTGCTGCTATGTAGGGGCTACCAGGGACGCAGGAGGTCCTAACCCACAGCTACCCCCCCGGGGGGGGGGGGGGGGGGGGGGGGGGGGCGCCACTGACCAAGGTTTGGCCCGCATCAGCAACACCACTGGGGTCACTGGCCACTGCAGGGAACTGAGCTACCTGACCGCTGCTCTGAGATGACACGTTATTTGCTTTCTTACCTGTGAGCTCAGACACGCACGCACATGTGCAACTCACGCATTTACGCGTTCAAGCACACAAACACGCACGCACGCACACACACACACACACACACACACACACACACACACACACACACACACACACACACACACACACACACACACACACACACACTTACACACACACACACACACTTACACACACACACACACACACACACACACACACACACACACACACACACACACACACACACACACACACAACACACACACAACACACACACACACACACAGAGTCAAGTCAAAGCATATTTGACGTGTAGTTTACAAGACAGAACCGTCGTTCCATCGCAGCTCAAAGAGATTTAAGTTCGTTCCTTAAAATGAGTGAAACAAAAACTGCTGAACGTTTTATTTAAATCGATCGTATCCTAAGACGTTCCATCATATTCAAGGCTCGTAGGATAATCAGCGAAATGATCAGTCAAAATACGACTTGATTCTTAATCCATGTTGTTTACAGCGAAGTCGACTGTCCGGGAAAAATTTGTGAATGAAATAAATAATGTTGCTCTTCGAGAAATTAAGAAATAACATTCGGTGTAACATTATAAACAAAGCAGTGAAAATATCACCACCATGAACATTGCAATATAATGTTTTGAATATGTATACCCAACATCACCTTTGTTTAAATACTCGTCCAAAACCGATATTTGGTATAACTGTAAGAGTCGTCCGTCTTCCATAATCTTTAAACAACGATTGTGTGCCGTTAGTTCAAGGCGTTCAGAAGTGAAGACACAAAATGACATCGTAAAACTTCGAGTACACTGCAGAGAAGATTGTGTACAACACCGCAGTATTGTATACAACACCGCAGCCAATGCTGTCTGTCTGTGTTACCCCCCCCCCCCCCCCCCCCCCCAGCCCCCCCCCAGGAGGAATGGGAAAGGGAAGATATAATAATGGCGTGAAGTTGCTGAACAGATCAACGAATGGTCTCATTTGGAAGGGGGAACACATTATGACGTTAAGTTCTCAGCGAAATGGCTCATTTCAAGTGAACAAGATTAGGTAATGTTGAAAAAGAGAGAGAGAGAGAGAGAGAGAGAGAGAGAGAGAGAGCAAGAGGGGGTGAGAGGAGAGGAAAGGAGTGTGGATGGGGGGGGGGGGGGTGTGCTCAGCGACGGGAGAAATATGGAAGAAACAACACAGAGAGAGAGAGAGAGAGAGAGAGAGAGAGAGAGAGAGAGAGAGAGAGAGAGGGAGAGGGAGAGAGAGACAGACAGAGAGAGAGACAGACAGACAGACAGAGAGAGAGAGGAGCTAATAGGAAAGGCTGCTTATCCTTCTGTCATGTCTGAATCATCAAACTTCAGAGTGCCTGGCCGTGAGCCAAACCTAATACCCGCCTGCATCCAGGCGCCGCCACTGGCGCGTCACCAGCAGCATGGCGGACACACTCCCAGTAGAACCGCCGACGGCCGTGACCAAGAGAAAGCAGGGCCGAAGACAGCCCTGGACACGGTCCAGTCAAGGACCAGTGCTGTGACCTCTCAATCCTGTTAGGACTGCAAGTCTTTACGTGCCGCGAGTCTTTGGGATGACGTGTTGCAGAACGGACAGGATGTCAGTTCATATCGGGTAGGTGTTTTTTTCATGCCTACTCATGCATACAGCCCTGCCAACTGCACCCCACTCACTTTGACGTTGAACTTTCATATGCTCGCCTTTGTACTGACGTACGCGAGTGCGTGCAAACGTTTGAACAGATACGAGCAAATGCACATGCAAATAATCTATGCATTTTATTAACTGTGCTCTCTCTCTCTCTCTCTCTCTCTCTCTCTCTCTCTCTCTTTTCACACACACACACACACACACACACACACACACACACACACACACACACACACACACACACACACACTGAATGGGGGGACATCACGTTCTGTGACAACCCAGAGTGGTCGTACAGCTTTCCTAGATCGAATTCTGATTCGTTGAGATGCACTTTCGACCCCATCACCTCCAAGCCCATTATTTTCTGAAAGGCCCATCGCCTGAGGCTGGATTTCCCGGCCTTTCCATCCCTACATAACCCATTACCTATCTTCATGTGCTGCCAGAATCCTTTGTACAGGCACTCTACAACCACCTGTCACAAGTTTGAGACAGCCTTTGCACCACCCGTCGGGGCACATCACGCTCAACTAACATGCTAGGTCGATGACGTTCATAGCCCAGCCAATCACAGTGGTTAATTTTTAAAAGTATTTGAAAAACCTCCGCCAGATAACATGGGCAAACGAATCACAAGTGTTTCCTCTTGTAATTCGTTCATCCACGTTTTCTGAAGGAGTTATTTCAAATACTTTTAAAAATGTGTTAAGATACTCCGCCTGCAGTCACCTGACTTTGCAGCTACTTGTTAATGACATGCATGTGGTGTCTGTGTGAGTGAGTCAACATGCGCAAAGCATTAGCAGGTCCTCACCTCTTTTCCTTTTCTGCCCTCTTCTTCAATGAACGCAAG
>JADBJO010001306.1:152500-157500 GCA_016801955.1 Conus betulinus | reverse complement strand
GAGAGAGAGAGAGAGAGAGAGAGAGAGACAGACAGAGACAGAAAAAAAGAAAGACAGAGACAGAAACAGAAAGACAGAGAGGAGGGACAGAAGGGGAGCTGTGCAGGGGTACTGAATTGTGACCATGGACTCACCTGCAGTCGGTCGTTAAGACAGGGGGAGAAGTCACATAAAAATCCCTGAATGATTAATAACATTTGCAGATCTATAACCTACATCCGATGCCTCCATGAATCTATACAACAAAACAAGAAGAGATGAGCGAGGGTCCAAGTGTATGACATGAACTCGGAGCATCAGTCAAACTGATCTTTACTCTTCCACAAAAAAATGGCCTCAGAGTGACCGCGTCAACGATGACTTTGGAGAAAAAAACCGCTTACTTCTTTTGCCGGTGTATTTGGAAAGACCTGTCAAAGAGAGCTGTTTCTTAACTCTCTCTCTCTCTCTCTCTCTCTCTCTCTCTCTCTCTCTCATCAAATCATATAAAGCAGGCATTTTAGACGGAAACGAGGTTCGTTTTTCTTTACACTGTAGTCTTCGAATGGGCAAAGACTATCAGGTAAAATAACTAGATCTGTTTAAGTTGCAAGAACCAAGAACCGGCTGCCACTCTGAAATGATTGAGTATACGAGACGTCAATGTAACACAAGACACGCTTCTGCTTCATCCATAAGCTTAAAACATGTGTACTGGTCATACCTGTCTATGTCATCAAATAACGATCACCCTTCCTATTCAAACGTTCAAACAATATCTGTTTACTGTTGTGATGTTTCCTACCTCTTGGACAACACCACCAAAATAACATTCAGAGTCAGCATATATATATATTTCTGATAATTTACCCAACAAATAAATTTCTTCCTTCTCGTCCACATTAAGAACAAGCATCTGAAGCGACTATCATTAAAACCTAAGGGGACCCACTGGTAGTGTTCTGAACCCGATGGGGCGAGTACAGGAATAAAAAAGGCGGATACCAACCTAGTTTACCTTGCTATCATATATGAGGTTCTTTTTGATACTCCAAGGTATTTTTACACACAGTAAATTTGGATGCTTTCAAAACTTAGCTTTGAAAATGTAAATATGCATACATGAACTAGGACTGCCCTTTTGAAAATGTCAGGTTAAAGTGTGTTCTCTGACGTTTCCTTACATCTACTGCTAGCTTTACACAAAGTACGGTCATGTCTGCTTCAATCGCTGGGTATACTGTTGCTTCTTTGTACCTGAGCACGGTTGTAAATATAAATTCAGGGTAACAGCAGGTATTTACTACTGTCATCATACTGACACGTCTCACGGCTTGCCATAAATCCATAAAGTGTGTATGAGTGAATGTGTGTGTGTGTGTGTGTGTGTGTGTGTGTGTGTGTGTGTGTGTGCGTGTGTGTGTGCGTGTGTGTGTGTGTGTGTGTGTGTGTGTGTGTGTGTGTGTGTGTGTGTGTGTGTTGGTGAGAGAGAGAGAGAGAGAGAGAGGGGGGACAGGGGGGGGTCGAGTGTGCGTGGTGTGTGTGTGTGTGTGTGTGTGTGTGTGTGTGTGTGTGTGTGTGTGTGTGTGTGTGTGTGTGTGTGTGTGTGTGTGTTTGAGACGCAGAGAGACAGAGGGTGTTTGAGTGTGCGTGCGTGTGTGTGTGTGTGTGTGTGTGTGTGTGTGTGTGTGTGTGTGTGTGTGTGTGTGTGTGTGTGTTGACAGAGAGAGAAGAAGAAGAAGAAGAAGAAGAAGGCATGATGAAGGGAGGAAACTACAGTATACTAGCACTATATTTTAACCCCTGTACCCTTTTTTCCTTTTTTTTAGTTTTCTTCTTTTTCGCCTCCTCAGCGCACCTTCACGCCACCATCTCTCTCTCCCACACGGCTTTGTGAATTTCCACCCTTCCCATCTCACCCCGCTCCCCACCCTCATCAGGACCAGTCCCTCCCCGCTTCGACGTTGTGTGGGGAAGATGGGGATGACAATTAGATGACAAACAGCACGGCCAGTTGTAAGGCTCGCTGTGTTGCGGCAAGCCACGACAACGACATTCCAAACGGGCAACCAGTCGGTCAGGACATTTCAGGCAGCGTGGAGAAACGCTTCCACGGTGTATTCCATTCAGAAGTCAGAATTCTGGTGTGTGTGTGTGTGTGTGTGTGTGTGTGTGTGTGTGTGTGTGTGTGTGTGTGTGTGGTGTGCGCGCGTGCACGTGGATACATACATACACGCACGCGCGCGCGCACAGACACACACACACACACACACACACACACACACACACACACACACACACAGAGGTGCCTCAAAGGCGGGTGGGGGGTTGGGAGGCTAGGCCCATCTTGCCCCTGCAGAGAAAAGCTATTTACACGGAATCACCCATGACATTTATCAAAGACATAGAAACCAGTGATCAACAATTACTTAGTACAGTAACATATTACAAAAAAAGGGACGAAATGGGAGAGCAACTCGGCCACAACTTACCCTGACTGCTCTAACTTTGACGAAGATAACAAACTGAATCTGATACATGATGCATCAGTGACAGCAACATTTGAATTCCTCGAACCACCCACTTTTTCTCGGGCTCGGTAAAAAGTAAAAAGTCAGTTCAGCAAGTTACGTCCCTTGCAAGCATTCCTCCATGCATTCGGACCCCAAAACCTCTTCGTCGTGCTGTTGTTTGCCGGGACCCCCCCCCCCCCCCCCCCCTCCCCCTCTCTCCTCTCTCTCTCTCTCTCTCTCTCTCTCTCTCTCTCTCTTGTCCAATCTAACCTCAGCGGTTCATCGTGTCCCCAGTGTTCCCCTACGCAAGAGAGAGAGAGAGAGAGAGAGAGAGAGAGAGAGGTTTCAGATACGATTTTGACAATGGCCTACGTATAGCCTCTATGTCAAGGGGGTGTACATTGATATTTGCAGCGCCGAAAAATATAGGACTGAGAGAGAGAGAGAGAGAGAGAGAGAGAGAGAGAGAGAGAGGGCTGGGAGAGAGAGATTTTTGACCGAGCTGACCATCCTTGGCCCGTCTAAATACAGCCTAAAACTGCCCATCTCTCAATTAAAATGTAAATGCATTGTGTGCTCAGCAACTGCCCCGTATAAGAAAAGAAAACCCCCACTGCATGCCAAAACAGAACAGAAAACAAAAAGAAAAAGAAAGAAAAAAGGGCGACCCTAGTGGCAAGCTGAAACGTAAGAAGGGTATGTTCCCGGGTGTCTGTTGTCCAAGTCGCTGTAAACTGGATGCCAAATCAAAAAGGGGCACAGCCAAAGTGGCCGTTACAACCAGAACGGAGCCCGCTCTTGATTTTGTCGTCACACACTGCCAACAAGACGACATGAAAGACGAACTGCAATAAAGATCGGTTTATTCGGGGAGAACTGGTGTATTTGAGAACTACCAAAAGTAGCCGTGTCATTTCAATTTTTTTTAAAGAGAGAGAGAGAGAGAGAGAGAGAGAGAGAGAGAGAGAGAGAGAGAGAGAGAGAGATTAGCTATCAAAATTACAGTTGTGTGTGTATGTATGCGAGCGTGCGTGGGCGCGGACGTATGTGTTTTAAAGAAGAAAAAATTGTACATTTTCTAGTGGTCATTTCATGGACAAAGTTTTGTGGGGGATAAAGCCCCCCCCCCCCCCCCCCCCCCCCCCCCGCCTCAAAAATCCTCATAAAAAGACCCCTGCATACTACCCCCCCTTGTCCTTGAGGCCAGCACCCATCATGGTGGCGTGGCACCTTTTAAAGACTCCCCATGACCCCATTCAACTCTCCAATCTCTTCTGAAACTGATCATCCCTCCTCCACCACCCCACATCCACACCCACAGGCAACCCCAGCCACGCCGACATCCGACGCTTATCATTCGGCTGTGTCCACATGTCAACAAGTGGGCGTGGCTCCCACAGGAAGGGGCGTGCCGGGTCACGCCCTCTGGTCCCACAGAAACCGCCCGGGAGGGACAAGGGGAGACACATAGAGGGGGGTGGGGGGGGGGGGGGGGGGGGGTGGGGGACTAATGGGGGGGGGCTCCATGGGAGGGGCTACCCCGACTGGAATAATGATGGGCGTTGGCTGTTTTGGGTCCCCATGTTTCTCCACAGCTAGTGCAGACCACTCCCGTGTCCCAGTCTATACTGGTGTGGCGTGGTGCTTGCTGTGTGTGGGGATGGCCAGTATCAGAGTTTCTCTTATATGGTGCAGCTGCTAGTGCAGACCATCTACGTTCCCAGGAGGTGTGTGTGTGTGTGTGTGTGTGTGTGTGTGAGAGAGAGAGAGAGAGAGAGAGAGAGAGAGAGAGAGGAGAAAGAGAGAGAGCGAGAGAGTGAGTGTGTGTTTGTGTGTGTGTGTGTGTGTGTGTGTGTGTGTGTGTGTGTGTGTGTGTGTGTGTTGGCGCGCGCACAGAATGTTAGTTAAATATAAAAAAAGTAGATATTACATAGGAAGCATCGCGTCACCTCACACGCACAGACACACACACACACACACACACACACACACACACACACACACACACACACACATAACCACACACACATGAATAGAGTAGATCTTACACGGGAAGCATGAGCACTCAATCGATACATGTAGCAAGTATGCATACCTAACAACGTCAGTTCTATCCATCCATCGATCGATTGCCAGAGAAAGCTGTGACACTGCGCACCTGTGACTTGCCGCATGTTCAGCTGGGCTTTCACGTCAAGCTGTGTGTTGGCGGCGTTCCACACCAGTGGCTGGGTCCACAATGCAGTGTCCTGGCCCAAACCGGATCGGACCGGTCTCCCCAGGACACCGCGCATCACTCCCTGCAGAGCCACCTGCTGAATGATTTATCCGTCGGCCTGCTCGTCACGCTGACTTCGTCAGTGTGTGTGTGTGTGTGTGGGTGTGGGGGCAGTGACATAAGAACCTGGAATACCCTTCCCCCATCTTCCCTCCCCCCCCCCCCCCCCCCCCTCCCTTCTCCTGAAAATATTGACAGAGGGCAGATGACCCCCCCCCCCCCCTCTCCCC
>JADBJO010001306.1:140000-145000 GCA_016801955.1 Conus betulinus | reverse complement strand
CGGGAGAGGGGAGAGGGGAGGGGGGTGTGCAACAACACGAAGCGGTTTCCTTCCGATTCTTAGTCATCCGAAGCAGGTCGCTTTGTCCGCCTCTTTGTCCCCCGGCGATCGCTCCAAATAGAACAGGCTCTTTTGTTGTTGTTGTTGTTGTTGTTGTCATTGTTGTGTTGTCCTCGTAACGTGGCGTACAACAGGAATGCCAGAAAGGAATCTTTGTAGAGGTACGTTCGATTGATTCATTCTGCCTTGCCTAACTGTGCGTCGGTGTACGTCGCTATTTAAAGTCCTAGCACATGTAGTGTATATAAGAGAATTTAACAAATTAAAAGAAATGTGTGCAGAGGGATTTCAAGTGAGAGAGAGAGAGAGAGAGAGAGAGAGAGAGAGAGAGAGAGACGAGAGAGAGAGAGAGAGAGAGAGAGAGAGAGACAGACAGACAGACAGACAGACAGAGAGAATTTTAAACGAAGCGGAGAGTGAGAAGTAAACCTACAGCAGTCTTCCCTAAACGTTGATTACGTTGTGACATGCCTTCTGCTGTTGTTGTGGACTAGACGGAGACTAACTCTACACTCTGTACGCTGCCCGTTAATCCTGGAGGGACTAGACGGAGACTAACTCTACGCTCTGTACGCTGCCCGTTAATCCTGGAGGGACTAGACGGAGACTAACTCTGCGCTCTGTCCGCTGCCCGTTAATCCTGGAGGGGACTAGACGGAGACTAACTCTGCGCTCTGTCCGCTGCCCGTTAATCCTGGAGGGACTAGACGGAGACTAACTCTGCGCTCTGTCCGCTGCCCGTTAATCCTGGAGGGACTAGACGGAGACTAACTCTGCGCTCTGTCCGCTGCCCGTTAATCCTCGAGGGACTAGACGGAGACTAACTCTGCGCTCTGTCTGCTGCCCGTTAATCCTGGAGGGACTAGACGGAGACTAACTCTGCACTCTGTCCGCTGCCCGTTAATCCTGAAGCCCAAATCCCATCCCACCCTGCCGTCTCAAAGAGGAATCAAACCCAAGACACTGGAACAAGAGTGTGACGCCCCATCCCCCAGGCCAAATAGGTCTAGCTACACGCCCTACCCCCCAGGCCAAATAGGCCTAGCTACACGCCCCACCCCCAGGCCAAATAGGCCTAGCTACACGCCCCACCCCCAGGCCAAATAGGCCTTGCTACACGCCCCTACCCCCCAGGCCAAACAGGCCTAGCTACACGCCCTACCCCCCAGGCCAAAGAGGCCCTCGCTGCACGCCCTACCCCCCAGGCCAAAGAGGCCTTGCTACACGCCCCACCCCCCAGGCCAAATAGGCCTAGCTACACGCCCCCACCCCCCAGGCCAAATAGGCCTAGCTACACGCCCCCACCCCCCAGGCCAAATAGGCCTAGATACACGCCCTACCCTCCAGGCCAAAGAGGCCTTGCTACACACGCCCCACCCCCCAGGCCAAATAGGCCTTGCTACACGCGCTACCCCCCCCCAGGCCAAAGAGGCCTTGCTACACGCCCCACCCCCCAGGCCAAATAGGCCTAGCTACACGCCCCCCACACCCCAGGCCAAATAGGCCTAGCTACACGTGTGACAGGAGTCTGACGCCCACCCCCCAGGCCAAATAGGCCTTGCTACACGCCCTACCCCCAGGCCAAATAGGCCTAGCTAGCTACACATGTGACAGGTGATTGCGTACTGCAAGCGGTAACGGCTTGGAATCACGTGCCTTCCAGTTTGGAAGCAAACGTCTTTCATTCTTTAGCAGGAACCTTTTTTTTCAATTTTTAAAAAAGTTAAATAATACATCCACCAATCATGAACAAACGAATCACGAGACAAAACACGACGCGTTCGACTTCTTAGAGGTCTTCTTCAGGCAAAATAAACAACGCTCAGGACAAAGACAATGTAGAACGAGCGATCAATCACTCATTTTGTCAAATTCGGCGCCAGATGGGCGTTTCCAGTGCCATGCACTCACCTGCACAACTGCTGCCTCGGGGCTGGAGCGGTCTGGAACAGAACACCGGATGCAAGGTGATGATGAAGAACGCCAAGGGACGCGCGCCTTCGCAAAGTTCCCAAGTTCGCGCGCGCCTTCGGCAAAGTTCCCACACGCTACCTTACACCTGTACCACGTCTCAAACGTTTTTTTTTTTTTTTTTACTTCCTGTGACGATCTTGGCTCAAACCTCACCACCAAACAGTCCCTCCTACACTCGGAGAGGCCCACACGCACGCACACAACAACACTGTTTATCGCCTCCCTTCCTCCTTCAAACGGTCCTCCACCTCCTCCTCCTCCTCCGCAAGAAGTTTGCTTGTCAGTGTTTGACAAACTTCCCAAGTCCCTCCCCTGCAAACTTCTCGTCTGCTTCTCCTCTCGGCCGCCCCGAAAAGAAGAAGAGAGCTCTCAGCCCAGATAACCGTTTATCGAAGCCACGACGTGACAACGTTCGAGTCGTTGAAGTCCCTGCTGTTATTTCACTAACTTTTACTCAGCTGCGGGTCGAGCACGCAATCCATGTTGTCGTGTGTTTCACTTTGTCGCCTGCTACAGTGAATTCTGAACTACAAGTTGGAAACTGAGAAGTATTGGTAAACTGTGGGTAAAGTGTGGTAAAACTGTGGTAAAGTATGAATCTGATATATACCTTTCTTTTTTTTAGGCCTTATATGGATGATGATGTCAGTCAGACAAAAAAAAAACAAACAAAAAAACAAAAAAACCCACGATCTTGCTATTTTTTAGTTTACAACTTTTAAACTAAATTTTCCTCATTCGTAAAAAAGACCGTTTTTCATATTTTAGGACACGGTGTGCAAGCGCTTCAAACAAGATGAACTCACCCTCAACGATCGAAGCCGACTGACACAGCGACACCAAGCTGAGCTGTGCCTTCAACAAAGTCCGGAACGCTCCAAAACCTGTTGATCATTGACTGCAGCGACCGACGACAATGCCAGAGAGAGAGAGAGATGAGGAGAGAGAGAGAGAGAGGAGAGAGAGATGACGAGAGAGAGAGACGAGAGAGAGAGGAGAGAGGAGAGGAGAGAGAGAGAGAGAGAGAGAGAGAGAGAGAGAGAGAGAGAGAGAGAGAGAGAGGAGAGAGAGAGAGATGTAAATAATTCTGACGAGTTTTGTTTGTTTGTTTATGTTGTTGTTGTTTTATCATCTAGGTGACATCGATCAGAAGAACGATTTGAAAAGATTTTCTTCACTCGTTTAGAAAACTACTACTCCACACGATACATTCCAGCCCTGCCAATAACCTTTCAGTGTGGGCTGGGCCATCAGCGACATGGAAGCACACACAGAAATCCTACACCAGTCTTTCTTCTTATTGAGCGATATAGAACAGCACTGTCTCCTAAAGTTGAACTTTGATACTGTGAGATTCTTCTTTAAGTTGTTTTAAGTGAACTGGGCAAAACGTGTTCACTGTGTAGCCTTGATCATGGAAGTTATCACTCTCTTTCTCTGTCTGTCTGTCTGTCTGTCTGTCTGTCTGTCTGTCTGTCTGTCTGTCTGTCTGTCTGTCTCTCTCTCTCTCTCTCTCTCTCTCTCTCTCTCTCCCTTCCCCCCTCTTTTTCTCTTCCTCCCTCCCTCCCCTCTCTCTCTCCCTCCTTCTCTCTCTTCCTCCCTCTCTCTCTCCCTCCCTCCCCCTCTCTCTCCCTCCCTTCCTCCCTCTCTCTCCCTCCCCTCCCCCCCCTCTCTCTCTCCTCCCTTCCTCCCTCCCATCCTACCTCTCTCTTCTCTTCTCTTGCCTTTTCGCCTCTTCTCTCTTTCTGTCTTTCTCATTCTGTTTTGTTGTTGTTGTTGTTGTTTTCTTTCTTTTTTTTTTTTTAAAAACAAATTTCTGTCTCCGTCTTGCTTTCTCTCTTTTCGTTTTACTGTACAGTTTTTATTATGAGGAGGGAAAAAAAAGAAAAAGAAAAAGAGGAATGAACAGTGTCTCATCAGACGAGCTATCGAGGTGTGAATCGCGGACTGATAATATGGATGACTCCCAGAGGGCTGCCAGTGCAGTGTTTACGACAGGACAAGCTGTGTGGGGCTGTGTATGGGAGAATGGGAGTGAACGGCGCTGAACTGATGCCATGCGAAACCAGACAGCAGAGAGAGAGAGAGAGAGAGAGAGAGAGAGAGAGAGAGAGAGAGAGAGAGAGACAGACAGACAGACAGACAGACAGACAGACAGACAGACAGTGGGGTCGAAGGAAGCGGGGGGTGAGAGAAGTAAAACGCAACAGTGAGCTGTGGATTTAAAACAGGGAGTTCCAGTCACCAAATCGATTTCTTTTAACAGCACCTAAAGTTCCCTCCCTTTCTCCTGAGAGTTCAAGAAAGGTGCAAGAGGCAGGCTCTGCGGCCCAGTGGCAAAGAAGCTGACAAAACCGGATGAACCACAGACCCCGACATATCATCATTGACAAGTGCAAGAGACAGCCTTTAGAAAGAAAAAAAACGACACAAGTTTTAAACCATCTCATTTCTAATCCAGCTTTCTTTCTGCTTAGAATTCACCTCATCCTCAACACTATGAGCAGGACCAACAGTCCAAAAGGAAAGCTTTTGGAAGTTTCTTCAGCCATGATGGTTGTTCCCAACCACCAAAAACAGAAACTTCATATGACTGGTTGCACAGAAACTGCGACATTCTCGCTGTCGTTCACAGTCTCTGTGTTAAATCATTTCTATCGAATGCTCCTGTTTCTCAACACCCATCTTGTGCCGATTATATGAGAAGATACCTGATCGCTCGTTCTTCGTTTTCGTTGTCCAGAATGTTGTTGTTTTACCTGAAGAAAAGCTAAGAGGTCGAAACGGGTCGTGTTTTGTCATGTAATCTGTATGTCCATATCGTCTTGCGGAATCACTAACAATTCTTTTCTTTTTAATTTGCTTCTGTCAAGTGAAGGTGTCCACACAACCCCTGGACCGACCGATCTGACATGGTTCCACACACACACAAGAAAGACAACTCGGGAGAGACCAGACTTCTGCCA
>JADBJO010001306.1:110000-135000 GCA_016801955.1 Conus betulinus | reverse complement strand
GTCCTCTCTCTCTGTCTCTGTCCTCTGGTTTCCTCTCTGTCTGTCTTCTGTATTTGTCGTCTGTCTGTTGTCTGTCTCTGTCTCTCTTCTGCGTGTCTCTTCTGTGTTTGTGTTTCTCTCTGTCTTCGTGTTGTCTGTCTGTCTGTCTCTGTCTCGTCTGTCTGTCTGTCTGTCTCTCTCTCTCTCCTCTCTCTCTCTCCTCTCTCTCTCTCTCTCTCTCTCCGTTTCTCTGTCTCTGTTTATTTCTGTCTTTGTCTTAGTCTCTGTCTGTCTGTCTGTCTGTTTTGTCTCTCTCTCCTCCCTCCCTCCCTCCTCTCTCTCTCTCTCTCTCTCTCTCTCTCTCTCCTCTCTCCTCTCCTCTCTCTCTCCTCCTCCTCTCTCTCTCTCTCTCTCTGAAATGAGGGGGACGGGCGGTGGGGTTTGGACAGTTGGTACCGGTCAAACAATGGCCTAGTGTCATGTCCAGTCCGTCTGACCGTTTGTCACCGCCGACCGTTGACAGTGGCCGTCCTTGTCCGGCGATAAAAACTGCCGCGTCCGGCTGCCGTAAATCACCGCCCCCCCCCCCCCCCCCCTCCCCCCCCCCCCACCACCACCTCCTGACAGAGCCACTTCTCACACCCGGCGTCTGCTCTACTCGGCAGGGGCTGGCTACTCTCCGCCCAGCGTAAGAACAAGACTCTGTCTTTTTCCTTTTTTTTTTTTATCAGCAAGACGGTGAGCGTACTCTGACGTCACTATCCACAGTGACATGCGACTCTTTTCCGTTTTTGGGGGGGATCCTGTGTCAAACCTATGCTGCCATGCATCCCAGCTGGATCTACCACTACAGTGAAGATGCATCCCAGCTGGATCTACCACTACAGTGAAGATGCTACTCTCCGCTTAGCGTAAGAGGAAGATTTTTTTCTTTCTTTCTTTCTGTTTTTTTTTTTTTTTTCTTATTTTTTATTTTTATTTTTCTACAAGCCGTTCACTTCAGCAGCGTATTCTGACGTCACAATTCACGTGACATGCGACTATTTATTTTCCGTGTGGGGTGATCCCCATGTCAAACCTATGTCACCATGCATCCCACCTGGGTCTGGCATCAGAGTGAAGATGTTGCGGCCTGTTTCAGCCTTCAGATCAAGCTGAACGGTGTTATGACGCACCGTGTGGGCAATCCCTTTTGGCGGGAAAAGTGGGTTCCCTTTCTCGCCTCACAGTCGCCGAGAACGGGTGATATTTTGCTGAGCGGTAAAAAAGTCATAGTCGTGGTCACAGAGAGTGGTCAACAGACTACACCATGACTAATAGTCATTTAATCATTGTGTGTGAATTGCTGAGTTATGCCTCCTGAATTGATTTTGTTGGTTGGCCGCTTGTGCATCCTGTCACAAGGGGTCGTGACGTCAGAGCACACTACTGATAAAAAACAGCCTGTTTTCCTTTGGGGGGAGAGGAGAGGATGGTTTTAAATGACATATAGTATTACACATAGCCAGCTGAATATATACTACGTCATACTGATGTCGCACAGTATGTCACATACTAAAGGAGCTATGCACATCTGCATAGTAAACACTGCACCAGTGCAATTATAGCTATCTACCGCCACACCAGGGCCAGGCAGTGCAGCCCACGCTGTGCGGTGTAGTGCTGCCCATCGCAGAGCGGGTAATGCTAGTAAGTTACATACGGTACCCACCAGTCGATGTTTATGACCTTATTTGCAGCAGTTTGCCTGTAATGGTAGAGTGTGCACATCGTTTGTTTTTTTCCCTCCAGTGTGTCTCTGCACAGCGTGAGTGATGTAAACGTTTGTTTCTGTTCACAGACATCGTCAGGGGCATGCATCTGGCTGTGCTACGCATACTTTGCAGGGCTGGAGGATTCTGGACACCCAACTCCCTCCGCTGCCTGGCAAAAATTGTTGTTGGCATGTGTTCCCCCCCTTTTCCTCCACGTGGGAGGGCTTCCGGATCCCTCTCCAAACCCCCACCCCCTTCATGTAACTGATCCGGCCCTGCCTTTCGTAAACACTGTATATATATATATATATATATATATATATATATATATATATATATATATATATATATATAAGTACAGTCATGTTCAGAGCCCAATCGACCACATGTTGGGGTTGTTGCTTTCACGTTCACATTGTAGCTCACAGCAAACTGTTAACGCTTTCAAGTGGACGCTCAGGTCCACTGTGTTGGTCAGCAACACAGGACCTGCTGCGTGTGTACCTTTCACGGAAGTCATCATTGATCCATACGCTGTGTTGTAGCCGTCGTGGCGGACACAGCGCAGCCACCATAGCATTCCCTAGTGACGGAGGCCCGCCAGCTGTATTCAACTTGGTATCCCAGTACCCTTTCGTTCATACACGGTGCTGCTTTGTTCCCATAATTTCGTTCTTGCCCGGTAACACTTTGTTCGTATCCAGCAATACTTGGGTCGTTCCCAGCACAATTGTGTTCGTGCCCATCACCACTCTGTTCAGACCTAGCACCGCTTTCTTCCACAATCAGCACTGTTTTGTTTGTGTCCAGCTCAACTGTCTTCGTTCACAGTACAGGTTGGTTCTTTCCCAGCGCAAATTTTCTTCGTGCCCATCGCCATTCCGTTCACACCCAGCACTGCTTTGCTCCTATCCAGCACTGCTTTGCTCGTGCCCAGCTCAACATTCTTTGTTCACAGAACTAGTTTGTTGGTGCCTAGCGCCAGCTTTCTTAGTATCCAGATCTGCTGCCTGGCATCATGTTGTTCGTTCCTAGGGCCACTTTGTTCGCAAAAATAGCACTACTTCCTTCGTTCAGAGGAGCCCTTTCTGTGTGCCAAACATTTCTTAGTTCATGGTCAGCTTTGTCTGACGCCAGTAGAACTTGTTCTCACGAGCACAATTTTGTGCGCAGCATTACTTTAGATCATGCACTCTAACTCTATTGCACCGAGCACGGCTTTATTTGTACAATGCACCAAACTTGTTGTATGCCCAGCGTCACTTTCTTTGTGCCAGGTACCGGGGCTTGCGTTTACACCGTCACCTGACCTGAAGAATAGATTTCTACAGGATCATTCTAACTTTCATTACTGAATCGTTTCATAGACTTTTAAAGGACCATAACAGGATCGTTTGACAGACTTCTATAGAATCATCACAGGATCGTTTGATAGACTTCTAAAGAATCATAACAGGATCGTTTTATAGACTTCTAACTTTCATCATTGAATCGCCTCATAGAGTTCAAACTTACGTTACTGGATCGTCTCATAGACTTCAAACTTTCATTACTGGATTGTCTCACAGAGTTCAAACTTTCATTACTGGATCGTCTCATAGAGTTTTAAACTTTCGTTACTGGATCGTCTCATAGAGTTCAAACTTTCATTACTGGATCGTCTCATAGATTTCAAACTTTCATTACTGGATCGTCTCATAGACTTCAAACTTTCATTACTGGATCGTCTCATAGAGTTCAAACTTTCATTACTGGATCGTCTCATAGAGTCAAAACTTTCATTACTGGATCGTCTCATGGAGTTCAAACGTTCATTACTGGATAGTCTCATCGACTTTAAACTTTTATCACTGAATCGTTTCATAGGCTTCTAACTTTCATTACTGGATCGTCTCATAGACTTCTACAGGATAATTACTGAATCGTTTCATAGACTTCTACAGGATAATTACTGAATCGTTTCATAGACTTCTACGGGATAATTACTGAATCGTTTCATAGACTTCTAAGGATCATTACTGGATCGTTTCATAGACTTCTAAGGATCATTACTGAATCGTGTCACGGACTTTTGAAGGATCATTACTGACTCATTTCATAGACTTCTAAAGGATCATTACTGAATCGTCTCACAGACGTCTAAAGGATCATTACTGAATCGTCTCACAGACGTCTAAAGGATCATTACTGAATCGTCTCACAGACTTCTGAAGGATCATTGCTGAATCGTCTCACAGACGTCTGAAGGATCATTACTGCATCGTCTCACAGACGTCTGAAGGATCATTACTGAATCGGCTCACAGACGTCTGAAGGATCATCACTGAATCATTTCTTGTTGGGTTTCAGCCATGCATCCAACGTCACCATTCAGTTGTTTTTTATGTCTGGTGCATCGGCTGGCGAGCGCATTCTATCTTATGAGCTTGCATCGTGCGAGACGGGCCGATGGACAAAAGGCTTAGAACGTTTGCCTGGGGAACTATCGGGTCATGAGTTAGAACCACATATATAGAGTCGGATCGAACCACATATAGAGTCGGATCGAACCACATGTAGAGTCGGACCTTTTTTTCGGCTCGACAACCCGTTCTGTCCACCCAGCAGTGAAGAAGCAGCTGATTCAATTCAGGACAGAGTGAAGGTGAGGGAGGGAGAGGGATAGGCTCCGTCTTCCATCGTGCCGTGCCCTAGTGACGGTGAACCTCTTGACAGTTCCCTGCCCCTACCACCAACAGGCTGTCAGAACTTTTCAGTTTTCCCCTAACCGTGTGAAATGTACTGCTCGCGGGGCTTTTGACTACTGGGGAAAAAAGGAAAGAAAAAGCTACGTGTGTGTGCGTGTGCGTGTGTGTGTGTGTGTGCGTGTGTACGTGCGTGCGTGCGTGTGTGTGTGCGTGCGTGCGTGCGTGCGTGTGTGTGTGTGTGTGTGTGTGTTTTACAAACGAAAGAATCTGTTCAACATTTGCGGGCCCGTGGAGCGACCTTCGATCCGCTGTGGTTGCGTGCACTTTCAGGATTTGAACGGGCCGACCCGAGGGGTAGCAATGGTCCCATGTTGACAGCATGGACTGGGTGGGGCCTGAGGCCTATCTTTTAAAGGGTATTCTGCGCATCATGACCCGTACAATGCGAGCGAATGGCAGCCCTGAAGCCATGCGCTTTGTTTGTACCCAACAGTATTTTTCTCCGTGCTCTATTTTGTTCGACTGTACCCCGTTCTAACTAGCACTATTGAATTCGTATACAGCAGAACTTTGTTCGTAGCCAACACTACCTTTTTCATAGTCATCATGCGCAAACAGTTCGTCCAATGCCCGCTAGTGAAATGTACCACCACACCTGTCTACTCGTTTACTTTACAGTATACAGCAGTCTTCAACACTATACTTCTCCACAAAATATAGGAACCGCCGTATGTTTTCTTTGTTGGTTTTTTTTTTTTTTTTTTTTTTTTTTTTTTCAATTCAAACATTCGAGTAAAACTCAGTTCAGCATAGAAGACCAGCATTCGTTCGCAAACACAAATGTTGAAAAAAGGGATGCCTGGCTTTTGCCATTCGTAAAACGAACTCTCTCTCTCTCTCTCTCTCTCTGTGTGTGTGTGTGTGTGTGTGTGTGTGTGTGTGTGTGTGTGTGTGTGTGTGTGCGTGCGCGTGCGCGTGTGTGTGTGTGTGTGTGTGTGTGTGAAGAGAGAGAGAGAGAGAGAGAGAGAGAGAGAGATGTGAGAGCTGAGAGAGAGAGAGAGAGAGAGAGAGAGAGAGCGGTCATTTTTATTTGCATCCATGCATTCGTAATGAGGCTTTTTTTTAATTAAATGTATAGACCTAATAATGGTCTGCAAGTGCAAACAACATGTTCTCTACTCCCACCCGACATTGCGACTTGCTCTCAAATTCATGATGTGTTGTGGAAAGCGAATTCCAACGATGATTCCTTCCAGTCAAAGGACGTTGCGATTTTCGGTGCAGGGGAGGAGAAGGAGAAGTCGGCTAGGGGTGGGGGTGGGGGAGAAGGGGGGGCGGGGGTAATGGCTGAATATGATTCGGTAATATTTCGTTTTTGATCCTGACCCTTACAGACAACATTTATAAATTGTATATGAGACAAAGAAAAGGCGGAATCAAACTTCGTCCCTGCGTATCCCATCTCTGTCTCTTTTTGTTTATGAAATATTAATGTGTATGTCAGGCCAATGATGTAAAACTTGCTCGTGAGTTCATTGCTGTCCCAATCTCTGCGCCACCTCAGAGGCAGTGTACCCACGCCGCTCATTCCGACACTCCGTCCACAGCCACAGCCCGGTCGGCCACGCCGCAGCCCCGGCACCGGCAATCCACGGGGAGCAGTCACTGTCAAGTCGTCAAGAGGCAACCCACCGGAGGAGACACTGCACTGCTGCCGAGTCACGTCGGTGGTTTCAGTGGCGCCTGTTCTGATCTAACATACGCAGGACACAACCTACTAAGCCCCCTACTGACGACAATAATTGCTTAGTCGCG
Organism: Conus betulinus; assembly: GCA_016801955.1. Classification (NCBI taxonomy): domain Eukaryota; kingdom Metazoa; phylum Mollusca; class Gastropoda; order Neogastropoda; family Conidae; genus Conus; species Conus betulinus. The sequence continues at coordinate 128,765 of JADBJO010001306.1, read as the reverse complement.
GAGCCGGCGTGAGTGAGCTCTCCCTCCGGAGGGCGCCACCACGTCCGTCCAACGACAGCCCCCATGGACTCGCCGATACCGGTGACCCCGACGGAATCAAACCAAGGCCACAGACATGGAGAGGGGACATCGAAACTGAGGTCACTATGAGAGAGCAGGACATGAAGGGCCACAGAATTTGAGACACATTTTTTTTTAATGCTGATCGATGAGAATGAGGATGATTAAGATGATGCTACGGATTTCCATTTTGGTCTGAGACTACATGACAGGGCTGTACACTACGCTTCCTTTCATAACATATCCGGCGTCAACAGGCCCCGAGAGATACAGGCACTGCAGTGTTGGTCAGGAAATTTGAGCAACACTTTCAGAAACGTATCCATTAAGTGGATGAAACTCGACTGTGTGGTCCCAGTCTCTGAGCAGTATAAATACAAACCAGCCAGAAAGGCAGCTTAGAAGAGCGGTGATATCGGTGGTTCGTTTTTTAACGATATCTGTTTGAGCAGCATCAATTCGAAACAGCCAAAAAGGCGGGCTGGGAAAAGCAAAGCAATGATGTCGGACGCTTGTTTTGTCGGCTTTCTTCAAGAAAGCGTGCCATGCAAATATCGAATTGTTAGAATTTAGAAAGAGTGGGGGGTTTAGTTGCCGCCAAGGACATTGACAAAAACAAAGTACAGGACAAGACACGATGCATTTCGACCTCTTGGGTCTTCTTCAAGTAAAAAAAAAAATAGATCACATTTAACATTTAGGACAGTACAAACAAAGAAAGAAGAGAGAGACTTATCTGATGTCCATGTGGTGTGCTGTAAAGAATGGCCGACAGAAGGAAATGACAGAGGGGATTATGGGAGAGGAAAAGGAGGGGGGGGGGGGAGGGGGGGGGGGGGGAGGGGGGGCGTGAAGGGAGGGGATGAGTGAGGCGATGGACCCATCGCTGAGTGACAGCGTACAACGTTTGAACGAAGCGCAGAAAATCACTACTGCTACCATAGACCACCCAACATACACACCCATAAATTACAGACTGTGTGCGTGTGTGCGTGCGTACGTGTGTGCGTGCGTGCGTGCGTGTGTGTGTGTGTGTGTGTGTGTGTGTGTGTGTGTGTGTGTGTGTGTGTGTGTGTGTGTGTGTGTGTGTGTGTGTGTGTGTGTGTGCGTGTGTGTGTGTGTGTGTGTGTGTGTGTGTGCGCACGCGCGCTCGCGCTCGCGCGCAGTGCATACATGCGTGTGTGAACCGCGCACGTGCACGTGCACGCGTACGTGTGTGTGTTTCGTTCGTTCTTTAATTTAACGTCTATCCACCTAACAGTGATCTTAGACAGTATGTAAGTGTTTATGTGTGTGTGTGTGTGTGTGTGTGTGTGTGTGTGTGTGTGTGTGTGTGTGTGTGTGTGTAACACTAAATAAGCAACTAACACCAAGATAAGAAATAACATAGACGTTAAAGTAAATGTCCAACAAACTGGGCTCTTGATCAGTCCTTGAACAACTTCAAAAATGTTCGATTCGTCAGAGATGATGTCTTCAAAGACTGACATCGACGGTTCAGTGTTCAACAACCAAGCAGGTAAATAGGGTTTCATTCTATCTATCGCACAAAAATAGTAGATGGAACGGAGTGATTTGCTGGCCACAAATACAAGTCACATGTTTACAGAATTTGGTTTTTAAAGCATTAAGCCTCAATCTAAAAATCAAACTTTTAAATCCTCTCTCTTGTAGAGATTCTTCATACCTGTTTTATTTGCTGATATCTTGTTAAATAATATCCCCTTTTTGTTTTTGGTGCCTTTTCCCTTCTTTTGAAATAGAGTTCCAGGCTGCGTCTTTTAAAAGACTATAACTCTCATGTAAGGATAAAGGAATGCATATCTTTGTTAAATCAGTTTCAGTGATAGCAGCCTTTTTGGCTAATTTGTCTACCCTTTCATTCGCAGATAATCCACAGTGAGATGGAACCCAACACAAAAATCCGACATAAGAACCCACGTCGGGCTCAAAAAATTGATTCTCTAAAATCGATAGCCTCATACACATCTGACTTATTTACAAAAGCAGGCACTGCACCTCAAAACGTAGCTCCTCGGGTGTCTTTTAGCACTATCCCGGAATGGGAACTTAGTAGAGCAAATTATGACATAGACTATACAAGTTTAAGAAAAAGTGATGGACCCTTGTTGCCAACGAATGTTAAGTCACATATAAATGAAACTTATATAAATCACCTTAAAATCTATACAGATGGTTCTGTACTAGACAACCATTTGTCTGGTTCAGCATTCATAATTCCATCCTTAAAAATAGAGAAAGGTTACCCACCTTGGAAAGAATATTTCCATATTTACTGCGGAACGTGTGTGTGTGTGTGTGTGTGTGTGTGTGTGTGTGTGTGTGCGCGTGTGTGTGTGTGTGTGTGTGTGTGTGTGTGTGTGTGTGTGTGTGTGTGTGTGTGTGTGTGTGTGTGTGTGTGTTTATGCGCGCGCACGCGCCAGCGTACGTGCGCGTGTCTTATCGTGCGTGCTTGCAAGCATATTTGTCATTGTGCGTGTGTACGTGTGTGTGTGTGTGTGTGTGTGTGTGTGTGGTGTGTGTGTGTGTGTGCGCTCGCGCGCGCGCGCGCGTGTGCGTGCGTGCGTGTGTGTGTGCTTGCGTGCGTGCGTGCGTGTGTGTGCGTGTGTGTGTGTGTGTGTGTGTGTGTGTGTGTGTGTGTGTGTGTGTGTGTGTGTGTGTGTTGTGTGTGCTCGCGCGCGCGCGCGCGAGTGCTTTTACATTATACTCTTTTCTTCCCCCCTGATTACTATTTTCTCCCTTCAATTCGGCATTAACGATTTCCTTCCAAAACATGCCTTTCTCATTTTTTTTTTTTTTTTTTGTCTCTCGTGTCTCCTAAAGTGCATGTGTCTGTGCCCTATCCTCCAGGCATGCAGGCACGTGTGACGGTGCATACAGGATGAAAGCTGTAATACCTCCGTAATAAAATCCATATAGTCGGCTGTCGCTTCTGGCCATCGACTGGTCTATCTGTTTCTGTCTGTCTGTCTATCTGTGTTTCTGTCTGTCTGTCTCTCTCTCACCTCCCCGTCTCCTCACTTTCTTTCTCCCTCGTCTCCCCCTTTCATTTCTAGCGCCCCCCCCCACCCCCCCCCCCCCCCCCCCCCCCCCCTCGTATATCTCTCTCTCCCCCCCCCCCCCCCCCCCCCCCCCCCCCCCCCACCTCTCTCTCTGTCTCTGTTTTTCTTCTTGTTCTTTCTTGTTTTTGTTCTTGTTGTTGTTGTTGTTCTTCTTCTTCTCCTCCTCCTCCTCCTCTCCTCCTCTCTCCTCTCTCTCTCTCTCTCTCTTCTCTCTCTCTCTCAAGCTGTTGCCATTAATATAGACCACGTTGCAGGAATACGATTGCAGATTGCAGAAGAGAGGATTATACAGTGACACCGCCGACATGTTTTTTTCCTGACTGTGGTCGCTCGCTGAAAACGTTAGAGAGGAAGGGGAGGGGAGAAGAGAGAAGGGGGAAGAGGAGAGGGGTCACAGAAGGAGACAAAGAGAGACAGAGGGGGAGGGAGAAGAGAGAGAGAGAGAGAGAGAGAGAGAGGTGAGGAGAGAGAGGAGGAGAGGGAGAGAGAGAGAAGAGAGGAGAGAGGAGGGTGGAGAGGACGAGAGAGAGGAGGAGAGGGAAGAGAGGGGGAGGAGAGGAGAGAGGAGAGAGAGAGAGAGGAGGCGAATGAGAGAGAGAGGAGAGGAGGAGAGAGACAGAGAGGGAGACAGGACAGAGAGAGAGAGAGAATGAGAGAGAGAGGAGGGAGAGAGCGGAGAGAGAGGGAGAGGAGGGAGGGGAGAGAGAGGAGAGGAGGGGATGAGAGAGGAGAGAGGAGCGCAGACGAGATCAGACCGACAGAGACGAGAGAGGAGAGAGAGAGGAGCGAGAAGGAGGACAGGACCAGGAGGGAGAGAGGAGAGAGAGAGACAGAGAGAGAGAGCAAGGAGAGGGAGAGAGAAGAGAGAGGAGAGGGGGAGGGGAGAGGAGCCGGAGCGAGAATGAGAGGAGAGAAGAGAGGACTGGGGAGAGGAGGGGGCGAGAGAGGGGCGAGAGGAGAGAGAGAGAGGGAGAGGAGGGAGAGAGGACAGAGAGAGGACGATGGGAGAGGAGAGAGAAACGGAGGAGAGAGAGAGAGACGGGAGGAAAGGGAGAGAGAGAGAGAGAGAGGAGAGAGAGGAGAGAGAAACAGTCATAAGACAGAGCAAGGGACATACAGACAAGACAGACAGACGGACGGGACAGAGAGAGAGAGAGAGGAGAGGAAGGCACTATCGAGGAGAGTTGAGAGACACGAGGAGAGAAAAGAAGAGAGGAGAGAGATAGGGAGAGGAGGAGAGAGAGAGAGAGAGAGAGGAGACGGAGAGGGCAGAGATACGCAGGAGAGAGCGAGGAGAGAGGAGCAGACGGAGGAAAAGAGCAGGAGAGAGGAGGAGTGAGGATCTGGGAGAAGAGGAGGGCGGAGGAGGGAGCGTGATGAGAGAGAGATGAGGTGAATGGAGAGAGAGACAAACGAGAGGATGACAGAGTTAGGGTTCACACACAAAAAGTGCAAACTGAAAGTCATTCGGTGACCAAGCATATTCATGTTACCCACATTGAGAAGAGAGAGAGAGAGAGAGACAGAGAGCGAGAGAGGAGAGAGAGATGAGAGGAAGAGAGGAGAGAGAGAGAGGAGAGAGATTGACTGACTGATCTTTAATAAGCAAGGATGAAGATTTTAGGCCAAAGCCTTCGAGACAAGACTGTCCTTGTCATGCATAAATTATTTCAACACATACTATTCACACTGACCATTCAACATTATTTATTTATCTAAAGAGAGAGAGAGAGGAGAGAGAGAGAGGAGAGAGAGAGAGAGGAGCGGAGAGATAGAGACAGAGCAGAGACAGAGACAGAGAGACAGACAGATACACAGACAGACACAGACAGATACACAGACAGGGAGAAGGTGAAAAAAAGACATGAGTGAAGCAAGAGCCCAAATCGAAAGAAATGAGGATAGATGGGAACAGATATAGATGGATAACTGAAAGGTGACCGACTGATAGTGAGATAAATGGAAATACAGGCACACACATCTCTACATTGACAGGCAAATACTAACAGATAAACATGCAGGTCGGCAGACTGTCAGACATACAGACAATAGATAAATAAATATGTAGATACACACACAGGCAGACAGACACACAGAACATTGATAGATAGACAGACAGACGGACGGGCAGATAGAAAGGTAGATAGATAGACAGACAAACAGACAGACAGACAGACAGACAGATAGATAGATAGATAGATAGATAGATAGATAGATAGATAGATAGATAGATAGATAGATAGATAGATAGATAGATAGATGGATAGATAGATGGATGGATGGATGGATGGATGGATAGATAGATAGATAGATAGAAAGAAAGATCGACAGAAAGATAGATAGAGAGACAGAGAGATAGATAGAGAGATAGACAGATAGGTCGATCGAAAAAAAAATACATAGATAGATAGACAAACGGGAGCCGGAATAGCTCAGTTGGTAGAGCGCCGGACTCGTGATCCTGGGGTTGCGGGTTCGAATTTTGGTACAGGGGGATTTTTCCCTCGGAGTTAACATTGGTTCTGACTCCGTTCCTCGTACAGTCCTTCAAATGAGACTATAAACCGAGGTTCCGTGTGTGAACGCATGCACAACAACATCTTGCTCACATATAAAATCCCATCACCAACTTTCGGAAGAGAAGGCCAGTTTGGCCTTTGGTATGGATGACACGTTACACATAGCATGCACCTTCCCCGAAGATGGAGTATGGCTGCCTAATGGCGGGATAAAAAGAAGTCATACACACACAAAATTCCATTGCCTGTCTATACAGGCAGTGTGTCCGCAGGAGTATCAGCCTGCGTACGCAGAAAGAAAGAAAGAAAGAAGAGAAAGATAGACAAACAGACCAGTTTCCTATGTATTTAAAAGTCAACGACAGAGAGCCATTTCAAAATCGGGATAAGCACACACACACACACACACACACACAACACACACACACACACACACACACACACACAGAGAGAGAGAGAGAGAGGAGAGAGAGAGAGGTGATATGTGCACACAAACACATACACACGCACACACACATTCACACACACACACACACACAACACACACACACACCACACACACACACACACACACACACACACACACACACGCGCGCGCGCGCGCGCAAGCACACAAACAAAAACAAAACAAACTGAGAAACTAAACACATGGTATTAACTTTCACTCCCTCTCTCTCTCTCGCTCGCTCGCTCGCTCACACACACACACACACACACACACACACACACACACACACACACACACACACACACACACACACACACACTCGCGCAGAAAAGAGAGAGAGAGAGAGAGAGAGAGAGAGAGAGAGAGGGAGAGAGAGAGAGAGAGAGAGAGAGAGAGAGAGAGAGAGAGAGGAGGTGGCGTCACTATTCTATCATCAAACCACGGCTCCTTTGAAGAATGATTTGCGTGGCTACTGGATCCAAACTATTTGAAAGTGGGAGAAAGAGAAAAGAGACATACACCAAAAGCTCAATGGCAAAGAATAATTACATATCGATTTGCCAAATGTGTGAGTGACTTTCCTCAAACCGTTCTTCTTCTCTGCTTTTGTTTTGTTGTGTTCTGTTAACAAGTGTGTCGTCTTCTTCTTCTTCTTATTCTTCTTCTTCTTTCTTCTTCTTCTTCTTCTTCTTCTCTTCTCTGCTTTTTTTTGTTGTGTTTTGTTTGTTACAAGTGTGTCTTCTTCTTCTTCTTCTTCTTCTTCTTCTTCTCTTGTTTTTGTTTTGTTGTGTTTCTGTTAACAAGTGTGTCTTGTTGTGTTGTTGTTGTTGTTGTTGTTGTTGTTGTTGTTTGTTGTTCTTCTTCTTCTTCTTCTTCTTCTTCTTCTTCTTCTTCTTCTTCTTCTTCTCTTCTTCTCTGTTTTTGTTTTGTTTGTGTTCCGTTAACAAGCGTGGAGGACCACATTTTCCAACATTTCTGAGGGATGACGTTGATAAAGTAGGTTCAAAGGCCTATTGCTGTCAATACATCTAAATGAAAAAAAAAGGCACAGCAACTTTTGATTTCTTAGAAAGTTGAACGACGCTGAAAAAAACCCCCCACCCCACTTCGTTTACAAAAAAAAGAGTAAGATTGTCAGAAACATCAAAAAATGTCCTCTGTGCATGATCTGTTTTCGTTATCTGCCTTGTGTTCATCTGTATCATCGAGAACGTTGTCAGATTAGAAAACAATAACAACAACTTACCATTATCCCATCGATACTTATCACTAGTGACTCCTTGTTTCCCTGTTCGAAACTACCGCATGCTACCATACATAAGATTACCATAATTATAGCCTGTTACAACTTGGCTGTTATTCGACAACCAGCTTGCTTTGCCTTTAAAAGCTGAAATTAGGCCTCACGATGTTTCCCGAATGTCAGAAACCTTTAGCCTGTTCACAGACTGAAGCAAATAAACACACACACACACACACACACACACACACACACACACACACACACACACACACACACACACACACACACGCACACACACGCACGCGTGCGCGCGCGCGCGCGTGCGCACGTAAGCACAGGCGCACACACACACACACACACACACACACACACACACACGCACGCACGCACGCACGCACGCACGCACGCACACACACACACACACACACACACACACACACACACACACACACACACACACACCACATCCTAATGGCCACCGAAGACTCCATCGTTTGCGTAGTAAAAACTATGGTTCACTTGAATCATCAAAATGACAAAGAACATGGCTAAAGGAAACCCCTAGTGTAGAGTTCAATCCTGACCATTTCTTCTCTACCGCACCCATCCTCTTCCTCTCCTTCTCCCTCCCTGTCTCTTTCTGTGTATTCTATCCTCTCTTTTTCTTTCTTTCTTTCCCTTCGCCCTGTCTGTCCGTCTGTCTGCCTATCTCGAAACTATGGTAAACTTGAATCATCAAAATGACAAGGAACATGTCTACAGAAACCGATAGTGTGGAGTTCCTTCCTGACCATTTCTTCTCTCTGCTCGCACCCTCTCCCCTCCCTCTCTTTCCCCTCCCCCTGCCTCTTTCTTCTGTCCTCTGTTTTTGTTTGTCTTTTTCTTTCTCTCCCCTCTGTCTGCCTACCTGTCTGTCTGTCTGTCTGCCTGTCTATCTGTCTGTCTGCCTGCCTGCCTGGTTGTCTCTCTCTCACTTCTCTCTCTCTCTCTTCTCTCTCTCTCTCTCTCTCTCTCTCTCTCTCTCTCTCAACTGTGCCTCGTTCTCTATGCTCTCTCTCTCTCTCTCTCTCTCTCTCTCTCTCTCTCTCTCTCTCTCTCTCTCCTTCTCTCGTCTCTACCACATCCTTCTCTCTGTCCTTTCTCTCTCCCACTCCTTCTCCCCCCCCCCCCCCCCCCCTGCCCCTGAACAACCCAGAAACCGATCGTTTCCTCTCCCAGGCGTGGCACAGCTGTGTGCTCTCTGTCGCTGTCTGTGATTCCGCGTGTTGTGTTGTCCATCCTTTGCTATCCCCTACACCGCTCACGTCGCTGAACTGGATTCCCATTTCACCCAGCGTCTGATTTCCTGCGCTTCGGCTGTCCGTCGGATCCCACATCTTTTCTGACCTTTCCTTTTTGAACTGGAGAATGTAGGGCAGGGGGTCAGGAGAGAAAGTGTGGGTTTGTTACTGAGTGCGCGTGCTTGGTCTCACGTAGATACAAAATTACGGTTTTGGCACAAAATTGCTTCAGTTTTCAGGAAGATGTGTTAGAGTAAAAAGGAAACATCTACAAAAAATGTTTTCGGCGCAAATTGTCCTGTCAAAATATGCGAAAGTGATTTAGAAAAGAGATGCATGCCTTTTCCACAATAAAAATTGATCGTATTTGCATTTTTTTTTAGTGCCAAAATGAGTTATTTTTTTACGATACCCTATTTCATCTTGCAGAAACCCATTCCTTTCTGGCTAAAAGATCGAACATGTTCAAGATGTGCTGATCCAACGCACTTGCTGGGGAACAGATTGCCAGCAAAAATGAAAACAACGAATGCATGCCATGGAAACAGACGGAACGGACATTTCTGTGGGTTATGGCTTGATATCAGAACGTGTGCGTGTGTGTGTGTGTGTGTGTGTGTGTGTGTGTGTGTGTGTGTGTGTGTGTGTGTGTGGTGTGTGCCATCGCAAACATCAGAACAACACGCCATGTGTCATGTTAGCTTGATCAAGTTTTGAGGAAAAACAATTGACAGAGATTTGTTGACGTGGTTATGTGTGTCATTGACATTCAATTTCCTTTTTTGAATTGTTTTTAAATGTCACGCATTGTTTTACACAAACGAATGAGTCGTTCACCGTGAAATATTTGCAAAGATCTACCACAGGTACATCACTGCAAATTTTACAGTGTAGAAAGTTAAGTGGATGGCACCTTGAAAATGACCTTATGTTTTTTCGTTAAAGCTACCTTTGCAAGTACATATGTGTGTTTCTGTGCGAGCAGGTGTGTGTGTGTGTGTGTGTGTGTGTGTGTGTGTGTGTGTGTGTGTGTGTGTGTGTGTTTTTTTTTAGTGGAGGAGGAGGCTGTGGATAGGATATTTGGTGGGAAAGCAGGGAGGGGAAGGGGGTTGAGGCAGGAGAGAGCTGATTTGCATCTGTTTTTATGTTTGCCTTTTGAAGTCTTGTGTGATTTGGATATGATATGGTTCACGTTTTCATTGAAAATATTTCTTCAGTGATAACGCCGAAAGCTTCCTGTGTTGTATTGGTTCCTTTGGGTTGATATCAATGGATGGTTCGTGTTGCTGCCAGATCTTTGCAATGGCCAATCTTCGATTCGCCATCGCTAATATCAGAGCAACACGCCACGTTGTGTCATGTTAGCGTGAAGAAGTTTTGAAGGAAAACAATCTGAAAGACATCTGTTGATGTTGGTTTGTGTTGTTGATAGTGTGTTTCATTTTTTTGTCCTTTTTTATTTTTAATGTCAAGTACTGTTTCAAAGTATGCAAAAAAAAATGAGTTGCTTGACTGAAATATTTGCAACGATATATTTCAGATACATCATTGCAAATTTTTTTTTACAGTGTAGAAACTTTCGGAGATGGCACCTTGAAAATAAGCTTATGTTTTTTTTCTGTCTGCCTTTGCAAGTACATATGTGTGTTTCTGTGCGAGCACTGAGAACACACTGCCCGTCAGCACAGTGATTAGCTCCCACTGATAATGTGGAACACTATATTGGTTTTCAATGACAGTGGCTTTACTTATGTGGCCTTTTCCTTCCTTGCCTACTTTTCCGTCCTAACCCCCCCCCCCCTTTTTTTTTTTCTGCATCTGTTCCAACCTCTCCATGATCCCTTCCCTTTCCGCTCCCTTGCCGTCCCCCTGCCCTCATAAGGATTTTCCCCTAGGGGAGGTTTGCAGTTGTATTCAAAAAGCCAGCTGCGTCTGACTAGATGTTGTTGTTTTTTTCTCGGGGTTCTTCCGTTTTCCATCTCACCCCTAGGTGCCAGGATGGGGCAACCCATACTGGGGTCAGATTTTGGTTGGGTGCTACAGGCGGCTGAACCATTTTCCCCCCTTAGACTATTCACTTCCCTGGTATTTACCCTTTTCACTGCAGACACCATACCTTTATTTAGAGCTACCTATAGTCAATGAATGGTTCGTGGTGCTGCGAGATCTTGGCAATGGCCGATCTGTGAGTCGCCATGGCAAATATTAGAGCAACACGCCATGTGTTGTGTAATGTCACCTTGATCAAGTTTTGAAGGGAAAACAATCTGTAACAGATCTGTTGATGTTATTATGTGTTATTGATATTGTATATGCTTGTTATTAATATTGTATTTCAAGTTTTGATGGGAAAAACAATCTGAAACAGATCTGTGATGTTATTATGTGTTATTGACATTGTATATCCTTGATATTAATATTGTATTTCAAGTTCTGAAGAGAAATCAGTCTAAAACAGATCTATTGATGTTATTATGCGTTATTGATATTGTCTGTCCTTGTTATTGATATCGTAGTTCCTTGTATTTCCAACAAATAGTATTTCCTTGTATTTCCAGCAATGGACGAGTACATTGAAAAACATTCAACAAATAAAAAAAAAGATTAACAGATTAACAAAAATTGAACTGGATAGAGAGAGAGAGAGAGAGAGAGAGAGAGAGAGAGAGAGAGAGAGAGAGAGAGAGTCTATGAATTGAATGAATTATTGTTTTAATCAGAAGTCCATTGGCCCATTGTAATGGGGTCTCAATCACAAAACAGTGACAAACCGTAATTATATACAGTATAAGCACAGATCTACAGATACGATGCAAAATGACAGAATGAACATCTAGCTAATGACGACGGATGCTCTTGCAAAGGCTTCATTCAAGTATGATGACAAGTTTTTGCATCGTTACAACGTTAGTTAGTAAAATATAAAACCTGAACTCACAACATGGATTTCATGTAGTAGCCTACTTTCTTGGGATTAGTTTTTTTCTTAAATCGCCATAAGCTGGACACAAAAAGACAAAATGGACTTCGTCTTCCTCAGCAGATGAACATAGCTGACATTAACAGCTGTGCCTGTTTATTCTTGTATACCTTAAAGAATTTGTGAATATAGATGAAACCCCAAAACTAAATCCAGTTAGGGCATTCTTTACACATTCATTTATAACTATAGACATATAAAACTCCCTTAACTGTTTTTAAACGTTCTATAAAATCTATTTTTGACTTTCTTTTACGTGTAATTGTCCCATTTCTGCCACCCGCAGTCAATTTTTCTCTGTCTAAATTCTTTAATAAATGTTGAAACCTATTCTACACCCTGATTATCCCAAACATAAGAAAACCCCATATTTGTCTAAAGTTGTACGACCTTTCTGTATGCCTTAAACGGTAAAAAAAAAAAAAAAAAACGTGTTGCCCCATACGAGTCAATTGTAACACAAATTGAATGCAACGTACATAAGAGTTTAAATATATAGGATATCTACCCAGATCGCCATAAGAGAAAACATTTCGGTGTCCTTGTATCTGCACCCAAGAACTTTTTAAGACACACACGCACACACACACACACACACACACCATCATACGCCATCACACACAATCAGTCCCACACACATACACAAAATACACCGACACAAACACGCAGACACCCAGACACAGACACACCAACACACACAGACACAGACACAGACACAGACACACACACACACACACACACACACACACACAATAACACACACACGCACCCCCCCCCCCCCCCCACACACACACACACACACTCACACAACTGCATTGTACAATAATAACGCACGCACACACACACACACACACACACACACACACACACACACACACACACACACACACACACACACACGAGAGAGAGAGAGAGAGAGAGAGAGAGAGAGAGAGAGAGACAGAGAGACAGACAGACAGACAGACGGGACAGAGACGGACGGACAGACAGACAGACACAGACAGCAACCCGTGACATCCAGCACATTGAGCACACGGCCACAGACAAATGGAACAACAGTCCACGCTGAATCCTGTCGGCGACCTCATTTCCTGTAAGAGCTTTGTCCTCCTCTGCCCTCCCCCCCCCCCCCCCACCCCCCCCCCGCTCCCTCCCTACCCAGTACCCCTATTTCCTCTTCAGTCCTCCCCTCTTCTTCTCCCCCCCCCCCCCCCCCCCCCCCCCCCCCCCTTCTTCCTCATCCTAGCCCCTTCTTCCCCACGACTTGTCCCTTGACCCCGACCTTTCCTTGCTCCGTTTTCGTGTTGTGTTGTTGTTTGTTGTTGTTGCTCTTGTTTTTTCTTCTTCTTCTTTTTTTTCTTCTTTCTTCTTCTCTCTGTGCTGTGGTAGTGTGTGTGTATGTGTGTGTGTGTGTGTGTGTGTGTGTGTGTGTGTGTGTGTGTGTGTGTGTGTGTGTGTGTGTGTGTGTGTGTGTGTGTGTGTGTGTGTGTGTGTGTGTGTGTGTGTGTGTGTGTGTGTGTGTGTGTGTGTGTGTGTGTGTGTGTGTGTGTGTGTGTGTGTGTGTGTGCGTGCGTGCATGCGTGTGTGTGTGCGTGCATGCATGCGTGCGTGTGTGGGTGTGTTTGTGTCAACAATCAGAAAAAAGCACATAAACTGAGACATCATTAAGCAGGATAGACGACTTAAAAGACGAAGACAACTAACTTTAAAAGAGAAAAAAAAACATGTTTATGAAGGCAGCTAAAGACAGAGAATGTCTGAATTAAACTAAGAAGGTGACACACTGGCAGACAAATCCGAAAAAAAGAAACCAAAACAACTAATACAGCTCACCACTAGCAAAGACCATCTAACTGAAGACATCTAACCAGCTCAAAAGACACACACACACACCTTCGCGCCCCCACCCACTGCCCAGCGAGAAAGCTAACCGAAACGAAAAGAACTAACTTACATGGAAGCATCTCGAAGATAGCTCACCGACGACAGCTGGCTAGAAGAAAAGCCCTGCGCGATGAAAACAATCAATTTACAGAGCACCTCATCTGAATGAACCTGCAGAAGAAGCCCACCTAAAGGAAAACAGGTAAGTAACAGGAAAGTCCAACCAAAGAAAGACAGAGGAAAAGCAGGAAAGCCGGTTTAATTGAAGACAGGCAACTAGGAGGAAAGTCCTTCGGAATGAAGAAAGCTGACTAGCAGGAAAGCAAATCCGAAGAAAAAACTGCTATCTAGCAAGAAACTCCGCTCAGACGAAGACAGCTGACTAGCAGGAATTTCCGCCTAGAAGACAGTGACTAGCAGGAATTTCCGCCTAGAAGACAGCTAACTAGCAAGAAACTCCGCTTAGAGCAAAGACAGCTGACTAGCAGGAAAACTCCGCCTAGAAGACAGCTAACTAGCAGGAAACTCCTTCTAGTAGAAAGACAGCTGACTAGCAGGAAACTCCGCCTGGAGAAGATAGCTGACTGGCAGGAAACTCCGCAAAAAAAAAACAGACAGCTGACTAGCAGGAAACTCCGCCTGGAAGAACAGCTGACTAGCAGGAAACTCCGCCTAGAAGAAGACAGCTGACTAGCAAGAAACTCCGCATAGAAGACAGCTGACTAGCAGGAAAAAACCCGCCTATAAGAACACAGCTGACTAGCAGGAAAGCCCACCTGAAGGAGAAGACAGCTGACTAGCAGGAAAAACCCACCGGTCGAAGACAGAAGGACAGCACCTGACGAGCAGGAAAAAAAAACCCACCTGTTAGAAGACAGCTGACTAGCAGGAAAGCCCACCTGGTTAGAAGACAGCTGACTAGCAGGAAAGCCCACCTGTTAGAAGACAGCTGAGTAGCAGGAAAGCCCACCTGGTAGAAGACAGCTGACTAGCAGGAAAAGACAGCCCCCACCTGGTCGAAGACAGCTGACTAGCAGGAAAACCACCTGGTAGAAGACAGCTGACTAGTAGGAAAGCCCACCTGGTAAAAGTCAGCTGACTAGCAGGAAAGCCTATCTGAATGAAGAAATTTTGATTAGAAGGAAAGTCCACCTGATAGAAGACAGCTAACTTAGCAGGCAAGTCCACCTGAATGAAGGCATGTGACTGGCAGGAATGTTCACTTGAATAGGAAAAAAAAACTAGCAGTAAAGTCAACCTGAATGAAGGTAGCTCATCAGCAAGCAAACCCACCTGAATGAAGACATGTGAGCAGCAGGAGAAAGCCCACCTCAATGAAAAACAGGTCACTAGCAGGAATGTCCACCTGAATCAAGACAGGTAAGCAGCAGGAAAGTCCATCTGAATGAAGACAGGTATCTAGCAGGAAAATCCATCTGAATGAAGACAGGTATCTAGCAGGAAAGTCCATCTGAATGAAGGCAGGTACTTAGCAGGAAAGTCCATCTGAATGAAGATTGCTACTTTACGAGAAAGTCCGCCATAATCATTTTGCGCCAGGTTTGAGCAAATAAATGATTGCTGGTTCTTCGTTTTCATCGTCTTGAATGTTGTTTGTCTTGCCTGAAGAAGACCAAAGAGGTCAGAAACGCGTTGTGTTTTTCGTATAATTTATTTGTTTGTCACGTTCGGCGGAAATAGTAATTTCTCTTTTTAGTTTCTGCCTAACCAGCTAATTAGGAGGGAAGTTCAAATGAATGAAACCTACCAGGAAAGTCCACTTGAACAGAAATGATCAGGAAAGTCCACCTGAATAAAAACTATAAGGAAAGTCCACTTGAATGAAGACCACTAACTTGCAGGAAAGACCTGCTGACTCGGGGACACATTATAAAAGGTATAGCGTACATCACAGCGCTGTCAAGCAGTCTTAAACCAATGTCTAACTCACCATCCTCACCCTAACTGAGCGTCATGTAAACAAAAAAGAAAAAAAGTCTTAAATTCTGTCAGCTTCATGTTCGGTTGTACCGGTGGTGATCATAGCATCGAGTTTCTCTCTCCGTCCATGTTCGTGATGGACAGGTGTCGAAGTCGACAGAATCGGCACGTTCCGCGGCAACTGTCATCGGACGACGTGGTGGCTCTCTACAGAGAGGGGTGCTTGCTCACGCAGGCTTCGCCGAAAGAAGCGAGTACTGTGGTCACAATGGGACTTGGTAGCTGGCGTCTTAGGACAGGTTCACTGTATATACCACCGACATGACTGGGCAGCACTGCACGGTGTCTCGTCTGGTGGGTGGCCTCATGGCGCCTTGATGTTGACTGCGAGTTGCCGGGACCGTGGCTGCGATGGGACAATGCAGGGTGTGGCTGTGGACGGGGAGCCGGAATGGGCGGCGTGGGAGTAGTACCACTGACAAGACACGGAAGACGGAAGACCAGGTAGAAGAAAGAAAAGGTTAATAAGGAACGACGCCCACCCCAATGAAGACAGTGAAGAGACCGGGGAAGCCAGCACAGCAGCATAATGAAGACATTCCAGCCCTAAGCCTCACCGATTTATCCCCAGTCTCGAACCCCCGCCCTCCACAACTCACTCGCTCCGACACTGAAGGACGTGTGTGTATGTAGTGGGGGTGGGGGGGGGGGGGGGGGGGGGGGGGCGGGAAGACCGCCATTTTCACCTCTGTGGGAGCCATCAAGAGTTGAGCCCCCTTAATCCTGGGAGCTCTCTCATGTTGGAGATCACTCATCTCTCTCACTTTTCCCCGTCTTCTCACCGTGACCAGCTCACAACACCTTTCGCAAGTTGTCTCTAAACCTCTGCCCCGCAGCTTTGGACAGACCACCTAGTTTTGAAGAGCAAGGACTGTTGTTATCATCACCATCGTCCTTGTCGTCGTCCTCTTTCTTCTTTTCGAATCAAGGCAGCCATGCTGACCAGTGAACGAAACTTCTGCACTCTGATTTGATTTCGGGGAGCTTCAGTTCAATGAAAAGAATGAGGAACGCGAGGGGGAAAATGACATCTTTCTCTCTCCCCCCCTTACTTTCCTCCACACTGATTGTCAACTTTGTCGTCATTCTCATTCATATCCTTGTTCATTTTGCACCTAGCTACACCATTAGGAGGAAAGGCCTGGAGCTCCCTCCGGAAAATCTTTTTCACTCCATCACTTCACACGTCCTTCGGCCATCTTGACGACGTGCATGTCGTACCATTTTTCGCGACGTGTTTCCAAGAGCTGGTTGCGTTCGTCAGCGCTATCGTCATTGTTTTTGTTCTCAAGTCCTGACCGGCACTTGAGGTTTATACAAGGTCATACATTGCTGGCCTCATCCACGAGGTTCCCGCCTCGTCTCCCTGCTGTCTCCTGTCTAGTGTACTGTCTCTCAGGGTCCAGTGGAATGCTGACGTTCCAGCGGCAGGGCGAAGGATCTGCTGGGCAACGTCACGGAATGGTCTGGGTCCAAAGCTCTACCATGTCGCGAATGATTCAGGAGCTTTGCAGATCCCTGATTACCTGAGTGTCTGTCATGGTACCGTGACGGCATTCTGTAGAACCGCCTGGCGAACATGATTATGATTACCGCTACGTCGACTACTACTACTACTGCTACTATGCTGTTACTGTTGCCGTTGCTGCTGCAGCTGCTGCTTTGATCATTATTTATTACAGTTTTATTATCATTATAATCATCATTATCATCATCACTGGTAGCAGTAGTAGTAGTAGTAGTAGTAGTAAAAGTATGGTAGGTGTGTGGTGAAGGTGATAAAGGTGGTGGTGGTAATAGCAGTTACGTTAGTAGAAGAGGCACGGGTGGTAGTGGTTGGAGCTATATTAGTAGAGGATGTTGTAGCATAGTAGTAATAGTTGCAGCAGCAGCATTAGTAGTAGTAGTAGCAACAGCAGCAGCAGTAGAAGTAGTAGCAACAGCAACAGAGTGGTAGTGGTAGTAGTAGTAGTAGTAGTAGCAGCAGTAGTAGTACTAGCAGTGGCAGCAGCAGCAGCAGCAGTAGTAGTAGTAGCAGTAGCAGCAGTAGCAGTAGTAGTAGTAGTAGTAGTAGTAGTAGCAGTAGCATCAGTATCAGTATCAGTAGTAGTAGTAGTAGCAGTAGTAGTAGTAGTAGCATTAGTAGTAGTAGCAGCAGCAGCAGCAGCAGCAAGAGCAACAGCAGCAGTAGCAGCAGCAGCAAACTCGTAGTAGCAGTAGTAACAGTAGTAGTAATAGTAATGCAAATAAGCCGTCGGTTTGGGGATGACAAAGGCTGACAGCCAGCTTGGAGGCAATTTCAGCAGCAGAACTGAAAGCACGATCCCATGGTCTCGGCCTGCTTAATGGTGTGTAAATGCACTTTCAGAACGGATTTTGTCCAAATCCTGGGTGTGGGAGGACAATGACTGTAACAGGACCCTCCTCCGCAAATACTGCTCATTCCCCCCGTTCATCCCCGCTCCTACGCTCTTTGACTTTCAGTTCATGCGTATGATCAGATCTCTCTTTTCGCCCACGTGCGTGATGAGCGCTGGAAAAATGTACCGGGCATGTGCGTTGCGAAAGACTGTTAGAATATCTGATGAACAAAAGAATCTCTCTCTCTCTCTCTCTCTCTCTCTCTCTCTCTCTCTCTCTCTCTCTCTCTCTCTCTCTCTCTCTCTCTCTCTCAAGGACAGATTGGAAGAATAGGCTCTGTCTAAAATCTCAATCCTTGATCGAATAAAGATTTTCTGAGTTCTCTCTCTCTCTCTCTCTCTCTCTCTCTCTCTCTCTCTCTCTCTCTCTCTCTCTCTCTCTCTCTCTCTCATATTAATCTCGTTTTTAGTCTTAAGAATATGTGCATCAATACGCTGACGATGATGATGATGATGAGGAGGAGGAGGAGGAGGAGGGTGAAGACGACGATGATGATATGATGACGGATGACCTCAGCCATTAGCGGATCAAGGAGGGACAATGCGGTCAGTTCCGTGTCTGGCCACAAACGCGGACAATGACCAAAGCCCTGCCACGCACAGAATAGCTGGGTCCACCTCGCAAAGAAGGAGAGAGAGAGAGAGAGAGAGAGAGAGAGAGAGAGAGAGAGAGAGAGAGAGAGAGAGAGAGAGAGAGAGAGAGAGAGAGAGAGAGAGAGAGACAGAAGGTCAGAGAATACGAATACAAATATTTTTATGGAGGGAAAACGGATAAGCTACAAAGGCTTCTTTTCACCATGCCTCTGACAAATGAAACAAAGAACGAACAACACAACTACACCAAAAA